>CM031238.1:333674215-334099124 GCA_018340775.1 Taxus wallichiana var. yunnanensis | reverse complement strand
CTTTCAATACTTCTTTAATTGCATGGATTGACTCAATCACATCCAGGGCAATGTAACAGTTCCCATCATAGCCATGACGATAAGTGTACCCCTCCCTAAAGGGTGTAACAGGATACAGTGAATCAGGATTTACTTTGAGAATGGGAGATATGGCCCTTCGAGGAAAGTATTTTCCTTAAGATATAGAGTGAAAATGAGTTAAATGTAGCCGTAGGGAATATGAAACGGCAATGACCTCACGCAAGCCGGAAAAGGTCAGCTTTGGCATGCACATTTTACGATTTCCACGCTGCCTTTCTTATTTCACGTCGCGGTGGTGTAGATTTTCTATGAAAATGGCATATCATTGTTCCTAGTAGAATACAAAGCATAGATCCCACCATTACATGGCATTATGTCCGATCTATTCTGCACTCTTTGGGATGCACTCAAGGTAATGTGCACAAAATACTTCTTGGCAGTTTCCACCAACTTCTTGTAAGGTATGAGCATCGTCATCCTTAACTTTATTTTCATCATTAACCTATTTGATGATTATCTGCAAATCCACCTACAACCTTAACATGTTGAATATTCCATTTGATGGCTAGCTTCATCCACTGTAATGAGTGCTTCATATTCCTGATATTATTCATGCATGGATAGCCGAGCGAAAGCTTGTGGTATAGGATCACCAGAAGGAGTAATAAGGACCAGATCTGCGCTTGAACCATGAAGGCGTAAAAGATCCATCAAAATGTATACATCATGAAAAATTCTTGATGTAAGAAAGATGCATCTGGAAGATCGGACTCGAGGGTTACGTAACTTTGAAGGAAGTTGCTTCCACTAGTTAGTGATAAAAGCAAGATACTTGTCCTTTAACTAATTTTTTATGGACAAATTCTATATCAAACTTAATGAGTAGAATGATCCAATTAGCCATTATACGTGAGGGTGGGTTTGGACAAAAATACTTGAGTGGAGTTGACCTGCTGGGTATGAGCTTGATCTTAGTATTTAGCGAGGTAATAGGCGAAGTTTCTTAAAAGTAAAACAAGCTGGCCCAAGCCTTTCCTACCATATGAGGGATAATTAAGTTCATAGGAGATGAGGGTGCGACTGGATGGTACACTACTTTCTCTTTATGGCTAAGGTCATATTGGGTGAGTGCACTGCAATAAGCGTATTGCGGAGTGGAAATATAGAAGAAAAGTAATTCTCCGGAGTGGGAGGCATGAGGGACAGATTGGATTAGCCAGTCTTGTTTAAGAAAAGTAAAGGCTTCTTTGTGCTTGGGTCCCAGGATGAAAGTGATGTCCTTCTTAAGAAAATGAGTGAATGATTGACATTTATGCGCAGTTTGGGAGATAAAGCGTGCCGGAATGGCTTGAATTTTCCAGCCTACTGCAATTCTGGCAATTGCTTGATATTCTTAGGTGGAGAATTTTGCAGTGATGGCGGAACACTTTAGTAGGGTCTACCTCAATACCACATCTTGACATGATGAAGCCTAATAGTTTCCAAAAATAGCACACCAAATACACGCTTCTTTGGTTCATCCTAACTTTTATTCACACGAGCATTCAAAGATACGCCACAAAAATGATAGAGATGATCCTATCTTGTTTTGGAATTTCTAGGATTTTGTCTCGTAGTCTTCCATGATGTCATGAATCATATCATGAAATATTTCTGTCATGGCCCGCTAATAAGTTGCTACCCCACACATTCTTAAGGCCAAATGGCATCACACGATAGTAGAAGGTGCCCCGAGGAATTGTGAAAGCTATTTTGTGTTGGTCCTCCTCGGTGATTTTAATCGATTATAACCGAAAAGCCATCCATGAGAGATAGCATTTCATATCCTACTTTTGAGTCAACAATCATATCAATGTTGGGTAATGGAAAGTCATCTTTATGGAAAGCCTTATTGATGTCTCTAAAATCCATATAGATTTAGATACAGGCGGGTTTCTTACCTGGACAGGGAACAATGTTTGATATCCATTCGAATAGTCAATTGGTCGAGATGAATCTTGTTGCTGAGCAACCTTTCAACTCTTCCTTGACCATGAAAGGCCACTCTTGGATGCATCTTTCGGAGTTTCTGTTTGACAAGCTTGGCGTCTATGTGCACAACTAGGTTGTGCACAACCAAAATCGGATCTAGGCGGGTATGTCTTGGTAAGACCATGTGTACACATCGATGAACTCTCGCAACAACATAGTGAATGTCTTTTGTTCTCTAGATGAGAAGTGATGCCCCCAATTTTACTATCTTGGGATCTTCTCCAGTACCAATGTTGACATCAATGGTTTATTTGACTAAAATTTTTGATAAATCCTCCATCGTGTAGGATCGGGAGGTAGGTTGAGATCTTCATCGAGGATGTCTCTCGAGATTTTCATCCTTGGCGTGGTCACTTTGTTTGTCCTTTGATTTTATTATTTGTTATTCGGCTAGTGCCTTAAAAAGAGTTTTCAACTTTGTGTGACTTGGACTTTAATTTTTGCCGAGGCTTTTCTTTAGAACTCTTTCCCTCCTTTTTCTTTAAATTTTTCTAACCATGAAGTTCAGCCTCCTCATTTGAAGTAGGCACAGTGTCTAAGTCTATAAAGAAACCCTTCTTGTGATCTCAATGGGAATTGTATCCCTTATGCCCATGAACTCTGCAATAGCCTCGTCATTCTCGAATAAATCTAGTGGCACGTGACATTTTTGGTCCCATTCAACGGGGAAGAGGTACACAGGTCAAGGGTGGTTCGGTGAGAGTTATGAGTGGGGACAACATTGTTCATGAAAAGGTTCGTAGGCCAAATCCTCATATAGAAGCTACAATGGGAATCAAAGTGTCACTATCTAGGTACTGAGAGCTATCCTCATGCTCAGAACAAGTCACATCTTGATCATTGGGGTGTGCTCCATAAGGGCGAATCCATGCCATATCTTTCTATTTTGAAATGTGGAAGAGAGGATGGTTCTCTTTTTCCTTGTTCATTCCTCCACATCTTAGGCCTTTGTAGCCCATGGGTACATCATTCTACTTTATATTTTCATAATTCAGGTTTTGATAACTAAGATGGCTGAGTGTCCTCGGGGACCCAGTATTAGGTGGATCGAAGCAATTTTTCCATAGCTAATAAGCCTCTAGGTAGGAATGACCCAATATTGTGTTCTGTCTAGGTCTCACAGAGTGGTAGTTGGGTCAACCTCTAGTCTTGGGTGACGAGGAGAGGTTAGAAACCAAGAGCGCTTGTTGTACATTATACTCCCCATAGCCATATTCTAGAATTTTCATCTCCCATGAATCAAATGGATATGTGGAAGTGGACACCCCATCTACGCAAGACCTAAGAGAATGTGAATCCATCCATGATTCCATATCCTCAGACTAAAAGGAATGGCCATATCCACGGAGGAAATGCATATGTACCATTTCGTGTAAAGCTATTAAGAGCTATATAATGAGAAAAGGGCTCTAAGTCTCTTGGTATTGTTACCTTATGTCCCTCATGCTTCATCTTGATGCATTGATGAAATGTTGATGGCACGACCTACATGGCATGGATCCATGGTCGGCTAGAAACATATTATATGGAAGTTCAAGTCTAGGATGTGAAACTTAAGTCGATGGTAAGTGGGGCCCACCTCCATGGGCAGGCGTGTAATGGTGCTCTTTGACTCTCTTTCCTGCGTTGTCGTATGTGGTGATAGTGATGATATGGGACTCAAGATCTACCTTCGTATGTCCCATTGTTAACTAATTTAGCGTGCAAATGTTCAATCTAGATCCATTATCCACAGCTTTTACCCGTTTGATTTTCTGTGGGTGATAACTACCTCGAATGTATAAGGGAAGATTATGTTTAGGATTCTTGGAAGGACCTCCTATGGTTAAAGTGATATGCTCACTTGGTGCAATATTTTCCACCATGGCTTGAAGGTACATAGGATCAACTAAAAGGCACTCCAGACCACTGAAGAGTTTGATACAAAATTCCTTATGCACATTGGATATCTTGAGAAGATCTAAGATCGATATCTTAGCAAGTGTCCTCTCAAGTTGTTATAAAAGGTTATATTTACCAGTTTTCGGGGTCAATAGAGAGGGTTCTGAAATCATGAGGCGGGCATGCCTTGTTACCATAGCGTGGTCCTTTCCCTTGATCTGAATGGTATTGACACGGTCGATAGAGGAGTGAATACATCCAATAAGTGAATCGTAATTATTGTTCTCTTTTGGTATACAAGTAATTCGTGGCTTTATAGGTTTGGGATGACTCTCCCCCGATCAGGATTTTCTTTTCGACTTATCATGCTTAGGAATGGTTCCTTATAAATCCCCATTTTCTTGTAAGGTGTTTTCATTTTGCCAGGGTTATCACCTCTATCTCCATCATAAATCGATGAGGTCCTAAATATAGTGGTGAAGCCATAGACATTTGTCTATCTTATGACCTTTAATGTGATGCATTTCACGGTATTCATGCTCCTTATACCGTGAAGGTTTAGGATGGGTTATCATCAAGCGGTTGTGTTGTAGGATAGGTCATCATGTGGGTCACATCCACTATTTTAGTATGACGGTTAATGGTTCATTGAGGGATATGAATGTTAAATGCACGCTTTGGTGGTGGTTGAATTGGGCCCTTAGTTAGTTTAAAATTTTAGTAGTTTGGGCTTGAACACATTTGGAATCGGTGATTACGTCTCCCACCACATTTTGTTTTTGTTAAAGATCTTCATCTTTTCGAGTGGGTTTGACACTTTGGTTGTCTTTAGATTGGGTTTTGAGGTGCCTTTCACAATGAGAGCCTTTTCTATTTGAATCCCTTTCTTGATAAACTCCTCAAAGGTGCGGAGACACAATGCATTTGGAGGTGGAAAGTTATATACGGGTTGAGATTAGGGACAAAATCTTGACGGTACCTTCTCGAGAAATTGCAGGAAAAGCTAGCTATCCCTCTCCATTATTGGAGGAAGTTGGCAAAGGTCTCATTTGGGCTTTGTTTTGCTGCTTACACAAGTCTACCATGGTGACATCACTCTCTATGTTATACAAGAAATGGCCTTACGAATCTTTCACTTGATTCGGCCGGTGAAAATTGATCCTCATGGTAAAAGCGCATAAACCATTATAATGCTTGACCTCCCAGAGACTCTTGGGAAAAATTATGATGAGGTAATTATTATTATAAGATACCTCTTGACATGGCATGTAAAAATCTTTAACATGATCCCTTAGGTCTCCCTTTCCTTTGTATTTTCGAACTTTGGCATATCAAATTTCTTTGGAAAGGGTTGAAGGGTCATTGTCTTGTCGAAAGATAGGGCATAGATCTTCGTATTAGTATTTCCTAATACTCCCTATATTGTTTTCTTGTATTCTCACAAGTGTTTCTTTCATAGATTGCACGTCTTGTGTGAGCAATTGTTCTTTAGTGGGAGAAGCGGGGACATGTACATGATGATACCCCGTGTCTTCTTCTCCTTGGTTTTCTCGATGGATTTCGTGGATCCTAAACTTAGGCCTTGAATTTTGAGCGTTCTTTTTGTGTCTTTACATGCACGGAAAGTAAGCAAAGATAGTTGTTATTAAGGTTCTTGAGTTGTTGTTGGATTGTGACTTGGTTTGTGTCTTCTTCTTCTAAAGGTTCTTCCTCTTCGTATTGTGGAGGTTCTTCCCTGTCTCGTATTCTATCTTGTTTCTTCATGGCACTTTGATGAGGGTATTCTATGCCTACCACTTTATCATTTTCTACGTAAGAATGGAAGCATGCACTTTGTTAAAATATCTTCCATATTGATAAGGGGTGTTCTTCCTTAATAGTGTCATTTGTAGGTAATATTGGTTCATTCTCGGTGGGCAATTTGGCCCCCTAATTCCATGACCCATACCAACACTCTATCTTTGTTTCTAAGGATAAATTCATCTAGTAGAGTAGGGTCAAAATCAAATTCCGTGTGTGGTGACTCTAATTCATTTCCACTATAGTCAACCATTTCTTGTTTCCTTTTTTTGCAAAAAATAGTGGTCCTATATGGGTAATCGATAAATGGGTTTGACCCTTATGCATTAGAGAGTTTCCCAAATTTGCACTGTTGTTCCTCATATGTTTGTTTCTTTAAACCTAGGCGCGTCTTGGGAGCCATGTTTTTGTGATAGTTTCACTAGGGTGAGTTGTAGATATGTGCAAAAGCTTAGTGACTACCCCTAAGTGAAATGCAAAATGAAATTGCTAAGAGTATGAATATGTCAACAATGTGAGAATACCAATATGATAGAGTTATAAATCACCCATGATACTGAGCGTTTGGTATTAAAACTTGATCAAAGGAAGTACTTCCTAGACTACGTTTCAAAAAATTAGTTTGCGTCATAGCAAGATGATTAACAATATGTTTTCACTTATGCCAAGTTTAAGGAAATGAACAAAATGTAAGTAAATACAAGTCAATGTGATCTCCCAATCAAGATATACAATGAGCGAGCTTAAACTTCGATTAAGACCTATATCTCAAAAGTTCCAATTATAATTAAGTGAATGACACAACAATATCACCAAGATATGTTAACCCACTTTGCTAGAAGTGAAGTATTGATATCGAGTGTTATTGATATAACACGCACAAATGGTAACACATATCACTCTTTGAAATCAAGGTAATAATAGAACCGAACTAAAAATCCCAAAGTATAGCTAGGAATAGTTAAAAATGTATGCAGTGTAACTGCTACACATATAGGTATTTATGTCGAGTTTACAAGAAACAAGATGTAAATATAGAAATTGTAATATCTGAGACAAACAAGCTAACTCCTCTATGGAAGTCCACGGTGATGAACCATGCCTAAGCTCTGATGACAATCTTAACGTGGGTATCAAGATCCATGATGGCTATGAAATGATGTGAAAATTCCTTCGCTCACTTTAGATGTTTAACTAACTTGACCGCATGAACATGGATGGGCGTAAGCGAACATAAAAGTGAGAGAAATAGTCGAATGGCAACACTGAGGTAACCACACCTCTTTTGATCAACAAAGTGTCAAAAGAATATGAAGAAATAAATCAAGAAAAATGACAAAAAATGTTAGCCTCACTTCGGAAAAGTTTACTTCCTCACCCTAAGGTAAGTAAAAACTAGGAAAAAGTAATACATCACACGTTTCTCAAAGAAGAAGTTCACAATTCAACACTTTGTTTTAAAATGGTCAAAGTGGGCTCTTGGCCAAAGTATATTCTCCTAGGTGGTTCTCTCACCTAGGTGTTACAAAGTTGCCACAGTGAGCACAATTTACCTAAAAAGTCACCTTGACTAGTTTGGGAGTATCTCGGATTTACTTTACCCCTTGAGAATAGTAGGCAACTAGTGCATCTGCACCCATGTACTATCAGCTGGGCTCACCACAACGAATGACAACTGTAACACTATCTCACAAGGAATCACTTGTCAGTAGGTAGTCTTTGAGCAATTCATGTTTCATCCATAAGGTTCCCTCTTGTGTGGACTACTTTGGGGTTCACAGAGACCACCCCATTGTTGTATTTTAAGGTGTTATGCCAAAGGGTTATGTTCGATTGAGGCGAGAGAGGGACGTACCCTTTTAAAACTTATGTCTGATGTTTTGAATATGTTGTTCTTTTTATCTTGTTTCATTAGGTGTGGTTTACTTGAACACCTTTTTGGCACTATAATATAACAAGTATTAGTAGTTTTTGATTTCGTTTTGATTCCTCCTTTCTTTAACAAGTATTTTTAGGTCTTGCACTCAAGCGTTAGTAGTTCTCCAATAAAATCACATTATTTAAAAGAGGATTAAGAGTTGCTTTTGATTCTCAAGATCATCGAGGATGCGAGAAGAGCATACACAACAAATAATCCAACTAAAAAGTAAAGAAAATCTTTTTAATTAATGAACCATACAAAATTCTTGATAAATGTTCATTCCCTAAACCAAAAGTGAAAGATGAAGTTTCCAATTTACCAAATGTTATAAAATGAATACTAAAGTTGTTTTTTATTCTCAAGATCACCTAAGGTGCGAGAATAACAAAAACAAACTTTATCAACTTTATATAGAAATGGAAACTTCAAATCAAAGGACTATTGAAAAATGCTTTGTAAAGGTGCATTCCCTTAAACCAAAAGTGAAAGATGAAGTTTCTAATTTACCAAATGTTATAAAATGAAGACTAAAGTTTCTTTTGATTCTCAAGATCACCCTAAGGTGCAAGAGAAGAGTATACACAAACTTTATCCCAACTATATAGAAATGGAAAACTTCAAATCAAATGACCATTGAAAAATACTTTGTAAAGGTTCATTCCCTTGAGCAAAATGAATAATCAAATTTCCAAGTCTAATCCCAATGTTAAAAAGATATAGATCAAAGTTGTTTTGATTCTCAAGATCACAAAAGGTGCGAGAGAAGAGAATACACACGCTTTGGTCTAAATCGAAGAAGCATGGAAATATAACATTCATCAAAACATTAGACATGTTAGAAAATGACCGAGTTTTAAACTAATAGAAAAACTGCAATTTACTGTAAGTTTAAATCTCAAATTTATGTTTCCATTGTATAGTTAACTTGATACCTTTCCAGCGCAAAAAAGTGGAGTCATTTCAAGTTCGAGAGAAAAATTTATGGCCTTCGGAAGATGGGTTACGCATATGCTCTTATGCTCACGGGTATGCACTTGACATGCACTCAAAAATGTCAAAAAAACATCTCTTAATCTACAAAATGGGTAAATTTTTCCAACCAAGATTCAATTTTGAAAACAACCCATCACATCGATATATGAATAGAAGACTCATGCTTATCAAACATCAACATACATGCTCAAGAATTTAAAATTTTCAAGAAATTTACAAAACTAGCATGTAGAATGATGAAAAAGTAAGCTCTAAAAATGAAAACTTGATGAAATCTTGAAATTTTCTCACCAAAATTAAATTTTACAGCAATCCACCACATTAATATGTAAATATAAGACTCAACACTATCAAACACTAACCTACATGCTCAAGAAATTTTCAAGAAATTGACAAAACTAGCATATAGAATGTTGAAAAAAGTAAGCTCTAAAAATGAAAACATGGAGAAATATTGAAATTTTTCCATCAATTCCAATTTTGACAGCACTTCACCTCCTTTATACCTACAAGGAAGACTCAACACATACAAATTCAACAAAACAAGTTGAGAAAAATAAGGTAGATCAACATGTGTAAAAGAGGGTTAGTAACCAAAAATGAAACTTAACTACAAAAACTTGAAATTAAGTGCAAAGAAAATGGAGTAAGTCCCAGTGCGTTACGTAAATGTGTGCATGTGTTTGTTTTCAAAATAATGCTAATATGAGTAAATACTAACACCTAAATAGCCTTAACTTAGCAGAATTGAACAACAAACTAAACACCATCAAGATAAGAATTAAACAAGGATTAGATGTCGGCATTCATCAATACAAACTTTGAAACTAACAAAGCTAAATATCTAAACTCCTCTATTCTCTAACAACAAATAAATGAATGGACCTAAGTAAGCTCCATGGCTATAAAAATAGTTATCCTTAGTATGCCAAGTAACCTAGGAATGAGGGTCTATCAAAGTTGGGCTCTGAGACCCCTTTGATACCTCCCACATCGACCTAAGCACTTAAGAAGAGGCTTAACTCTTAAAGATGATGAACTCTCAAAAGGGCAAGGTGCAAGCTCTTAGTCTCTTTGCTATATGCTTTGCATTTTCTCTCTAAGGAGTTTAGGTGTAGGTATAAAGGTAGGAGGAGGGCTCTTTATATAGCCCAAAGGATAAAGGATTCAACACAGTCTCATGAATGTGGTATAAAGGTAAAACATGATTAGGAATGGATAAGGTTGCTTTATTAAAGGTAACCTTACTTTAGAAGGGTTTAATTTATGCTTAGCAAGTCATGGGAGTTGGGGGGTGTTTTAATTAATCAAAGGTGATTAATTAATAGGTAGGTGTAAGCTTATAGAAGCCATTTAGAAGAATATTAGTGTGATTCAGGCTATTAGAAAGGGATTAAATCAATTTAATATTGATTTACTAGTTTAAATGAAGGGGAAGACTAATTAATTAATCAAGATAGAGGAAGTGATAATTAATGGAAGGTCGTTAATTAGGCTATTAGCTGGGTAGGCGACTTAATCAATTAGCGTATTGTAATTAATTGATGAAAATTAGAGGGAATATGAGCGCTTTTGACGATATGTCATCTATTTGCGGAAAAGGAGATAATTAGCACAATTTAAGTATTTAAATTGCTTGGGTGTAATTATAGGTGTCTACACACTACATAACCACAATAAGCCACATTTTTATTTTAATCACAACACCATATCACTTTTGAAACCCAAAATAGTGACTCAAGCTTACCACTTGAGTTCGGATGTTAGTTTTTTTGGACATTTAGCTCGTTGGCACCCCAAAACATTTCTGATGCATTAGAACCTCGAAGTCTAAAGTCTGAATTTTGGACTTCATATTTTGGAGTTCGAGCAAGCACTAAACCAATTCACTACCCTAACTTCTCCAAATTTTAAATTTTTTAGACCCCTGAATCCAAAAGAATCACCTCGAAACCTAAAATCACCGTGTCCCTTCATGATCCAAAAACTATGAGATTTTTCTTCACTCAGCCTCTTCCAACTTGCTTGACTCGAGCCCACTATCATACCAAAGTTTAAAGCATGCATCAATGCTGGCAATTCTAAGATAATATTCTAGCTCTACACCTATCTCCATTATACTTTGAGTTTTAAACCCTTACATATATCAAGAGATCCTACTTAAATACCTCAGTATTAAACTTCATACTGAGCTTCATTCCTATGAAAAACTCGGATTCTCTTTCCCCATCTGGTGAGCCATTTTTAACTTTTATCTCTTCCAGTGGACTACGGCTTGGCTCGGCAAAAGCTCTGTCGGCTTCACTGCACCTAGTTTGTGTTTAGGTGAGAAATTATGGATTCTCCTCTAACATTTCATGGTTTTCAGTTCTAAAACTCACCAAGTCTTTAGCTTTTCCACTCCTTTTACAAGGTTTCCTTTACTCCCTACCTACAATTTCTAAGATTTTCAAAACAACAATGGGCCCCCATCATCCAATGCTTGAGTTGACTTTTTATCTAGCTACCAGCATGATAAAAATATTCCTCTAATGTCTTACTTACCTAGCCATGATGGCCAGAGCCACCGATCATTTCACTCTTCTCCATGTATGCTGAGTTGGTTTCCATTAAATAGCTCGGCCATGACCGAGCCATCTTGTATCCTCCATTGAACCAATTCAAATAACTTATGCCTTTGGCATGCTAAGTTATTCCTTGCCACCATGATGAGATCATGTATTGAGCCACCATAAAAATGCCATCACAACATTAAACTAAAGCGTACACAAATCCTTTTATAATGTCATTTCGAGTTGCATATATCCTTTATTTTAGTGAGCCAACCATCTTCCTTAAACCGAGCTACCTTCTACTTACTGCAACATCAAGCTCTCAACCAAGCTCACTTTGCTGTCCTCCATGAGTTCGCTCATGCAATCCATAATTTTATAGACAAAATTCCGAGGTTCATCCCATTCAACTAGCTCAATTGACATCGAGATTCCTACATCGAGTGATTTTGACTTTTTGTATTTCTATAATGGTTGAGACCACTCTCCTAGCTTGGTTGCTCTGAAACCCCGGACTCTGAGCATACTATATTTCGAGCCCCATAATTTATTCTATGAGCTCCAAGATTGAGTATTACATGTTTGAGCTCGGTATTTCATCACTGTGCAATCAACCATTCTAACGCAGAGGCGGATCATTTTAACACAACATAAAATTTAAATGTCAAGCTCTAAATCTTTGTAAACTCGACCTAAGCTATTCATCTCTTGATTGATCTCTACCACCAAGTTTTAAATGATATGATCTCCTAGTTTTGTTGTTGGTGTTTCAATCCTACCAAATTATGTGGCCTTCGTAGAGTCATGCATTGATCTCAACTTGGGTTTCCAATTACCTTTTATACATTCAATATGGGACTCTAATATGCCATGAGCCACTGATACCTCTTCCGAACATGCACTTTGAGCCCCTCTTTAACACCATGCATAACACAATAAGTGGATCGATCTTATTAATATAACTCACCCCCCCTTAAAATCTCTGTCGATGCCTTCATTGGATTATTAGGGTAATCATCTTGCTTGACCTAAGCTTAAAATCATTGAGATTTCATTTCACCATACACTGCTTGACCCCTTTTCTTAAGAAACTTTTAAGTCTTAGCTCGATTCATCGATATGATTCATCTCTATATTGTAATGAAACTCGATCCCTCTTTGTACCTAGCCTCTGTGAACTCACTGAAGCTCATGCATAGCTCAATGTCGAGCTCAGTGATCGATTCCTTCTTTGGCATGGTGACATGCTATGTCAAATCATTGAGTTGATTCTCAGTCACCCAATATTAACTTCGTCAATTCATATACAAGTACCCTACATGGCTCCCCTTGGTATATGTCTACTAGCTCACCAAGTACCTCGGTGAGCTATCTCGATCAAATGACCTATTTTCTTTCCAAATATGATCCTACCATGATTTTTAAATTTCATGACTCTTATTGAAGCCTGATAAGTTAATGGGAGAAGATTACCCGAAATGATCCAAAGTGCTCATCGAGGGATTTTGGTCCCAGGTGCAATTGACTCCCTTTGTCAATTTTTCCGAAGTGGAAAAATTGGATAACATTTTTAGTGACCTATAGGTGATGATTTCTGTTAAGCATGATTCTAGTAGCCTTGACATTCATTGAGCATGGATTCACTATAGATATTTCAAAACTGATCCTAAACATTTGTGATGGATCTTTGGCCTACCCTGTGTTACTAAACCATGATGCTTGGAATGCACGACACTGTAGAAATTTTAGTAAACATTTGCCATATTTGGGACATCATGGAACTCTAATAAAAATTTAATTTTTTCCCTCTTCTAAAAATTTCACTTTCGAAACACTTTGTGTAGGAGTGATGATGAAACACAACAAACACAAAAATTAAAACCATACATGCTTCAAATGAAACATGCAAAGTGTGTAATGCACTTATTTTATTGAAGAAAACCTATTCCTACTCTACACTAATTGGAGGAATAGGTGAGCTAAATGAACCTTGTAACTGGTTGTCAAAAATAGCTTCCTTTCCTCATAATGGGAATCCATGTAGATTATTTGACAATGGACATGGCTGAGACTAAGAGTGAAAAAATGAAACAAGCCCAATTCTCCACTTGGTTCACTAAGGCATCAACTGGAAAGAGAAAGTATTCCTCTTTTAGTTTATCTACATTTGTTTTGTAGAGGCATTGCAACTAATCATTGGAACTATGAAAATCATCTTCACATTCTAAACTGAATGTGACTTTTCATTGGTCTAAAGAGACCAAATACCTTGTGGGAAATAGTCTAGCCCTTTGAATAGGACCGTTACTACGAGATTCAACTTTAACATGGAAGTTTCCTTGAAAACATATATGTATGAAAGGTGTTGTGAGTGGCATACTACGCCTCTTGTTACCCATTTAAAAACAACTCATCTTCCACATGAATGAATGTTAGTGAATTGATGTTCCCTTCATTTTCCTTTCCTTCCTTAACAATAAGGAGTTCTTCCGCAATATGCAACTCTTTTCGATTGTTTGCGGTCTCGATGTTGAACTCTATAAATACTAAAAAAGTGTTTCTCATCTAAGAATTCCTCCTCCTTTGATTGACTTGCATTATTAATCTCCTCATTCAACATGAAACTTGCAAGGTAGAAATCTCCCATTTATAGCTCTTGAAAACTATTAGGGCCAACAGACCTCCTTGATTTTCTTCCACCATTACCTATTCATCAACCAAGTAAAACTCCATAATTGAGAGCAAGAAACTCTCAATAATGTCATCTCCATTCAAATATTTTGAATCCTTCTTAACTTCTCTCATATCTTCATTTGTTTCTTTGTTAAATGAGAAATGTAAAAGATTCAATTCCTCCAAATTTTTCTCAAGAGGGTGACTTGAAACTGTAAGCACTTCTGAATTATTCCTTCCAAGGAAAAAGGCACTTTGTGTTGAATGTCAGATGATGAAATAGTAGAAAGAAAAATTGCATAGGATTTTTGCATTGAAACACTCCTCCAAATCTGATAAATAGTCTACTTCTCCAATTTCTAGTTGTTACAAGGTTCCTTCTTCAAACATAGTGTCCTCCGAACTAGAAATTTTTTCACATTGACATTTTCATTCTCAAACAGAAATTAGAAAGATCAAATTCATTTGAGAAATCAAATTTTTGACAAAAAGAATAAAGAGAAGGATTTAACACCTCTAATGGTTCCTCTTACGTATTTTAAACCCTTAAATTCACCTTAATTTCCTTTATGGAAAAAGTATCCTTATAGCTGATTGTGATACTTGATAATTATTTTGGTGGACTCACACAATATTCTAAAACAACAACAAGCTCTTGAAAAGATAGGAAATTAGGATCATTGCACTCATTAGAATCACCTGGTACACTTGAGAGTCTTCCTTCTTCAACTTGAACATGCTCTTCTCTGGTAGATTGTGAGCTAACTCTTTCTCTTCTACAACCAATATTCTAACTTGTGGTGATTCGAACTCTTATGATGATATGGAACCAATATGAATCACTGTGATCCAAATAAGTAGATTGTTGGTCAACATTTACTTGTGCTTTCTCTTATTTACATTTAGTCTTCACCACCTATTTTTGAGCTTATACCTTGGATGGAGAATGAATAAGGAGGGGAACTTTCTTGACATTCAATCTTAACCCACTCCTTCATATTCTTTACAAGCTCATCCTTACTAAGTTTCTTAACACTCTCCTCTTCTTCTTCACTATAATCATATTCTTGGTCTTCCCAAAATGGT
Source organism: Taxus wallichiana var. yunnanensis (assembly GCA_018340775.1). NCBI lineage: Eukaryota > Viridiplantae > Streptophyta > Pinopsida > Cupressales > Taxaceae > Taxus > Taxus wallichiana. Next base: position 334,084,166 of record CM031238.1, on the reverse strand, counting down.
TTTGGAATAATAAGAGGAGAGGTAGTTTGGAGTTCAATCATTTCCTTCATTGTTTGAAGTGATGGAAGAGGTGCAATTCCTTGTAATGATGGCCTTTGTAGAAAATAAGTAATTTTAGAAGAAAGAGGAGTAGAAGACTCATGATGGGATGGAAGAATAGGAGAAGAAGAAGTGAGATTCACAATATGGGTAACAGGTGAAAGATTAGGACTATGGGGCTCAAATTGGAATCATATGGGTGGAGACATGGGAAGAGGGTTGTAAGGTGATAATGTAGGGACCTCCCATTGACAGGATTGACTAACATTACATTCATAATCCTCTTGCCTCTTAGTCCATTTTCTAATCTCAAGCAGTGTTGTAACCATCCAATCAAGTTTTTTCTTAGGGTTAAACTCACCTAGTATAGGGCCAGTCTAGGGGTATGGAATCTTGAAACCAATATGGGCTACCTTTCTCACTTATTTAATCCTCATTTTCACCATGTTATGCTCCAACTCTCAAACCTTTCTCTATAAGTGGTCCTCTTTAGATGTAGGATAGCCTCTAGAATCTGCATATCCTTTCTCTTTAACAGCTCCAAAGTTTGGTGGATGACCAAACTTATATACATCTTGCTCATGTGGACATGCATTCTGAAACTGATATTCATCATAGAATTGGTCTGGAGGTGGGTTAAAATAACTTGAAGATAGAAATTATTGTTATTGTTGCAAGTGATAATTCTTTGATGGGAATGAATCCATGATTGCAAAACTTCATGAATGGGATATAAATAGAAATATGTGGAAGAAAATCAATGGAAATAGGTGCGAAACAAGAAATTATACAACTCAAAGAGTGGGTTACTTAGACCAATGGAGTCGCCAGTTGTGCTTGGGTATAACTCATTAGGCTACAATTTCACTAAGAGAATAACAACTTAATGAAAATAAAGTAAACACAAATACACACACCAGTGAAAAATGTGATGGGCTTGTTGTCCTACTACAGTGTTCCAAAACATGTTATTGCAAAATCAATTACGTTGCCCCCTGAATGGATGAAGGTGAAAATGAAATTCGATTTTATTGGGTAACACGGGATCACCTCTCAAGCTATGGGACTTGCGGGCTTGAGGTGAAACTCCACAAAAGGCCAACTTCCTCTTCTTAAATTAAGCACTACACTACTCCTAATGTAATAAAAATAGCTAACTAGACCTATACTAACATTTCAAGGGGATTAGGGAGAGAGATTTGCAAGAAATAAAACCTAAATTAGAAGTGGTGATGCACCAAGAAAGGGTTTTTCTAGAAAATATTCTAGCTTACAAATGAAGAGATATGATCATGAGTAGGATGAAGATACATCACATACTCAATTTACATACAATACTTAATTCCTTGATAATTCAATGACCTCCCCAAAAATTTTAAATGAAAAATTGGTTGCATAGTTCACTGCATGAGCATGAGAGAGGAAAATAGAAGAAGAAAAATGATGTAAGGACATATAATTGATCACAAAACATAATTTCCATTACTTCAAGCACTTTCACAGTGCATCATTATAACAAGGAAAGGCATAGGCTGCCATTACAATTTTGAGAAGAAGGGGAAGCTTGGAAAATGTCTCACCTTTTTGAAAATAAGAACCCCTTTATATTTTATAGAATTTCTTGAGCTAAGGAGAGAAAGAAGGAGAAACCCTAGAATCTAGGAAAGAATGTAGCAAATAATTAATCACTGTTGTTGGCCATGTTTGCCTCATTAATTACAACTCCACCTTTCAGGCACTAACCAAGAAATGAGTAAATCTTGCAATTATGGAATAAAAAACTTCTAAAAATCCATTTCCTGATGATTCCATTGCATAATTATCGTTCTCTCGATTCCAATGACTATAATTTTGTGGAAAACGAACAATAGGGGAGGAAGCTATTTTTTCTTTATTGAAAGTTGTTGTTTGGGCTATTTAGATGAGAAACCTCTAAAATAGCTCATTCGAGCTCCTTATATTACCACATTGGCGACATTATTTTTCACTCGTCGAGTTTTCATACAACTCGAGGTTGATTTCCACTCATTTTACATGGAATGATTTTCTTGAGCCCCACGTTGTAGTCTTTAGCCAACCATATTGCATTAGATTTTACATTGGCTGACATTTGTTTAACACCTCACAACTTCAATGTTATTCCGCCAAACCCCATGCCTTAGTCATTGCACTATCGCCAACTCAAAGCACTAGATTGACTCACCCATCCACTCGGTGCTTAACTTCACACAAACACTATAAGCCACGTGTTTTTAATCTTCCGACCATCTCACTTCCAAAACCCAAAACATTGATTCGATACCACTTCATATTTTAGACATTATTTGTTTTGGATATTCAGCTCACTTGACACCCTAAAAGCTGTCCTACTCGCTCAAACCCTAAAGTTTGAAGTCTGAATTTCAGACTTGAGATTTCAAAGTTTGAGCAAGCACTAAACCAATTCACCACCTTAACTTCTCCTAATCCTGAATTTTTTTAAACCCCGAAATCTGAAAGAATCATCTCAAAACCCAAAGTCATTGTGTCCCTTCAAGTTCCAAAAACTATGAACTTGTTCTTCACTCGGCCTCTTCCAACTTGCTCAAATCGAGCCCATTATCATGCCTGAAGTTTCTAGCCTACATAAATTCATGAATTTTGAGATAATCTTCTAGATCTCCACCTATCTCCATTACATTGAGTTTTCAACCGCTACATATACCAAGATCTCATTCCAAATTTCCTTAGTTTTCAACTTCATACGAGCTTCATCCTCTGTGAAAACATCAAGCTTCTCTTTCCTCATCCCAACCGAGCCATTTTCAACTTGTCTCTTTGTTGGTACCCAAATTTGTTCTCCTTTCCATTCTGAGCAACATCAAAGATATGGCATGAATCTTGAAGATAGATGGATCATGGTGTGTGTCGTTTTGTAGTTGGGGATATGATTAACTAGCATTCAAATTTGTGGAGAGATGGATAGCACTCAAATAGGACTTGATCTTGTCTCTAACTGTTTTAGGTTGTGCCTTTCGACAAAGGTAAGAGAACCTATTTTGTAACCCTTAAATGGTGAAGGAGAGAAGATATCCTTCAATTTGTGTAAATAGTATGAAAAGGGCCTTGGGAAAATATGATCAACACTCCAAATCTGACTTTCACAAGTTGTCACTTCCAATTATGGAGATACTTTCAATCTGAAGACAAGATCTACTAAAGACATTTTGAAATACTTGATCTATTCTCGCATACTTTAGCAACTAGATTTTGATCTTACATGTGGGTATAAAGGGAAAACCAAGGGTAAAATAGGGTAGGATTAGTTATTTTAAATGATTTTTTAGGTGGGAGTTTAGATAAGACAAACCAAGGTCCGTCGAACTCTTTGAGGATTTTAGCAAAATATGGAGAAACTTAAACAATGCAAGTATCAAAATGGTTAATCATCCCTTGACTAGGATATGTGCATCAAATGGAGGCCCAAATCTACACTTTTCCACACAATCCTTGATCATCTATCACAAAATCTTGAGTTAGAATGAACCAATGAGGCATTTAGCAATCACTATTTAATCATGACCTAAGGTGCACCCAAAGGTTTACAAACAATATCTGAAATCAAGGAAAGTAAAATGATTTTAAATTTTTTTATCTCTTTATCAGATGAAATCTCTTATGAATGTGAGATTGCAAATGCCACTAAACTATCACAAGAAATGAGACCATGTATGATCAAGAGAGATTTTAAACACAAGACTACAACAAGAAACAAGAAACACAAATTTGAAATGCATTCTGAAATGTAAGCATTCACAAATTTTTCCCAAAGACAACACAAAATAACTCAAAAATGATCAAATTTATCAGCAAGGGAATGTTTTGAAAAACAATCTTAGAGCTTGTTAATGGCTATACATGTGCTAACCAACTTAACATGATTTAAAATTTGATATAGAGAGAGTTACATGAGTTTCTCAAGTGGTCACTTAGAAAATGGGATTTTCCCATATTTTCCCTAGAAATTTTAGTTCTCCATGCTTTTTTAAACTCTTCTAACCTTGCATGACAAATTCATGCAATATATAGCTTTCAATCTCCTTCGAGCCTTCTTTCCCAAGAAAAGAATATCCTATGGCATCTAAGTTTGTTACAAATTCACTCATGACTTTCTGAAAGTGACACATAACTAATTTTGCGAGGAGGAGATACAGGCATTCAAAAAAGCAAATTATTACAAATCTTCATCATTCCTTGTCATGGGAGCATGTATTCTTCCTTTGGCACCCGCATCTTCCTCTTCCATCATTTCATCCTTTTCCCCTTCAAATTTCCATTCTGTAACTTTGCTCTACAATTTGGATTTGATATTTCACATTTACACGAACTAGAGCAAAAAAGCATTTTGAAATGTGCCTTGGATCTACAAATTGACCCTCCAAAATGATCAATTTGGACCCTGCAAGCCAAAATGACACAAATTGGCAAAAAAATCGATCAAAATCAATGCAAAAAACACATTTCCACACTTCCTGGAGCCAAAATGGTGGTAAAAATGACAAAATGTACAGTTGTCATCGATTTGCCTTTCTCCCTTTAATCTAAGCCCTCCATGTGGCACAAATAAGCCAAAATGGGCCATGCGGTTTTGCCTTTCTACCTTTTTCCAACCTTCTTTAAAAAAATTTAAAATTTCTCGATTTCCTTCTTGCTCCATCATTAAGATTTGGGCCTGACACATTCTGCAATATGACTAGATACGAGTCGCGGCTCAATTTTAAAAAATTTACCTCTTTTTGGAAAAAGTTAAATTTTCCATTTTTCCTCCACAACTCTGCCCTCCCACAGGACCTCACCTGATTGGCTGTAGGGCAACACTCTTATTTATATTTTAACAACATTTTCCACAAAGGAAAATTTTCACCATTTCCTCCGCACTCCCGCACCTCCACCTTTCCCTACCACGTGTCACCTTCTGATTGGCCGAGGGCCTGCACTCTCATTTCATACTTTAACTCCTTTTCACCAAAGGAAATTTTTCCACCATGCCTCCACAGCTCCGCCCCTCCACTGTTTTGACTTTTCTAACTGCCATGTGTCACCCTCTAATTGGTTGAGGGCCTGTGGACTTGCGGGGACAATTTAGACCTTTTGCCAAAAACATAAAAAAATGCTAAGTTTCTCGAGAAGACCCGCCAAACCTTGTCCAATCACAAATGGCCATGTAGGAGAAGATTTTTGAGCTAAAATTTGTGGGCAAAGGATGCCTATATGAATGCCAAAAACACAAAAATTGCCAGTGATGCCCAAAATCGATTTTTCCTTCGTGGGTGAAGAAATTTTCGATCAAAGGACAAATGGAAAGTGATTCAAATAAATTTACAACCATGGAAAGGTATTTTTGAGGGAAAATAAGTATAAATCAAAAAATTTCGAGCTCCAAAGGTTGGGAAAAATGGAAAAAATGGCAAAGGCGTTTGAATGGGAAAAAATTAGGGCAAAAAGTAGGGCAAACTTAGAGATTTCTCAAAATGGTGCAAGAATGGAGAAAAAATGAGCAACTCAAAGCATTTAAACACGAGATACGAAGTTTTTTTCATACATGGCAAAAACACTTTTCTCATTCATGGCATACTTAGGAGATATGTTTTCAACAACTTCATACTCCCTAAAATCCACCAAACTCACAAAGTGATCGATCTTCAGCATCTGCTGTAAAACTTCATAAGATGCATTATTTGGGTCTTGAATAAGGTACAACATATTTTTCTCTCCATATAACTTTACTAAGTTTCCTTAAAGGGGGTAATGGCATAAGCCATGTCCATTTGGACACTCCCACCAACACCTGACTCATTTCATTGATAATAACATACCCCATTTAGCAAGGCAATCAACAATCACAACATCCAATTTTAAATTCCTCCCAGGATAAGATGCAAATTGCACCACTAGATCTTTGACACAACCAACAACTAGCACTTCCCTAGAATCCATAGTAGTACACTTTCCATACATTGCTATCACTTTGATTCCCAATTCATTCATGACCTCCAAAGGCATGACATTGCATGATGCCCCGATTCCAACATACAGTTATGTAACAACTTGTCTTTGATAACCAAGGTAGTGAAAAATGGATCCACATTCAGCTGATATTTAACCAAAGAAGTTCCTAAGTAAACCTCGGGTGGTTCCTGTACATACCCAAAATTGTAGGGTCTTTGCTTTTTTGAGCAGTGTTACACGTACCCCAATGATGATCTGAGTCTTCTCATGGTGTTCGAGATCCAAAAAAATCTCTCCAAGTATGCATTAACATCCCACATGCCCTGCTTAGCCCCTATGTGCTTTTCTTTTCTCTTCTCCCCTCCTTTCCTTTATGTTTTGGCCTTTAGTGATGAAACCGCAGCCCTACCTAGGTAGTGGTCTTGTGACCACCGCCCGGGTAGGGCGGTGGTCCTATAACCGCTGCCCTGCTCAGGGCGTGGTCCTTCACACGTTTTCCAGAATGCTCTTTTAACGCGACTCACATAAAAATTCAACGTTTACCATCTTTTTTTCACCACCTTTGCTTGTATTTATGATTCTGGTTCCCTAGAATAGTGTTTTGGCATTGTTTATGGTTTAAGAGATCAAATTGGTTTTCACCTTTGGGTAAATGGGATTCTATAAATAGCTGGCTTGTGCTCAAGAAATGGCCCCTCAAATTTGCCTCTAAATTTCTCATTTCAATAGTTTAGCCTTTCATTTTGTTTAGGATTCATAGTTTCATTTGTTAGATGCATAGTTAGCATTGTTTAGTTTTGAAACCCACATATTCTCCTTGTGCAAAGTGTTATTATTATTTCATCCAAATAAATTGGAGTAGGATAGTTTGATTTTCAATAGGAAGCCATTAAAGTTGAAAGTTTTGTTCATCAAAAGGATAGTTTCAAGTTTTGGATATTTTATGGTATAAATGAATCACATAAATCCCATTAGGAATTACATGAGCCAAGCTCTATACTCTTGCACTATCCCTCTCCTACTCACATTATATTGATCTGCATCCTAAGTTGCCTTTGTTCCAATATCTACTTTTTTTTATGCTAGCATTACACGCTATTCTGGATCCACATGAGCACGAAGGAACAAGGAGATCACACTGAGGGGACAAGGTCACACACCATCCGATTCGCCACTTTTTTGTAGAATCCAGGTTCTAGCTTTCAAAGTTCTAGTTAAAAGCATATCAAATAGAGTAGCCAATCATTTCATTTCATTTAATTTTACTTTCGATATTGCCGGGAAGTATGGGGATGATAGTTTACGAAACTATGATTCACTCCTCACTTCTGAGGTAGGATCGAGAGTCTTTCAAATAAAGTAGACTAGCTATCAGGTTATTTAGAAATAGATCTACAAATTACATGGACAAGTAGCTATACTCGGTTGCTTTGTTTGTTTTAATTACGTTATTAGTTTAATTGTTAATTTTAGATATATTAGATAATTGCTCTTTAAATTTTGTCCAGTAGTTTATCAATAAATATCAAATTTAGGAATATACGTAGATATATCTTGCATAGTTAATTTATTCTGTCACTAGTTAGCTTTATATCATTTCCTTTCGTATGACAATCATGGGACCTAGGGAGCCCAGAGAATACGTATTCGAGCCAATCGTACCTAAACCCAATCTTATTACGGCAATAATAGATATAGATCAGAACCTTAGAATCCAAGTCTTCCAAACTATAGCAGACTTACAACAGATTAGCTCACAGTTAAGAGGGTTAAATGTAGAAGATGACCAATCACACACGTTTTGGTCAAACCAGCCAAATTATAGATTACCCTAGACAAATAGCCACATGGCTGTAGAAGGGCTTGAAAGAGAACAAATGTTCGGCTGTGATCCTTTGGTCCCATAGGCAGACGGAGACACTCTCACAGACATAGATACTAGTTTAAGAATTCAGGTTGCAAGAACGCCTATAAGATACTCAAAAAGATTACACAACTATTAATTTTGAACATAGAGGCCAAAAACACATATGACTATTGGATACTAGGGATTAGGGGATTCCACACATGACCATAAACAGTCCACAACAACCACGAATCTATGGTTATGACCCACAAATCCTGAACCCAATGAATCCACAAGTGAATCAAACATAGATGATGGCTTATGCACATTAGTATTTAAATTTACTCCACTTCCACCTATGATCATCACACAGCTTATCCTTGTTAGACATAACACTAACAAAGCTAAATATTTACGGACTAGACCGGAGAATCGACCATAGAATCCGCTATATATCCATCATCCATCATATGACCACAATGCGGAGACATACACGAAACAATCCCAGTGTCATTTTCCACGTATCCCAAAACCCATAGATAGGATCATGCGAGCTCGATATTGATTGGAGCCTTCGAGCACTCATCCTTGTCGACCAATCTATCACGCCGATTTAGGTTAGGAGGGCCTTCTTTTCCTTAGATTCACATATTCCCTTAGTGCGTGTCAAATATATAAGATTATTTAACTAGTTTTCTGTACCCCACATATATTCCATCCCCACCGGTTGTCTCGGCCATGACCTCGGGAGGTCAGGTGCGAGGAAGAGTTACTTGTACATTCCCATGCTCGCTTATCACTTTTCCATCGTATAATTCCCTCAACTCATCCAACACTTTTGGATGTTCCAATTCTGCAATGGTAATAGGAATCTCAAGCTTGTTTCCAAGTTTGCCTTGGGTACTCTCTTCCTCTCTAAATCCTAAATATTCAAAAGCCCTCTTCTTGTGCTCAGGAATCCTAAGCAACTCAGTAATTGGGACAAGAATCTTGATCTGACTCAAGACTTGGGCAATATCATATGGAGCATTCTTGGGTAAAGTAGCACTAGGGGAAAGATTGGAAAATTCATTAGATGGTATGGAAGTATTTTCAGTTTAGGCATGGGGAGGATCACAAGTTTTTCTTGGGGAATAGGGCCTTTACCAAATGTATTTTTCTTTGGAGTTTCTTTAGTAAGAAATGGAAATTTTGACTTGGCTTGTTGCCCCTTGGCAGCTTTACTTCTGGTATTGTGCTCCTTCTCTTGGGCAACTACAACATTCATAAGCAGTTGCCTATCCTCCTCTGAAGGAACCCCTCCATCATACTTCTCAATCATCAATGCCCTCAAGTATTCAAAATCATTATTGGGTAGCTCAAAGGCTTGTACATTATCAATTTCTAAAACATGAGAAGGAGGAAGAAGATGTACCTGTTGGATACAATCCCAAAAAAATAGCAGCATTCCTAGCACTTATGACATCCATTGAAGTTTCTCCCCTTGGTGAACTTGCAAGGATCTCCATCATGTAGGCATCATCATCAACTTCCTCTTCAATTTTCTAATTTGTTCCACATGGAGGATGGGGTAAAAAACATCTATCACACCAGTCAATCTGATTTACATCATCAACAGTAGCCACTTGATCATTTAACGGATCAGGAACTACCTTATTTTCCTTGGCCTGAGATTTCCTATTTCTAAATCCAATAGGCCCTTTACCTTTGTCATCAAATCTCTACTCATTCCTATGGTGATTGCTGAATCTATCTTGTGCTTGTTGCCCAGGATGTCCTTGTGAGGACTACCCAATTCCTTTCTCATCTCTTGCCAACTTGTAGGAAATCTCCTTGACAACCCCTACCAAAGTTTTCACCACTTCCTCTAAGTCAACACTCTTGCTTGCTTGAGGCTTGTCAGGGTTTACCAATTTAACTCCATCTCTCTTAGGAGGTTTCCCAACAACCTTGATATTGTTTTCAATTTGAAGTGCCATGGTGAAAGCCTGCCTTAGATTGTCAGGGTTCTTATCCCTCAAGTAATATGTAGCCTTCTTGTCAAATGCATCAGAATATTTTATCAAACAAGATTCATCACATGGTCTTAAATTCACTAGAAATCTCCTTAAGGTCTTATTGAATCTTGTGTTGAAGTCATGAACCGATTCATTTGGGTTCTTCTTGATATTTTCAAACTCTAATAAAAGGAATCTAGGATCAGTCTTATCACCATATTGTAACCTAAATGCATTTTTCATCTCAATCCAAGAATCAATAGAATTATCAGGCAAAGCCTTGTACCAATCCTTAGCATCCTCCTCTAAATTGTGGACAAAAAATATAATGTACACATCCTCAAATTCAAATTTCAAATCCTCCATCATATTAACAAAAAGTTTGAGATGTTGATCACCAATTATAGCATTGTTACCTTGGAAATTTGGGAACCTATTCCTTACATCTTGTGGGACAGCATTTGGGTAACCATCCATTCCCCTAAAATTTATAGGACCAAAGGTGTTAACAACAAATGGAGGTCTAGGCTGAGCCATATTGTTTTGAGGTGGTGATCTTGGAGGAGAAATAGAATGATGAGGAGTGAGAGGTCTCTGGGAATAGAAATGTAATCTTCAAAATGGATATCCCCTATAGGATCAGCTTCTTGATAAACTCTAGCAGATTTGGAAAAAATAGGGGCAGAATGAGGAGCAATATTTTCAAAGAAAAATGAAGTTCCCTCTCCAGATGGAGAATGCAAATTTTTAGGACTATCTTATTTAGATTTACCTGAAGAAGAACTGCAGTCCTCAATGACAGGCTGATTAATCTCAAGTTCAACAAAGGTAACCTCCTTCCTTGAGATCTTCTCTCCAACCACCTTCCAAACTCTTCTCCCTTCTAACTATTAGTTCCATGAATTTGAAAACAACTTTGAGCTCCAAAGGCTAGGAAAAATGGAAAAAATGGCAAAGGCATTTAAATGGGAAGAAATTAGGGAAAAACACAAGGAAAACTTAGAGATTCCTCAAAATGGTGCAAGAATGGAGAAAAAACAAACAACTCAAAGCATTTAAACACAAATACAAGTTGTTTTTCATCAAATTCGAAGGATGGGAAGATCCAAAGCCATTTTTTCTCAAAAACAGGGAAAAATGCATTTCTCCTTGACAAATCATGGCATGTACAACATTGGGCACCAACACTCTCCACCTGTGGACTTCTGACTTGGCTCGGCTTAAAGCTCTACCAACTTCATTGCAACCAATTTTGTGTTTAGGTGAGCTATTATGGATTCGGCTCCAAGGTTTCATCATTGTTGGTTCTCCAAAACTCACCAAGTCTTTGGCTTTTCCACTCCTCTTGCAATGTTACCTCTACTCCCTAACTTCAATTTGTAATATTTTTGAAACCACAATGATCCCCCATTATCTAATGTTGATTCATCTATTTAGATAGGCACCAATGCAATCAAACTCTTCCTCCCAATACCTTAGTACACTGGAAATAACAAAAGAGTCAACAATCATTTTCTCTTACACGTATGCGATTTGGTTTCCACTAAATAGCTTGGCCATGTACGAGCCATCATGCATCCTCTCATTGAACTAAATAATCTAAATTATTCCGTTGGCATGCTAAGTTACTCCTTACCACTATGATGAGCTTATGTATTGAGCCACCATCAAAATTTCATCATGCCATTGAACCAAAATCATGCACAAATATTTTGAACGTCATGTCATGTTTATTATATCCTTGATTTCATTCATCTAACCATCTTCCTTAAGTCGAGCTAGCTTCTACTTGCTGCAACGTCAAGCTCTCGGCCAAGCTCACTGAAGCCCTCTATGAGTTAACGATGTAATCCATAATGTGATTGACAAAATGCCGAGGTCCGTCCCATTCAGCTAGCTCAATTGACATCGAGCTTCTTACATCTGATTGATTTATGATTCACCTCATTTTTGTATTAGTTTGATGCCACTCACCTAGCTCATTCACTCATGAAACTGTACTACTTGATCTTACTATATGTTGGGCCCCATCATTTATTCTATGAGATCTAAGCTTAATTCTTACATGTTTGAGCTTGGTATTTCATCACAACGGTGAACCATTTTAACATGGAGGCGGATCATTTTAACATTATGGCAGATTTAACTGTCGAGATCTAAATATTTCTAAACTTGACTGGGGATATTTATCTCTTGATAAATCTCTGCCACTGAGTTTTCCATGATACGAGCTCCTAGATGTGTTATTTCAATCTGCCAAATTACATGGCCTTTGTAGATTCATGCATTTATCTCAACTCGGGTTTCCGAATTTCCTTTTCTACATTCAATTTGGGCCTCCAATATAACATGATCCACGATACCTACGTCAAACATGCACTTTAATCTCCTTTTTAACACCATGTAAAAACACAATAAACAACCTTTGAGCTAATTAATATAACTCACCCCCAAAATTTGTATCAATGCCTTGATTGATTTGTTTGGGTAATCATCTTGCTCTCGAACAGAGCCCTGAAATCATCAAGATCTCTTTTCACCATGTCTTTGATGACCCCTTTTCTTAAGAAACTTTGAATTATTATCTCAATGCATCAAGATGATACATCTCTACATCGTAAGGAAACTTGATCCCTCTTTTTACCTAGCCTCTGCGAGCTCACAAGCTCGTGCATAGCTTAATGTCGAGATCATTGATTGATTCCTTCTTTAGCTTGACCAAAATACTATATCAACTCAGTGAGTTGATTCTCAATCCACCCAATATCAACTTGCTAATTCATATGTAAGTACCCTACGCAATTTAATTTGGTATATGTCAACCACTACCTAGTATCTCGAAAGCTATCTCGACCAATGGCTATTTATTTTTCAAAATATGATACTACCATGATATGTTAAATTACATTAATCTTATCAAAATTGAGGATTTAATGGGAGCATAAAATTACCCGAAATGACCCAGAGTGATCATGAAGGGATTTTCTAGTCCCAGGGTACAATTGTCTCCCATTTTCCAATTTTTCCCTAAGGGGCAAAATTGGATAACAGATAGGTCGATGAATGACAACTAAACAACTATCTTTAATGAGAAATGACACCCATGATGCTGTCATGCAAGTAAAGTAAAAATTTATGGCTCCCCATACCTCTTTAATGTATCATGTCGGTTGCTAGAAATTTTTTCCTATATATTGTAAAATATGCCTCATTTTGAGGGGAGAATTTTTGTAATGCAAAGGAACTCTATCAAAATTGTTCCAGAGCTATTATGAGCTAAAGGCCTCAAATTTTGGCATTTTGTAAAGGATTTTCCTTATACCTATATTATAATGAATTATGTATGTTTTATCAATAAAATTGCTGTTTTGTGGCTTTTCTTCCCATAATTTGAATTATATTGCATCTTTTACCTCCCATTATATTTGTGGGTATATTGTGTATGTTCTATATCTCTTTTTAGGATCTTTAATTTGTTGTGCTTCTTGAATATATGGAATTGAATACTGTTTCGGACTATAGCACCTCCATCTGCCCTCTCCAACTTTGTTTAATCCCTATTTTTCACTCACTCGGATTGTCTCACCCTTTCTTAGTGCATCACCTTCCCTTAGAGTAGATTTACTTTTATGCATTTTTTTATCCATGTCTTCTTAAAAAGCATTAGGTAGTCAATTAGTTTAGTTTCCATTTTCTACACTTTGGATAAGTTGGCATTAGGTTAGGAGAAGAATTCATATTTCTCTAGAGGATTATCCTACTTGCAAGGTTCCACACTATAGGATAATCCCATGTTATGCGATTACATTGATTGCCTCACACACAAATCACTAACAATCGGGAGTCTTTGTAATTTTGTATTTACGATTTTGGCATGCAGTGGGACCAAGAATTCAATTTTTACTGATTTATCAAGATTGGATGTGCATCTTGGTGAATTTTCATCCTTTGGAGGCTTTGTAACAACACATCTAGTGACTCCCAGGGTCATATTTCAATTGGTTTCAACAGTACTAGTGGCCCAAGTACATGAGAAGGATCCAAACTTCGGTCTAGAGAAAGAGAAGAAGGTGTCTTTGAGTATTTTCAATTATCTATAGGCAGAGGAAGGAGATAAAGAATAGTACAAAGGTCTTCATCTCCACCAAATAGAACCTTATTAACCTCTCCATCAAGTAGACCCTTCCTTGATCAACTATGATTCTCACCAATCGAATAGCACATCGGGAACCACAAAGGGCCACAAAATCCCTATGTCAACTTCATAAGTAGTACTCCACTCGCCCTCGATGCTTAGAACCATATTCTAGTTGTAGCATTAAAAAATACTCCCTACTTCTCGGGGAAAACAACACAAATCTTGTTGACCATATTAAAGATATTGTAAATATCTATACTATTCATGAGATTAATGAAGTGGATGTCGCAATTAAATTGTTGGCTTCATCTTTCAAAGGGAAGGATTTTTATTGGTTTAAGAGCTTAGGAGTAGGGTCCATTACAAACTAGAAACATATATACATAGCCCTCTACAACCGGTTCGGAGAAAGGGTAGACAATTTGTCTTTATTGGAACATTTCACAATGATCAAGAGGGCCCCTAACGAGAAAATGGAATATTTCAACTTTCGATTCCATTAGACATGAGGCTGGATTCCGATTTCTATAAAGCTAGTAATTGAAGGTTTTGTTATCCAAAATGTGCCCTTGCTCATTTTGTGGCTAACTCCTTTCATTCTTCCCTCTCTTGTGCCTCAAACATAATTTTTGCTTTTAGATGCTCAAAACTTTCTCGGAAATGACATCATTGGATAGATCTCTCTCTCGAACTTTCCGGAAAGGTAAAGTTTTCCTCCTAACTACATGTATTTTTGAAGTTATGGCTCAGGCGAGTTTTTGTGGGAAATTTTCCCCTGAAAGGCCCGTAGCCAATGAGATGCCGCCACGTGTCCAAGGAAGTGGTGGCGGAGGAAAACTTGGTTTTTTACCAAGTGTTTTGGCAAAATTTCAAAAAAGGAAGATTTTCCCCACAGGCCCGCCGATGAATCAGGTGATGCCACGTGTCCAGGGGAGGAATTTGCAAAATTTGACTAAGTGTTGGCGCATGGAAAATTTTGGAAGGAAGGCCCACGCCCAATCATATTATGCCACGTGTCCTATGGCATCAGAGTTTCGAAGGGCAGAGGAGAAGTTGGAATTTTGGTGAAGTGTTTCACCAAATTTCAAAAAGAGAGTTTTGGCCCGCTGCCCCGTCGACCAATGAAATTAGGCCACATGTCACCGGAGCCCGAAAAGGCGGAGCGCGGGAGGAAATTGGGATTTTTTCCCAAAGTATTGTGAACAAAGTAAAAATATTTGTGGAGGGCCCACGGTGAATGAAATTAGGCCACGTGTCCGTACCGCGAAAGGTGGGGAGAATTTGAGAAATTTTCCAAGGAAAAAACAAAGGAAAATTCAAAGGGAAAAGCCCGCCCCCTAAATGCGAGCCAATGGGATCTCACCACATGTCAGGTGGCGGCAAAAACTCAAGCCAAGCCCACATGGAAAATTTGAAGGGGCAAGCCCATGAACCAATGGGGTTTTTCCATGTGTTTAAGTAAAAAAAAATCAAAATGGCCCGTGAAAAATTTAGGAAGGAAAGGGTCGCGCCCAACAAGCACATGCCACGTGTCCTCAACTCATCGGCTCGGCGGATTTTTTTGGGAATTTTTTCCAAGGGAAAGACAATGAAAAATGAAATAGGATAGGCCCATGCCTAATCAAAGCATGCCACATGGCACTCGAGTCGCGGAGCGGGGAATTTTCCCAAATGCAAAAGGGTGAAAATTTCAAAAAAATTGCCCGCCAACCCGATTTGGCCTGTTTTTCCAAAAAACTTCAAAGGGCCATATCTTTCGATCCAGAGCTCGGTTTTCACGTTTTTATATCAATGGAAAGTTGGTGAAATTCTCCACAATATTATAGTGTCATTTTTTCATTTTGATGGAGTTTGGAGAGAGAAAATTAAAAAACACCTCTGGCACGTGGTCATGGATAGAAATGACGTTTCAACCACTATTTTTAATGAAGAATGGCTCGCATTCTCTCCTACCATGGCTAAAAATGCCAGGGATGGGCCTGTAAGGATGCCCATGTTGTTTTTATTGTGTTTTGGTCAATGGTTGAATCTCCCCATGTTTTCCCATGTTTCTCTCTCCTGGGGTCGTGGCTTGCACTGTAAAAGCCAGAATGGGTTCATTTTTGAAAGGGGAGACACTTTTTCAGCTCTGCAACTTTCCTTTTCTTCCTCTTTGGTAGAATTTGTGAAGATTTTTACCTTTCCATGTAATACAACACCCATTTTTTCTCTTGATCACTGTAATGCATTGTATTGGATCTGAAATGTTAATATATGTTCTGTGATTAAAATCCCTCAATCCTTTCATATATCTATCATTGTTTTCCTAATCTTTCATTACATTTTGAGCAATTTTTGCATGCTTTTTGCTGTGTTTCTTGTGGATTTTGTATGTATTGTAGTTTTAGGTGTCTATAACTCCTTTAGTGCATCACTTCATTAGCATTAGCTTCATTTTCTTGCATTCCGTATCTTTATCCCCTTGGAATTTAGAGTGGGAACTAGCAATTCAAACCTCTACTGAACTTGTAAGTGATAAATCTGATCAGAGGAGTTGAGGAACCAACCTCTAATCTAGAGATTCCTCTCCCATTTTTACAATTCCCACACTTGGGGAGAGGATTCAATGTTGTGCAATCACACTGGATGCTTAGGATGATCAAACTAGAAATTTGATCAACATCCGGGGTGTTCTTGATTTGCGGCAACTTGATTTTGGCATGCCGGTTGGACCTTAGAGGTCTTCATCTTCATTATGCAACAAATTTATGTGCATTTTTGCAAGTTCCCAAGTTTAAAGAGCCCTAAATTACACATCTGGTGACTCCAAGGAAGAAGAATCAACTAGTTTTAGCAGTGTAGACCTAAAAACTCATGAGAAGAATCACCACAAGGTCAAGAGTTGGAGAAGAAGAGGTGTTTTTGAGTATCTGTAGTTATCTTCAAGTAGAAGGCAAAGAGGGAGGAGAATTCGGAGGTCTCCATCTCCACGAAATAGAACTCTCTCAACTCCTCCACAGTAGGCCTTTCATTCAATCAACAAGGGTTCTAAGGCCAATCAAAATGGCACAAAACAACCCCTATGTCAATTTCATTGGTAGCATCCCACTTGCTCTCAATGCATAGAACCCAATCCCGATTCTGACATTGAAGAACATCCCATATTTTCTTGGAGAGAATCGGACTACTCACGGTGATCATGTCAAGGATATTGCTAACATTTGTGCAATCCATGTGATCAATGAGATGCAAGTTACTATCAAACTGCTGGCATCTTCATTCAAAGGGAAAGCTTTGCAATGGTTCAAGATTCTTGCCTCTGGTTCTATTCAAAATTGGAATCAGCTATGTATATCCCTCCATGAGCAATTTGGAGAAAAGGGAGACAACTTATCCCTTTTAGAGCAGCTGACAACCATCAAGAGAGCTCCCAATGAGCAACTGACTAATTTTAACTTCAGATTTCAAAGGACTTGGGAGAGAATTCCAATGGCGGTCAGGCCAACAGCAGAAGGTTATTTTCTTTATTACCTCAAAGCTTTAAATTCTGATATTTCTATGTTAATTTAGTCCATGTGAGGCACAACTATCCTCATTGCTTAGAGCATTGCCATTAGAGCTGAAAATTATTTGATTCAAGCTGGCAAACTAGCTCCTAGGCCTCCAATGCCACTTGTTTCCAAGTTTAGAGAGCCCAAACACTAATCAAACGCCTATATTAGCTCCTATCCCCACTCCTAGAAACCAAAATTCAAGGGAAGCTTCTACTTCATCTTCTAGTGCCTCAAATGAGCTTGAAGAAGTCATGAGGCAGCTGTAAAAATTAGGTAATGAGCTGGTTACACTCAAAAGGTAGTAATCCCAAGGATTTATAACTTCTTTCCAGCCTCAAGCTCAGCCTAATAGGCAGCCATATCAACCCCAAAGACCACCGAACCCAGCTGCAAATTTGAATCAAGCAAGGCCTCCTGCCCGATAGACCATTTCAACTTTATAATCCCAATGCTACATCTCGCCTCTAAAGCATTAGTGCTAGTACAAAACAATATGGCTCAAGAGTATGATTGGTGTTTCCCATACAATGAACCTTATAACCAATCCAAGTGCTTCAAAAGCGCCTTGAATCAAGCATTAATGGTGACAACAACTAGTGTAGAGGGTGAGGGTAGTCAAGAAACATTCTAGCAGTAGTTAACTCCAAATGATACCACACTTGTAAACTGGCAGGCAGAAGATTTTTGTGGCATGAATCAAATGGTTTCCCAAAGTTTTGCAGCCAACACAAGGTCAAAGAGGAGAAATTTGGGTGAAGAATAGCCATTAGCCCCAAGAAATCCTCAATCTTCTATTGCTCCACAAACTACGGCAAACAAAATTCAATCCCGAACATGCAAGGACTACCCAAAACAATTCCTAAGCCAACTCAAATACCATTCTTTGCTGCCCATGTGTAAGGAATGAATGTGCATGGCAAAGGCCAGCAAAGGGATACTTCATCTCCATTCAATATCATCGATTAGATGAAGAATACAAAAGTAAACATATCAATGTGGGAATCACTATCTATCCCAGGCCAAAGAGATTTGTTACAAGCTGCCATGAAGGGCTGGTCAGCTTCAAATCATCAAGTCCAAATGCAAGAGAAAGTGCTCACAAATGTTTCCCAGCCTGAGGGGAATCATGGAGGACAGCAAGGTAAAATGTTGAAGCCCCCTCCATTCTATGTTTCATTGATCATTGGGAATCAATTAGTACACAATTGCATGATTGACTCCAGAGAAAGTAGTTAAGTAATGCCCAAGCAAATAGCTGATCAGTTGAGAATTCAGTATGAAGACATATCCAAAGGGGTAGTGCAATTGGATGGGACAGCAGTAACAATAGTTGGAGTGATAAAAAACTTGAGTCTTACCTTGCATGCCTTCCCCAATGTTGTTGTTTTGCAAGATGTCTTAGTAATAGACCTTCCACCACTCTTTGCCCTATGTCTGTCAAGGGATTTCATAGCCAAGATTAGAGGTTACTTATCTATTGATTGGTCACACATGTTGTTCAGAACGATATATGGAACCAAGACCACAATCAAATCTGAACATATTGCAAACTTTCACATTAAGCCTTACACTCCAAGTCGATCAAGACTAATTGTTCAGTGTTTGATCAAGAAGATTATTTAAGCACTGATGAAGCTGACACCAAGGTTGGAAGCATCCCAGATCTAACTCTTGATGAATGGGAAAACAAGGTGCATGCTTTTGATCCTTATCAAGAAATAGAAGAATCTGAGTTAGGATTCTATTGCATGCATGAAGAAAATCAGCCTATTCCTAGCATCACCAAGCTAGACCACAAGGATGACAATGAGGTATGGTAGTTGTTTTTTGATGGATCAAGGAGTAGACAAGGTGCAGGAGGGGAGCTATGCTTATTTCACCACAAGGAGTTAAGTATTATTCAGCTTTTAGATTTCAGTTTACATGCTCTAATAACACTGCTGAATATGAAGCTTTGATACAAGGATTACATTGGTCAATCAAGAGAGGAATAAATAACTTGCAAGTATTTGGTGACAATGAGTTGATTGTCAACCAAGTTAAGGGAAAGCATCTTCATCAAAATGATCTACTCAAATGCTACAAGAAAAGGATGTGGGACCTCATTGAAGATTTTGAGGGTTTTGGCATAAAATCCATTCCTAGAAGAGAGAACCAAGCTGCTGACAGGATTACAGTAGTTGGGGCAGCCTTTGACGTTGTTGAAAGCATTCAGAAAGACAAGGTACAGCCAAACATCCATGTGATTGTGAGACCTTCAATGCTAGACAACAATGTAAGTTGGCAAGTGTTTGAAAATGATCAGCAAATCATCCATTTCTTGCAAGAAGAGGCTGAGTTCTCAGCTAAAAATCAAGAAAAGTTGGAGCAGCAGTATGGTGACCAAGTGGTATAGCTGAGAACCAAAAAACTACTAAAGGGACTTATTACTTTGGAATCCATTTTCAATCCTAATGATTAGTTTAGGGAGGAGAAAGCAAACATCCAAGTCAAGGAGAAGATTCGGTGTCCACCTCGATAGGAGGCAAATCACTCCAAATTGGTAAGATGACAACTGAGAAAGAAAGGTATGAGTTCATATAGCTTTTTCAAGAATTCCCTGATGTGTTTGCTTGGAGCTATGAAGATTTGAAAGGTTTCAATCCCGAGTTAGCTCAACATACCATTGAATTGGATCCAAGTACTAAACCCATCAGGAAAAAACAAAGGCTAGTCAACCCCCACATGGAGCCTCTCATGAGAAAAGAATTGAATAAGTTGATAGAATCAAGAATCATATTCCCTATCAAGCATTCTAGTTGGGTAGCCAACTTGGTTCCAGTAAGAAAGAAGAGTGGGGAAATCAGATTGTGTGTTGACTTCAGAGATTTGAATAGAGCATCTCTCAAGGATCATTATCCACTTCCTTCTATGGAGAAAATTTTGTAAGTTGTTGCTAGATCGAGAGGTTTTCATTACTTGATGGCTATTCAAGGTATAGTCAAATTATGGTGAAGAAAGAAGATCAGTTCAATACAACGTTTACAACCAAATGGGAACTTATGCATACGGAAAATACCATTTGGGTTGTCCAACGCTGGAGCTACCTTCCAAAGAGCAATGGACATGGCGTTCAAGGATTTGATTAACAACATAGTGCTGATATATCTTGATGATATCACTATTTTTTCAAAAAATGTAGCAAACCACCTCTCTCATTTGAGACAAGTGTTCCAAAGGTGTAGAAGATTTGGAGTCTCCTTGAATCCTAAAAAATGTATTTTTCTAGCCCATGAAGGAAAGCTCCTTGGCCACATTGTCTCCAAAGAAGGATTAGCAATTGATCCAGAGAGAGTTAAGGCCATAAGAGCACTACCATTGCCAAGCCACAAGAAGGCCCTTCAAAGTTTCTTGGGGAGAATAAATTTTGTTCAGAGGTTTGTCCCAAATTTTGCAGCCCTTGTCAGGCCTATCACCAACATGTTAAAGAAAATCATGGCTTTCAAATGGACAGCAGAAGGCAAGGAAAGTTTTGAAGCAATCAAAGAAGCCATCTCTCAAGCCCCAACTCTTATCAACGTAGATTTCTCCAAGGATTTCATCCTCTATGCGTTTGGGGGTGATGATACTATTTTTGCAATTTTGGTACAGCTAAACAAAGACAATGATGAGCAGCCAATTGCTTTCTTCAACCAAATCCTAGAAGACTATGAGGTGAGATATTCTTTCATTGAGAAGCATGTTCTTGCAGTAATCGGGAGCTTGAAGAAATTCAAGCATCTAGTTTCAAACAATAAGGTCCAATTGCTGGTTTCTCATGCGGGAGTTAAGGACTTCCTCCTCAACAAAGACTTGAATGAAAAGAGAGCAGATTGGATTACTCGTGTCATGGAGTATGACATAGAGATCAAAGTTACGGGAGTTAAGGACTTCCTCCTGAACAAATAATTGAATGAAAAGAGAGCAGGTTGGATTACTCGTGTCATGGAGTATGACATAGAGATCAAAGTTACCAATTTGGTAAGAGGAAAAGGATTGTGTGAGTAGCTGATTTTGGGCAAACAAAAGGAAGCATGCAATGAGAAGGAGGTTGTTTTGGTGTTGCAAGATAGCCATGAGAAAGGAAGCACTCAAGAAGAAAATAATGGTGTCCCCACTCCTTGCTTTGGACCCAAGGTATAATACACTTCTAAGCACAAGCCTATGCCCTCCGAGATGAGCAAGACCCAAAGAAGACACTTTAGATTGGAGGATGTCCAATATGCCCTTGTTGACGGTGTTTTGTTCAAAAAAGATGTGAATGGAGTACTACTTTAGAGCATTGGTACAAATCAGATTCATAGGGTGTTGGAAGAGTTCCATGGTGGACTAGGTGGTGGTCATTTTGCACCAAGAGTGACAGCTCTAAAGATCATGAGGGTTGGCTATTATTGGCCCAAGATCTTTGGTGATTGTTATGCATGGATCAAGAGGTGCAAGAATTTTGCATTCTTCACGAGGTAAAGAGAGGCTAGCTTCCCTTCCATTGCATCCAATTTCGAGTTGACCAGCCATTCATGCAATGGGATTTAGACTTCATTGGAGTCATTAATCCTAATTCAACCCAAGGGCACAAATGGATTTTAACACCACATATTACTTCAACAAATGGACTGAAGTAGTAGCACACAAGGAAGCAAATGAATCTAGCATCCTAGACTTCTATGAGGGAATAGCAACCAGGTTTGGTGTACCTACTTTCTGATAATATTAGATAATGCATTGGCATTCATTGGGTCCAACATGATGTTGAATGGGCTGTCAAGAATGGGATCTACCTTAGTACTTCATCAAACTATTACCCTCGGGGTAATGGCCGGATAAGTCTATAAACAAGAACTTGTTGAGGATCATTAGAAGGACTCTTGATAAAAATCGGAGGTCTTAGCATACTAAATTGAAATCAGCCTTATGGGCTGATAGGATAACTCCCAAGAGATCTACGGTAACTCTCCATTCAAGCTTGTTTATGGAAGAGAGGAAATCTTGCCCATGTCACTTGAGTTGCCAACATTGGAACTCATGAAACAGTTGGAGTTTTTGGAGTTTGAGCCCATGGAGGTTAGATATGCAGAATTGATGGAGCTCTAAGAAATCAGAAATCAGGCATCCCAAGTAATGGAGAAGGATGAGGCTTCAATAAAGAAGACCTTTGATAGAAAGGCCAAGAATAGATCCTTCCAAGTTGGAGATCTAGTGTTAAAATGGGATGCAGACAGAGAAAAACTGGGAAGTCATTCAAAATTTGATGCCATTTGGAGTGGCCCATACATGGTCACAAAGTGTAAGGACAACAATGCTTTCCAATTATCTTCATTGGATGGCGAAGAACTGCAGATTCCAGTCAATGGAATCCATCTAAAGCATTTCTATTGAAAGGAACTCTCCACCTTGTACATATTAGCTTAGGTTTCCATTCCTCCAAGTGCTTGTGCACATTGTTTTGTTGTAGGTTAGTTTTGCTTTCCCTAAGTGCTTTGGCACAAGCTTGTTGTCCCTGGGAATGTGTTTGTAGGCCTTGCTCCATCAGATGATGTTCCACCCTCCATCTTCCTCCTTGTAGTGTTCTAGTCAGTTGGGGTATCAAACAAAGAATTTGATGATTCCATGCCCAATGGATTGCTTCAGGCAACTGGTAACTTCATCCAGCAGGTAGATGACCCCTCTGAGTCACCAAAATTGTTATCCAAAATGTGCCCCTTGCTCATTTTGTGGCTAACTCCTTTCATTCTTCCCTCTCTTGTGCCTCAAACATAATTTTTTGATTTTTAGGCACTCAAAACTTTCTGGAAATGACATCATTGGATAGAGCTCTCTCTCAGCTTTCCAGAAAGGTAAATTTTTCCTCCTAACTCCATGTATTTTTGAAGTTATGGCTCGGTGGAGTTTTTGTGGGAAATTTTCCCTTGAAAGGCCCGCAACCAATGAGATGCCGCCACGTGTCCAAGGAAGTGGCGGGGTCGGAGGAAAACTTGGTTTTTTACCAAGTGTTTTGGTGAAATTTCAAAAGGAAGATTTTCCCCGCAGGCCCGCCGACAAATCAGGTGATGCCACGTGTCCAGGGGAGGAATTTGCAAAATTTGACTAAGTGTTGGCGCATGGAAAATTTTGGAAGGAAGGCCCGCACCCAATCATATTGCACCACGTGTCCTATGGCGTGGGAGTTTCGGAGGCGGAGGAGAAGTTAGAATTTTGGTGAAGTGTTTCACCAAATTTCAAAAAGAGAGTTTTGGCCCACTGCCCCGTCGACCAATGAAATAAGGCCACATGTCACCAGAGCCCAGAAAGGCGGAGCGCGGGAGGAAATTGGGATTTTTCCCAAAGTATTGGTAGAAGTGAAAATATTTACAGAGGTCCCACGGAAAATGAAATCAGGCCATGTGTCCCGGACCGGCGGAAGGCGGGGAGAATTTGAGAAATTTTCCAAGGAAAAAACAAAGGAAAATTCAAAGGGAAAATCCCGCCCCCTAAATGCGAGCCAATGGGATCTCGCCATGTGTCAGGTGGCGGCAAAAAACTCAAGCCAAGCCTGCATGGAAAATTTGAAGGGGCAATCCCACAACCAATGGGGTTTTGCCATGTGTCTAAGTCAAAAATGGTCAAAACAGCCCGTGGAAAATTTAGGAAGGAAAGGGTCGTGCCCAATTAGCACATGCCACGTGTCCTCAACTCATCGGCTCGGCGGAGTTTTTGGGAATTTTTCCAAGGGAAAAACAATGAAAAATTAAACAGGATAGGTCCATGCCTAATCAAAGCATGCCACATGGAACTCAGAGTGGCGGAGCATGGGGAATTTTCCCAAATGCAAAAAGGGTGAAAAATTCAAAAATTTTGCCCGCCAACCCGATTTGGCCCTGTTTTGCCCTAAAACTTGAAACGGCCATATCTTTCGATCTAGAGCTCATTTTTTCATGTTATTTATATAAATGGAAAGCTAGTGAAATTCTCTACAAGATTTTGGGGTCATTTTTGCATTTTGATGGAGTTTGGAGAGAGAAAATTAAAAACTCCTCTAACACGTGGTCATGGATAGAAATGACGTTTCAACCACCATTTTTAATGAAGAATGGCTCGCATTCTCTCCCAGCATGGCTAAAAATGCCAGGGTATGGGCTTGTAAGGATGCCCATGCTGTTTTGATTGTGTTTTGGTCAATGGTTGAATCTCCCCCACGTTTTCCCACGTTTCTCTCTCTACGGGTCGTAGTCAGCTTGCCTTTGTAAAAGCCAGAATGGGTTCATTTTTGAAAGGGGAGACACCTTTTGAGCTCTACAACTTTCCTTTTCTTCCTCTTTGGAAGAATTTGTGAAGATTTTTACCTTTCCATGTATTCTGACAGACCCCTTTTTGCCTCTTGATCACTGTAATGCATTGTATTGGATCTGAAATGTTAATATATGTTACGTGATTAAAATCCCTCAATCCTTTCATATATATATCATTGTTATCCTGATCTTTCATTACATTTTGAGAAATTTGCACATGCTTTGTGTTGTGTTTTCTTGTGGATTGTGTATGTATTGTAGTTTTAGGTGTCTACAACTCCTTTGGTGCATCACTTCATTAGCATTAGCTTCATTTTCTTGTATTCCCTATCTTTGTCCCCTTGGAATTTAGAGTAGGAACTAGGAATTCAAACCTCTGCAACTTGTAAGTGATAAATCTGATCAGAGGAGTTAAGGAACCAACCTCTAATATGGAGATTCCTCTCCCATTTTTACAAGTCCCACACTTGGGGAGAGGATTTAATTTTTGCAATCACACTGGATGCTTAGGACGATCAAACTAGAAATTTGATCAACATCTAGGTGCTTTTAATTTGCAACAACAGTGCATTTCTCAATTTTTTAGGGCTCTAAATTCTTACATAGCTATGATGATACAATCGATGGGAGGAACAACATTTTCAGGGGGAAATGGCATATCTCTCGAGTGGAGAACTATTTGATTCAAGCAGAAAATCCTACACCTAGGCCACCTATGTCGATATACCCAAAATTAAGGAACCCTTCTACCAATCAAAACCTTAAATTTAGAACAATGGTGAGGTTTCCACATCTTCGGGTAGTTCACTTGAAATTTAGGAACTAAGGAAATTGTTACAAGCAATAGAGAAAGGGAAACAAACCTTTGGGAATGAAATAGTGGCACTCAAGAGGAAATAGGCTCGTAGCTTTAGACCCTTCTTGCCTCGATATCAAGCAAGGTACCCCATATCATCAAAATAAGCCACCTATTTGAGCTATTAGTCGAATCAAGGAAATATCGTTCTGCTAAAAAAATTTCAGCCCTATAATCCCAATACAACACCAACATCAAGGGCTCTAGTTCTAGTCCAAAACAACATGGCACAAGAGTATGAATGGTACTCTCCATATGGCCAACCTTATGATCAAGTAGCATACTTCCAAGATCTGTCAAATCAAGCCTTGGTGGTGCAAACTATGGGCATACCTCAAGAGGTGAGCTAAGAGGAGAATCAACGGCATGTAATTCAACAAGAGCTCCTCTAATAGAAACCACATTAGCCAATTAGAAAATAGAGGAATTTTTTGAGGTCAATCAACCCTCTTTCCAGGGTGTAGCAGCTAACACACAATCAAAGAAGAGGAACATAAAGGAGGGGAAATCATCTAATCTAGTTGTTTCTCATCCCAATCCCACACCGTAAGGAGTTAGCAGACCAAATGCAACTCCTAATGCATAAAACAAACCTAAGGAAACTACTGTAGCAGCCCCAAATATGCATAATTAGTCCAAGGTACCAATTGTAGAAGCTCATGGACCTTTCCAAATGAAAGGAAAGGTCGTACCCATAGAGGGAAAGTAAAATGAAAACCCATCTCCATTGAATATCATCAATCAGATGAAGAATACCAATGTCAGTATTTCCATGTGGGAATCATTGAAAATCCCAGGACATCGATATTTTTTGCAAGAAGCTATGGAAAACTGGTTCTCTTCTAATGAATCATTTAAAAATTAGGAGAGGGTTCTTACTAACACAGTGTGACAAGGAGGAGGTCATCTAAGTAATAATGTGAATCCTTCACCATTACTGTCTCATTGATCATTAGAGATAAGTTAGTGAACAATTTCATGATCGACTCGGAGGTGAGTAGCTCAAGTCTTTGCGCAAAATAGATAGTTGATCTATTGGGCTTAAAATATGGTTTGGTATTGAATGGACCGATCTGCAATTTGATGAGACAACAATAGGGATAATTATAGTTATGAAAGAAATAAGCCTTACTCTCCATGTTTTCTTGAATGTCACAGTTTTATAAGATGTATCAGTGATTGACTTACCACCACTATTTACTTTATGTCTTTAAATGGACTTCACGGCCAAGATCGGCGAGTACTTGTCGGCATTAGGCCACACATATTATTTAGGATGAGGTATGGAGCTAAGGTCACTATCATATTGGAACCAATCACACATTTTCACATTGAACCCCATGTGCCAAGTCCAATAAATGCTAATTGTGTAGTATTTGAATGAGAGGATTGTTTAGATGCCTATGAATAGACACCAAGGTTGGGACTATTCCTGATCTGACACTTGATGAGTGGGCTCACAAAAGGCATGGCTATGATCCATATAGGGAGATGGAAGAAGCTGAGTTAGGAATTTATTGTCTACATGAGGAAAACCTACCCATCCCCAACCTCACCAAGCTAGAAAATAAGGATGTTAATGAAGTGTGGTAGTTTTTCTTTGACGGTTCAAGAAGCAGAAATATGTTGTAAGAGGTGCAATGGTTTTGTCACCACAAGATATGAAGTACTACTCAACTTTCCATTTTCACTTTTCTTGTTCAAATAATATAGTTGAGTATGAAGCTTTGATATATTGATTGCATTAGGCAAGAAAGAGGGGTATCAAAAACTTGCAAGTGTTTGGGGATATTGGTGATGGTCAACTAGGTATGGAGATCCCATGCGGTAAAACATTGTCTACTTAAATCCTACAAACATCATTTATGGGATCAAATTGAAGCTGTGAGTCATTTAATATTCAAACCATAACGAGAAATAGGAATGAGGTTGTGGAAAGGCTTGTGGCAATTGAAGCGAAATTCAATGTGGTTGGTAGTATTAAAAGAGATAAAACACACCACACATTCATGTCATTGGAAGGCTAGATATACCATAAAATAACACAAGTTGGCAAGTGTTTGAGAGTGATCACTCGATCATTAATTTTTATAGGAGGCTTGGTTCTCGGCTAAAAATCAAGAGATGTTAGAGCAGCGATATAGGGATAAAGTGGTGCAACCACGAATGAACAAGTTACATAAGGGGCTAGTGACTCTAGAGTCAATCTTCAGCCAACATGATTAGTTTAGAAAATAAAATGTAAACATTCAGGTCAAAAGAGAGGACTCAAATCCTACTTGATTAGAGAAAGTAAAGTGCTCCAAATTGGTAGGGTGAAACCAACAAGAGAAGTCTAATTTTTGCATATTTTTCAAGAATTCTGAATGAATTTACTTGGAGCTATGAGGACTTGAGGGGATTTAATCAAAATTTGGCACAACACACAATTGAAATAAACTTGGAAGCCAAACCCATCGGGCATAAGTAAAGGACATTCAATCTCCATATTGAGCCTCTCATGATGAAAGAGTTGGATAAGTTAATAGAGGCAAGTATCATCTTCCTAATCAAGCACTCAAGTTGGGTAGAAAATTTGGTATTGGTCAGGAAAAGGAATGGGGAAATCAGGTTGTGTGTGGATTTTTGAGATTTAAACATGGCCAATCTCAAATACCACTATCTGCTTCCTTCCATAGAACAAATATTGTAGGCGTGAAGTGGTTTAGAAATATTCTCTTTTAGATGGATATTTGAGCTACAATCAGATTATGGTGAAAGAGGAAGACCAATTCAAAATAACCTTCACCACAAAATGGGGCACTTATGCCTATAAGAAGATGTCATTCAAGTTTTTGAACGTCAAAGCAACATTTCAGATGGATATTGCCATGGCTTTCAAAGGGATGTTGAACAAAATAGTGCTTGTATATCTTGATGACATCACATTATTTTCCAAGAATGTAGAAAATCCACCTCTTCCATCTCAATTTGGTGTTACAAAGGTGTGGGATATTAAGAGTGTCCTTGAACCCAAAGAAATGCATATTCTTGGATTATGAAGGAAATTTATAAGTCACATTGTTTCTAAGGAAGGATTGACCATTAATCGTAAATGGTAGAAGTCATATATGCTCTACCATTTCCAATCCATAAAAAGGATCTCCAAATCTTCTTAGGGAGGGTCAACTTTGTACAAAGGTTCATGCCAAATTTTTCACTCTTTTGAATCCATTGACAATGATGCTGAAGAATAATTTGGCATTCAAATGGACGGTGGAGGGAAAATAGAGTTTTGAATCTATCAAGCATGACATATCTCAAGCTCAAACTCTCATCAATCTATACTTCTCCAAATATTTCTCCCTTTATGCCTTTTTTGTTTCGAATACCATCTTGGTAATCTTGGTGCAAAAAAATAGAGAAGGAATAGAACAACCTACTGCATTCTTCAGCCAAGGCCTTGAAAATAATGAGGTAAGATATTCATTCATTGAGAAGCATGTCCTTTTTTGATTAGAGGTTTGAAAAAATTTAGGCATTTAGTGTCAAATAATAAGATTCATCTGCTAGTCACACATGCTAGTGTAAAATAATTTCTCTTAAACAAGGACCTCAATGAAAAAAGAGTTGGTTGGGTAACCAAGGTCGTGGAATATGACATTGATATTAAGGTAAGCAAGGGTCGTGGGGTAAGGGATTATGTGAATAGCTAGATTCTAGGTAACATGATGAGTCAACTAGGTAGAGAAGAATTTGTTTTGGTGTTGTAATTTCATCAAGATAAATCATTTAATGCCTCACCCGATCCTTGTTAGACTCGATATATAGCCCATTTCCTCCAAACAAGTCAATGTTGTCAAGGGATGAGAAATTCCAAAAGATGGTATTTTATGTTTCATTATATTCCCTTTTCATTAGTTGATGGTATCATGTTTAAGAAAGATGTCAAAGGTGTCCTTCTAAGGTGCATCAATATAAATTAGATATAGAAAGTCTTACATAAATTTCATGATGGAGAAATAGGTGACCATTTCATCTCAAAGGTGACTTTGCTCTTAGAATTATGAAGGCATGGTATTATTGGCCTAACCTTTTTAATGATTTATATACATGGATTATTAAATGTAATAAGTGTACCTTCTTCATAGATAAAGAGATGTTAGTGACCCTTCCCATCCACCCAATTTCTGTAAATGAACCATTCATGCAATGGGGTTAGACTTTATTGGGGTGATTAATCCAAATTCTAGCTTGGGTCACAAGTGGATCCTTATAGCCACAAATTATTTCACCAAGTGGACAGAGGCGGTTGCACTCAAGGAGGTAAATGAGGCCAACATCTTGGATTTTTATGAAGGTATTGTAGCTAGATTTGGAATCCCTTCAACTATAATATCAGATAATGCCTTGGCTTTTCTTGGGACAAAAATATTTGGATGGGCAGTGAAAAATGGCATTTATTTGAGCACCTCATAAAATTATTACCCTCAGGGTAATGGGAAATCAAATTCCACCAACAAAAATCATTTGAAGATTATAAGGAGAACTCGGATGAGAATCGAGAGAACATGGCACACTAAGTTGAAATCAGCCTTGTGGGCTGATAGGATTACTCCTAAGAAGTCAACAAGGAACTCTTCTTATAGGTTATTCTATGGAAGGGAGGTAAGGCTACCTATATCCATCGAGTTTCCCACATTGGAACTCCTAAGGAAGCTAGAACTATCGAGTTTGAACCCGTAGAAGCTAGATATGCAGAGCTCATGGATTTGGAGAAGCTGAGGAATCAAGCCATGTAGATCATGGAGAAGGATCAAGATTTGATCCAAAGGTTCTTTGATAAGAGGGAAAAAAATAAATACTTCTAGCAAGGAGACTTGATCCTAAAATGAGATGAAGACAGGGAAAATCCATTGAGGCACTCAAAGTTTGATGCAATATGTTGTGGCACTTATATGATTCCTTGATGCAAAAAAAGCAATGCTTTCCATCTATTAAAGTTGTATGGAGAATAATTGTAGATTCCAGTTAAGGGAATATATCTCAAGAATTGTTACTAATTGAAGTATCTTTCTTGTACATATTGTTTTTAAGTTTGTAGTTCCTCCAAGCGCTCGTAAAACATTGTTTTGTTATAGTTTAGGTTTTCTTTTGTAATAAGTGCTTGTGCACACTCTTCATATTCCATTTAGGATGTGTATGAATTTGTTGTTTGTTTATATTTGTTCCTTTGTTTCTCTTGCACTATCCAGTTTCATGAAAATTTTGGTGAAGAGACAACCCATCCTCAACCAATTTTAGGAAAAGCCCCAGTAGTGCTCAAGAATTTTAAAGGATAAATCCTCAAATGACAAACTAGTTTCAAAAATTAGTATGACTCCATGCCCAATGGATCCTCTACTGTCACTAGTATTTCAGATCTAGTAGGAAGATCACCACTGAAAGTCACACATTGTTATCCATTTTTTCACCCATGCAAAATGGACAACTTAGTAGGATTGGGCACCGATAGTTGATGGGAAAAGGGGGAAACGCTTCGCAAGATTCTAGGTATCTCATGTTTTGGCTCAACCAAGTTGGTCTTAACTTGCGGTGAGTTGGCTCTCTATGGTGAATGGTCAAGTTGGTGGTTGGGCTTATTATGGAATCATCCTAGTTCAAGGAAGTTGTATGGTTCATGGAGAGACGTCATCCAACCCCCTAGTTAGATGGTGAGATTGGACAGGTGACTCGTTACCGCAACTATTTATCTGGAAGTTTGATAGCAGGGTTAGATGGCTATCCAACCCCCCCTAGGTTGGATAGATGGGTTGGAAGGCCCAAGGGTTGGATGGTTTTCCAACGCCATGTATGAAAAAATATGGATGGCATGTTGCCCGGCATACATAATACATGGTTAGATGGCTACAAGGATGGTCTTGTGGTAGGCATATGACATAAGGTTGGATGGTCTTCTAACCCCATCCGTTATACAAGAAGAGATAGACGGTCATCTAACCCCCCAGGTTGGATGGCCACCACAAGGATGTACATCTTACGAGTTAGACAGTCCTCTAACCCCAAGGTTGGAAGGAAATGGGGTTAGATGACCTACTCACAATTTGTATAGATCATGGTTAGATGGTTGTCTAACCTAGATATAAAGGATGGATCACGAGACAATAAATTGTTTTATTAAAGGAGGTTAGACGAGTCATAAGATAGGAAAATTTAGGTGAGTGAATGACATCTTAATAACAAGATTTAATGAGGAATGACACCCATGTTTTTCCATGAAAGAAAAGTACCAAACCGTATGGTTCCCCATACCTATTTATTTCATCCTTCTAGTTGGTGGAAAAATTTTCCTATATATTGTAAAATCTACCTCATTTTGAGGGGAGACTTTCTGTAATGCAAAGGAACTCTGTCAAAATAATTCTAGAGCTATTGTGAGCTAAAGGCCTCAAATTTGGGAATTTTGTAAAGGATTTTTCCTTATGCCTATATTGTAATGGATTGTGCATGTTTTTAGCAATAAAATTGGTGTTTTGTGGCTTTTCTTGCCCTAATTCAAATTATATTGCATCTTTTTCCTCCCATTATATTTGTGGGTATATTGTGTATGTTTTATCTCTTTGCAGGATCTTTAATTTGTTGTGTTTCATGGATATTGAATAATATTTTTTTGAAACATGGCAACTCAATCTTCCCTCTCCCACTTTGTTTACTCCCTATTTTTCACTCACTCAGATTATCTCACCCTTTCTTAGTGCATCACCTTCACTTAGAGTAGATTTACTTTTATGCATTCTTCTATCCATGTCTCCTTAGAAAGCATTAGGGTAGGATTAGTTTAGTTTTCTATTCTCTATAATTTAGAGAAGTTGGCACTAGGTTAGGAGAAGAAGCCAACTTTCTCCGAGAGATTATCCTACTTGTAAGGTCCCACACTACAAGATAATCCCATGTTATGCATATTACATTGATTGCCTCACACACAAATCACTAGAAATTAGGGGTGTTGTAATTTTACATTAACAATATGTAAGATTATGTTATG
Organism: Taxus wallichiana var. yunnanensis; assembly: GCA_018340775.1. Taxonomy (NCBI): domain Eukaryota; kingdom Viridiplantae; phylum Streptophyta; class Pinopsida; order Cupressales; family Taxaceae; genus Taxus; species Taxus wallichiana. Next base: position 334,051,462 of record CM031238.1, on the reverse strand, counting down.
GTAGACTCATATAGGATGAAGAGTAGTATAGTATGTAGAATATGTCGAGTTGTGGAGCTCAATTACTTAAGTTTAGCATGATTTATCAACTTGCTGGAAAACATAATGCGAATCGACATCGATTATGTAGGGACGATATCGGTCACCTAGGACCGGCATCGGTCGGCAAGAATCGATTGTCATCGGTTAGGTATAATCGACATCACTTACCTATACATGAGTGATTTATTTAACTCATGGGAATTAGATCTAATTTTATTTAACTCACAGGGAATTAGATCTAATTTTAGTATTAAAGAAGATCTATTGATTGTAATTGTGTGTCTAAGTTCCCTAAGTTTATATTAGGTATCTATATCTCGGTAGCTAGGGTTAGATGAGCAAGAGGAGAGAGAATTGATGATTATTATGTAAAATAATTGTGAGAGAAAATTCTTGGAGAAGAAGGAGAAGCTTGAGTGAAAGAAATTATTGTACATCATGAGAGGTGTAGAAGATTGTAAATCTTCATTTTATATCTTCCGAAAGCTTTGGATGATAGATTAGATTGTTTCTTGGTGGACGTTACCCACATTGGGTGAAACACATTAAATCGGTGTTGATTTATATCTCTTGTTTTTATATTTCTTCGGTAGAATATCTGATTTTATTGCATGTTTTCTAAGATCTAATATATTATCTCGTGCAACCGGGTGTGCTAACCTTAACAAATGGTATCGAGAGATTTGTTTGAGGGTTTTGTGTGTTGACAGATTTACTCACATAGGGTTTTCTGATTAAGTGGGAACTACAGGTAATGGAAGAAGAAAACAAATATAAGGTAGAGAAGTTTCTTGTAAAAAATATCAATTTTGGAATATGTAGATTGAGGATTATCTCGTATGAAAGAGATTTTTACTTACCGTTGGATGAAAAGTCTAGACCTACGAAGATGACTGATGAAGAATAGAAGATTCTTGATAGAAATGCTTTGGGATCTATAAGATTGAGCTTGGCAGCATATGTGGCTTCTAATATTACAGAAGTAACATCTACGATAGAGTTAATGAAATCTCTTGCTAATTTATATGAAAATATAGTGCTTCAAATAAATTTTATTTGATGAAGAAACTATTTAGTTCTAAGATGCATGAAGGTGGATCTGCATCTATTCATTTGAATGATTTCTGATCTATTGTAAATCAATTAAAATTGGTTGATATTTTGTTTGATGATGAAGTGAAATCACTCTTATTCTTATGTTCTTTTCCTGATAGTTGGGATAACTTGGTAATGGTTATTAGTAATACAACATCTGCTAATAATATTTTGAAGTTTGATGATGTGGTTAGTATAATCTTGAATGAAGAAATTCATAGGAAAAGTATAGAGGAATCATCATCTAGAAATGCTTTGAATGTAGAAAGCAAGGGCATGTAGAAGGAGAGATCCAAGAGTAAGAATAATGGGAAATCAAAGTCCAAGAATGACATATCTAAATCCAAAGGTAAGGGAATTACCTGTTGTAATTGTGGAAAGAAGGACATGCAAAGAAATATTTTTGGTAAAAGCATAAAGAGAACCAACACCCATACAAAGGTAAAGAGGAAAATATTGCAGCAGAGGTAATGCAAGATGATCTTATTCTTTCTTTGGATAATAGAATAGAATCTTGGGTTTTAGATTCGAACCTTCTTTCCATGTAACCCATAATAAGGGTTTTTTCAAATTATGTCCAAGGAAATTTTGGGCATGTTTATTTGGGTGATGATGAACCTTACAAAGATTACGGTAAAGGGAAGTTCATCTAAAATTGTAGAATGGAAATACATAAGTATTGAAAGATGTGAGGCATGTGCCAAGCCCGAGGAGGAATCTTATTTCTACAGGAAAACTAGGTTAAGTTGGTTACATGGTTACATTCAAATCTAACTCTTAGAAAGTCACCAAGGGTGCACTTATTGTGGCAAGAGGCAAGAAGGTAGGAACATTATATTTGTATACATGTGTTATTAATTCCTTTTTAGTATTATCTACTTCAGATTTAGATGCATGCATGCGGCATAATCAGGTTGGGCCATGTGAGTAAAAAAGGAATGCATATATTAAAGGCTAAGGAAAATTTATTAGATTTGAAATATTTAGATCTTGATTTTTGTGAGCATTGTGTCTTTGGAAAGCAAAAGAGAGTGATATTTCTCAAAGTGGGGGTAACTTAGGAGGAGCAAAAATTGGAGCTTGGACACTCGGATGTGTGGGGACAAGCCCGGTAGCTTCTCATGGAGAATCCTAGTATTATATTACTTTCATTGATGATACTACACGAAAGGTATGGGTTTATTATATTAAACATAAATATGATGTTTTGAGACTTTTAAAATATGGAAATACCTTGCTAAGAATGAATCAAATTCAAAGTTAAAGTTCCTTATAGTGATAATGGTGGTGAATATTGTAGAGAAGGCTTTTAATGATTATTGCTCGATGAATGGAATATGTAGAGAAAGGATGGTTCCAAGAACACCACAAGAGAATGGTGTTACAGAAAGAATGAATAGGAAAAACATAGAACATGTTAGAAGTATGAGAATACAAATTGGATTGCCCTTGCAGTTTTGGTAGAAGAAGTTGATACATCGGTTTATTTGATTAATCGTGGGCCTTTCAAGTTCACTAAATGGAGAAATCTTGGACCGAAAAGAGGTAGATCTTTCTTTTCTTAAATTTTTTGGTTCAGAATCTTTTGTGCATATTGATAAGGAAAAAGAAAAATTTGGATGCAAAATCCAAAATATGCACTTTCATTGGTTATGGATCTTGTGATTTCAGATTTCATTTTTGGGATTTAGAGAATTCTAAATTTTTAGGATTCGTGATATTGAATGGAATGAAAAGAGAATGTACATGGATCAAATATTGGTACCCAAGGATGAATCGGTTGAGAATATTGTGAATGAAAATAACTCTCTAATTTAAAACTCATACCGTAGGGTTACACAGCTGACTAGTGTCACTTGACACCTAACCAAGCATTGGTGATATGAATAGGTATTAGTTATAGAACAACCAAACAGGCATTAGCTATAAGTGAGCGGCGTCGGTCACTATTAGAATTGGAAACAAATTCCCAAGAGGTCCAGATGAGAGCCTCTAATACCCCAAAAAATCCTGTGATAAGGTCACAAAGGATAAGTAAACCTCCAAAAATATTTACACCTTCTCTATCTTCTTTATTATTGATTGGTAATGGTGAACCAGAAATTTTTGAAGAATCAATGCAGGATGAGACCCACGTCAATGGGATCATGGCATGGATGAGGAGATGGACTCCTTGCAATAAAACTAGACTTGGGATTTGGTTAATTTTCCAACATGTAAGAGGACATTGCAAAACAAATGGGTTTATAAAATCAAGGAAGAAGAAGGTGGACATAAGAGGCATAAGGCAAGGCTTGTAGTAAAAGGATTTACACATAAATCAGGTATTGACTTTAGTGAAATATTTTCTCCTTTTGTTAAAATAACTTCCATATGTACTGTATTGAGTTTAGTTGCAGTAGATGATTTTCATTTGGAGCAACTAGATGTGAAGACAACTTTCTTTCATGGTGATTTGGATGAAGATATTTATATGCAGCCACTTGGGTATGAAGTAAAGGGTAAGGCGAAACTAGTGTGTAGGTTGAAAAAGAGCCTATATGGGCTCAAGTAAGCTCTAAGGAAATGGTACATGAGGTTTGATACTTACATGCATGAGCATGGTTATTTGAGATGTGAACCTAACCATTGTGTTTATTTCAAGAAACTTAAAAATGGGAGCTATATTATTTTGTTCCTATATGTGGATGATATGTTTATTAGGGATCTAGTATGCATGACATTGATGAGCTTAAGGGAAACCTAGCTCACACATTTTCTATAAAGGATTTAGGAGCTGCAAAAAGAATCCTTGGCATGCAAATACACAGAGACAAAGAAAAACAAGAAGTTGTATTTGTCTCTAGAGTATTATATCTACAATGTGTTAGAAAGGCTTAAAATGTAGAATTCAAAACATGTAAGTACACCTATGGTTAGACACTTCTTATTGAGTAGAGATCAATGTTCTTCATCACATGAGGAGGTCAAATACATGACATGACCGCCATATGCTTCAGCAATTGGGAGTCTCATGGATGCTATAGTTTTTATTAGACTATACATTGTATAGGAAGTGGGAGTTATGAGTAGATTTATGGCCTATACAGTAAAAATCATTGGAAATTAGTCCAATGGATACTCGGTATTTGAGAGGGACATCTAGCATGCATTTGTGCTATGAAGGTTCAGATTATTTCTTTATGTGGCTATATTGATTCGAGATATGGTTAGATATCTCGATGGTAGGAGGAGCACTCTTTGGATATATTTTTCCGGTTGGTGGGATGACAGTTATCTAGATATCAAGATTACAGAAGGTTGACACTTTTTCTACTACATAAGTAGAGTATGTAACACCTACATAGGCTAGAAAAGATATGATATGGATGAGAAGGTTCATGGAAGAGTTGGGAAAGGAGCAAGATGATTCCAATTTTTTTAGTGACAATGTAGTGTAATTCATTTGACAAAGAACTTAGCATTTCATTCTAGAACGAAACACATTCGGTTGATATATCAGTTCATATGGTAGATATTGGAGGATGGGAAACCGAAACTAGAGAAGATTCATACAAGTGAGAACCCCGCAGATATGCTAATGAAACCATTATCAAAATAGAAGTTGGAGCTACACTCCACTTTCATTGGTCTTCAATTTTGAGACTTGAAGAGGTAGAAACATATCTAAGGAAAGGATCCAGAATGACGTTGTATAGGTATAGTGCAGTAATTTATCTCCAAGTGGGATATTGTTGAGTTATGGAGCTCAATAACTTAAGTTTAGCATGATTTATCAACTTTCTAGAAAACAAAGTAACTGGAATCGCTTATGTAGGGACTGGAATTGGTCAGAAATAAGGAACTGTCATCGGTTACAAATAACTGACATTGGTTACTGTGTGAGTGTTTTATTTAACTCATTAGAATTAGATATAATGTTAGTATTAGAGAAGATCTAATGATTGTAATTACATGACTAAATGCCCTAATATAGCTTGGTATATACCCAATTTTATATTGGGTATATATAGCAGCTTGGTAGCTAGGGTTAGAGGAGCAATAGGAGAGAGAATTGATGATTATTGTGTAAAATAATTGTGAGAGAAAATTCTTGGAGAAGAAGAAGAAGGCTTGATAGAAAGAAAGTATTTTACATCATGAGAGGTGTGGAAGATTGTAAATATTCATTGTATATCTTCTAAAAGCTTTAGATAATATATTGGATTATTTCTTGATGGACGTAACCCACATTGGGTGAACCAAGTTAAATCCGAAGTTGATTTATATCTCTTGTTTTGTAAATTTATTTTGGTATAATATCCACTGTTATTACATGTATGCTTAGATCTAATATATTATCTCGTACAACCGGTGTGCTAACTGCAGCAGAATATGTGTGAAAATGCATAGTTTTTGGCTAGATTTTCTCGCATAGCACAAAACCTAGGCAAATCATGAGATAAATCTCCCTCATTTTACCAATGAGGCTCTAGTGTCGATTTCTCAATTAAATTATGCTAATATCTAAATGGGGTTTTACTTTAACTACTCAGTTCATGAACCATAATTGAATAGTTCTGCAGCAAGTAAGCAGCTGTTTTAAATAAAGGAAAAGTTATAGAAGAAGGTAATTACATAAACACATAGAAGAAATGGAGAAGATGTGCATCCCAATTAGTAGATGGCAGAGTTGGTTGCATGCACATAGAAGAATCCAATAGATATAAACACAGAATTCTAAAACAAAGGAAGCTCTAGATCTAGATCTAAAATAACACAAAGTTTATTAAGAGATCTAAGATTAAAAGCAAGAAACACAGTACACCGTGACAAAAAGTTCTCTGGAAACCTTCTCCTTTGTATTCCTCTACTCCAAGTGGCTCTCAGGGGTTCAGCACAAAGTCTAGAACACAAGATTGTTGCTTACAAATTCTTATCATTAACCCGAAGGTTCTTCTCCTACTTATAGAATGTAGGAGGGAAAGTACAAATGAGAAATCTAACTAAAAACATAAACGAAACACAAACAACAAGTAAAGATGACATTTGGCAATCATCCTCAAATAACTTCTCCTTAAGTGACACATGGTATAACATTTATGTCTTCTTTTTGTTACGATATCGGATATACTTATCGAACATGTGATTGACATCTTCCCATCTATTTTAGCCACTAATTTCTTCTCTCTCCTAAACTACAGCAATCCTTCATTCAACACTTTGATGTACGCTTCCACATCTTCCAAGCTCGGACCAAACCTCGCAATATCCACCTGCAGCGCCACCAGTCTACTAATAGAGTTCATCGTGAAAGGTTTAGTAGCTTTATCAATTCTATTTTGTACCATCAGAAGAGACCCTTCCAGGGAATTAGGCACTCTGCTAGGAACGATCTACACGTATGAAGTAACACCTCCAACCACGTCCTCCTCAGTGAAAGAAATGATACTGATCTGGTAAGGATGATGTCCTACTCTCAAGTGCATGCATCCTCTTCAACAAAACTATGCAAATATCTAAATAAAAAGATATTGGAAACTCCATTTGCTTTCCCTTCTCAATGATCCATCCGATACAATCTACTCTACAACCAATACATCTCCCGGTAGCTTGTTGATCTCGGCAAAGTACTCGAGTTACTCTCAAAGAACTATGTTAATGTCCACTATAATCGTCACCAATTACTATAGCTAATTTGCCTCATCATTCATAACCTTTAGGCGGGATGGCACCTCTCCAAGTTGTACAGAGAGCTTGAAAAATAATCAAATCCTTCCATTCGTCAATAGCTTTTACTTGATTGCTTACATCCTCCATTTCCTGCATAAGATATTCACTCACCTACTTTGAAATGGGCTAAATGGAAGGCTTACCAACCTTGGCTATAATCTCACACAACCGAGAAATCTACTTCTGAAGATCTTATTTCTCTAACTTTTCACTTTCAAGCCTAAGGAATAGAGCATCTATTAATGTTTGTGTATCCCGCTTGATCCTTCGGTGGTGGCTTGGCACAGAGGGGTACTCTGGTTACTGTAACATCTTCTGCCGTGAGCTCATCCTCCTTCTTTCCTTCTGCCAGAATTGATATCTCAACAAACTTCTGCCCCGATTCCTCGATGATCAACCTAGAAGTTGCTTTAGCAACTTTAGGCCTTCTGTCTTTTCTACCTAGGCTCTGGAGTAGCTGCAAGTCGTGTTCCTCCAAGTTCATCTCCACTCTCACTTCTGGAACCAACTGCGAATCCAACCATTCCGAGAAGTTACTTCTTGGAGAATGAAAATCACTGAGTTCACTACCATCTCCCGCTCTGCATCCTCTCCATCAAAAAGTGCCACAGTGTTATGGTTGCCATCCTATGAATCATCTAAGGAAAAATCCCTTTCAAACTCCATCATCTGCAGCTTTAACATCTCTTCTAGAATAGGTGATGAACGGAGTGGTTGAGGAGAGAAGATGAATGTCACCGGATCCAATGGAGGCCTGGAAGTGTCCTGCTGCGGTGCAATAATTGGTGAAGTATTGGGTCTGGCAAAGCGGAGCTAAAGTCATTGCCGTGGAAGTGATCTTCTCCTTTGATTGAGATCTTCTGTGTACTTTCAACTTCTCGGACCTTCTGCTACTTTCTCCTCCATGCTTCCACTTGAGGGAATCTCTTGTGCCAAAGTTTCCTGTGACTTGATTCATCAATGCTTCATCAAGGCAATATCCCTTTGTCAGCAACCAGTTTGAAGTATTCACCAAAACAACTCTAGATCTTTCTTCAATCGTGTTGCAGCCTCCTACGTTATCATGAAGTATGGCTCTATCTCCTCCCATTTGATGGTAAGTGTCAAGTAACACATTCCCATCATCTTTAAGATCTACAGGTATCCACACTAGTCCAAATTTGAACACTTGCTTTGCTGATAGCCTGTTGAAATCCCTCTTTCTAACCTCGTACTCACCTTTGCACTTCATCCAAAAATCCTCCAATGAAGGCACATGTGTGTACTCCTGGGAGATCATCTTCCTGGTTACTCTAAATGGATTGAATTTTAGGTGTGCCATGAAGAACTCTTGCTCATACTCAGATAACATCTACGCCTCCATCCCTCGAGCTCTATGAATGCTCTAGCAACAATAATGTCTGACAGTGATCGAAAAAGAAGCCCGTAGACTTGTGCCATTTTGACTAAAGGTTGTGTATATCCACAAGTTACTGCTCAGCTCCATGGTGATCCATCTATCATTTAAATATCTGGGGCATCTTTATTGCTTCTCTAGAAAAGCCTGTAACCGTGAGGTATGTGAAATCTGGCCCGAATGAATAGATCGATCCTGGATACGGCTTCCCACGCTTCTTTTCTTACCACTGTTCACCTTTTGGTCCTGTCCCCTTCTAGCTCGCAAATGAAATCGTAAAAGAATCCATCATCGACAACTTTGAAATCCTTCTCGCACGCAGTGGTCACGATAAGTTGTGGGTAGCACTCAAAAATGGGGTCCTTAGAAAGAACACCACATCTATCCAGCTTGGAGAAGATGCCTTGTGAAGCTGCAGCGTACACCAAGTAGGAAGTCATTTTGAAGCTGAAAGTATGCTTCACGTTTCGGAGTTTCTCACCAATGTTGTCACTAATAATTTCTGACCAATTGATTATGGAATCAACCTTGTTGACTTCAATGGTCCTGATGAAAGCATACATCCATGTACGGAAAGTGTAAGCATTTGCCTCGCCATTAATCCTGCATAACAATTTGACAATATCATCGACCTCCTGCACCAAATTGGAACTGGAAGAGTTCTTGGGAACTTAGAAGGAGATCTAGGCTTCTTCATGTATCTGCTATTCATTATGCTCATGCAATCAACTCTATGCTTCTCCCACTGCTGTTGGCATCCTGAAGGCTAATGGAAGTCACCACCTTTCACACCGGAATCTTCAAACAATAATTGATGAACTCTGTGTCCAACCGAATTATTGTTTTCCCTGTAGCATCTCGCACTGATATGGATGAAGGATGGTAAGATCTAACGCACTCCATAATGAATTCTGGCAACTGGGTTGTAAAGTTTGGAAGTGATGCATGACTCATTTGGAAGCGATGCATGACTCCGTTGTGCTTTCTTTTTCATCTCTCTTTTCCATGGCTTTGTCTATCTTTGTTTGAATAATTCTTTTTCTTCTTACTTGGCGGATTTCTTCAATACTTGGTGCAGATCTGGATAATTCTTGATTCGGAGGATATATTCAATGTATTGGACATTGATTAGAGTTCCTTTTCTTTTGTAAAGCACCTGTAATGAATTCTTGTAATTAATTTAGACAAAAATGGCCACCGGAGCATGAATAGTTAATTTTAATTGTAAAAATCTACACTTTTCAAGTCTACTTTGCCCCAAAATTGATGTTTAATTTGCATGCAAAGAGAGCATGAATCTTTCCAACTTCACTGAGCACACCGTAATACTTATGCAAACAATTATGTAGACAAAAATCAACCTCCTTGATGCATGCGCCAAAATTGGAAGCTTTTAGACCTTGGTTTCACCTTTGTCGAGCAAAAATCCTCTTGAAATGGGGTGCACTTTTCCTCTTGGCTGCAATTCTTTACCTGTGAATTAATTAATTCACCCTTATGGCAGCCCATGCTTATATAACCCTCATAATTCTATAATTAATAATTGTCCTTCCTATTCCTGGTAATTAATTAATTAAAAATCATGCTCTTCTCTTTAACTGATGTGTAAAAATAGCATGTTTAAGGACAACCATCCAATAAATTAAATTAATTCAATTTAATCATCCACACTTCACTTCACTTAAGCTTCACAGTGTGCTTTGACCATAGCCACTGAAAATAGGAATTTATTTAATGATTTAATGCTTCAAAAAACATTAAATCTATCCTAAATGGGGTGCACTTTTTGACATGAAGGGGGCAGCCTTTAAATAAATTAAATTTAATCAATTTAATCCATTTAATTCTATTTCTTTTATTCCCTTTGGCTTTGTTGACTTTCTTCCATGCCTGGGCGCCAAAATTAGAAGAAGAAACAATTAAAATAATCCACTTTAAAGCTGCCTTTATCTCTCCAAAGGGTCGCACTTTTTGGCATCATATAATTCTATTTTTAAGAATTTTTCACAATGGGATTCTTTACCCTGCAAGGCAGCCCCGGAAATACCATGATCCACTTAAGTGATTTGAATTTGACAATGGGATTATTTACCCTGCAAGGCAGGCAATAAAATCCCATGATTTCACTTAAGTCACTTTTCTTTTATTTCACCATGGGAATTTTTACCTGTAAGGAAGGCAATAAATTCCCACCTTTGCTGTTGCCTCTAACTTTCTCACTTTGCACTAAAGTGAATTTTATAGCATGGGAAAAATTACCCTACTAGGCAAGTAAAAAATTCCCACCTTGCCTACTGCTTCTATTTTTCCCATTGCAGCTACAATCCTTTGTTTTCCAAAAATGCGCCCAACCCCGCAGGGGCTTTTCCATGCACAAATTTTCTCTTTCCTTGTGATCCACACTCGATGGTGACTTCCTCCGGGTATACCGTGCATATATGTTCTCCAGCTGCTCCAAGAAAAAATCGGGCTAACCCGGAAAAGGAATTGGTCCAAAGAAATTTCACAGAAAATGAAACGGGACAACACAAAAACATGAAAAATTGCCAAAAGTCATAAATAAAGCCCAAAACTTATTCCTAGTTAAAACCCTTTTGGAATATAGGAGCAATGATATGTTTGATCACAACAAGGTTAAAATGGAGCACAAATTGCCTCAAACGGGCTCAAAATAATTAAATATAAATTTCCACATGAGAAAATCCCGATGACAACATATAACAATTTTCGGCATCTGGGTATTTGGCGAAAAAAAAGCTAATATGGCTCTTTGGGAATATCTTGATGCAATACAAGAACTTTCGAGGTAATAAAAACAAAAATGACCACCATTTTAAAATTATGAAATTTTTTTGGATAGGGTAGTCGCAGATTTTAGGATAAAATCAGGGAGACACCAATCGGCTCCATCTGTGGACATATTTTTTCTCTCATAATGACAAAGGGAAAAGATGAGATCCCAGCATCTCTGGTTTCTAATATTGTCCTTTGGGCATGGGGTCAGGTAAACAAACACAACATAAAAATAAAAACAAAACAAGGAAAAACAAACAAATTTTTTTATTTATGTACATACAGGTTTTACCTTGCTTCTCATGCTCGAGAATGGCTTCAAGTGTTGCCCATTGAAAGGAAATGGCAATTCAAATCCATCCTGATGAGCAAGAATGAAGCTATCTGCTCAGTGATCTTCTTAATCACAAAAGGCCCTTTCCATAGTGAATCAAATTTTCCATGCATGCCTTTTGCTTCTCTTCTTTTGTCCCATAAAAGGACCCAGTCATTGACTTCAAACTTTCTTTCCCTGGCTTTTTTGTCGAAGATGACTTTCACCTTCCTTTGATGCTTTGTCAACCTATCTGCAACTTGAGTTTGTACTTCCCTCAATTCAGTTAGGTACATAATTCTTTATCAATAGCATCCAGTGAATGTGGAATCCTCCAGGGCCTTAGAAAGTTGCAGGGCAGGCAATTCCAAGGTAAGAGGCAGCTCCGTGTCTCTACCATATAATAGCTAAAATGGGGACATGCCTATCACCCTCTTTGGTGTGATTCTATTAGCCCATAATGCATCAAACAACTTTTTATGCCAAGTCCTTTGATTTTCTATTACTAGCTTGCGCACGATAGTTACCAAGTTTTTGTTACTAGATTCAGCTTGGTCATTCCCTTGTGGATAGTAGTTTGAGGAATGTACCAGCTGAATCCCATAAGTGTAGTAGAAGTCAACCAGCTCCTCAGAAGAAATATTTAGAGCATTGTCTCGTAACTATTTTTTGTTGGAGCATGCCAAACCTGACAATAATATTTTCTTTAATAAAACTACACACCTCGACGGAAGTGGCATTCTTCATAGGAATAGATTCTACCCACTTACTGAAATAATCAATAGCTGTTAGAATGTAATGGTGCCCGACACTAGAAGCCAAGTTAAGCATACCAATAAAATCCATTCCCCACTTGTTGGAAAGTTTCTTGATCACAATGGGTTTTAGAGGTAACGCAGAGCAATTTCACTCGCCAATAAAATGTTAGCATGCTTGGTACTTAGCTACCCAATCTGTAGTATCTTGAAAAAGGGTGGGCCAGTAATACCTTACTGTGAGGATCTTGTGTGCAGTGACTCGGGCCAAGAAATGACCACCATGCAAGCCATGTCATGGAACTATTGTAGTATTTGATCCTATTGAGCTTTATCGACACATCTGAGAAATATGCCATCAATTCCCCTCTTGTACAAACCATTATCCCAAAGAAAAAAATCATTAGATTTTATTTTGATAGTTCATTTCTCTTTTCTAGAAATTTGATCTGGGCATTCTCCATATGTCAGAAAGTAAGCAATGTTACTATACCACTCCTCTATCAGATCTATAAAAAGTACTATAGGCAAATCCCCATCTATCTCATCTTGATCCACTTCTGGCACTAATGTTTTCATCTCCATCATTAGTTCACACAGCCTCTTCCTCAAAATATCTTTTTGGTTTAATATCCAGGTCATATTCTTGAACCTTTATCACCCATGTTCCTCTCAATAGTCCTAACTCTTGTTGAGTGAGGATAGATTTAACTGTAGTATCTGGAACCAAAACCACAGTGTGTGAGGAAAGAATATAATATCTGAAAGCCTTACACACCTTCACCACTGCATATGCATGCTTTTCCATGGGAGTATATTTTAACTCATAAGCTTTAAGGGGCATGCTCATGAAAGCAATAGGAGCTTCTGTGTCCTCTTGAATTTTATGCATCAGTATTGCTGACATGGTGTGTTCGGAGGAATAACAGTAGAGAATAAATTCTTTACTGAAGTCGGGTGAAACCAAGACCGGAGCTTTTGATAGGGCCTCTTTAATTTTATCAAAATATTCCTTCCCTTTACTGCTCCATTTAAAATATTGTGTCTTCTTCATCATATTTGAGATATGACGGTTAGCTCAGTGAAGTCAAGAATGAATCTCTTGAGAAAATTAACTTTTCCAAAGAAATAGTGAATTCCCTTTTTGGACGTAGGCAAAGGCAATGTCTGAATGGATTTGACATGCTCTAGATCTATCTTGGTTCCTTCTTTTGAAACAATGTGACCTAGTATTTTCCCTTCATTACAGCAAATATGGACTTCTTAGGATTCAAAGGAATACCATGTTTGCGGCATTGTATGAAGACATCTTCCAAGTTTGAAATGTGTGCACTTCTGTCCTTGGAAAAGACCGTCAAATCATCCAGGTAAACCACTATGATTATATCCTTGAGATGAGCGAAGGCTAGATCCATAGCTCTTTGAAATGTAGCACCAGCATTAATCAGGCCGAACGACATTTTCTGGTAAGCGAAGGTTCCCCAAGGTGTGATGAACATCGTTTTGTATTGATCTTCTTCGGCTACCTTGACTTGATTATAGCCTGAGAAACCATCAAGCATGGAGAGCATCTCAGATCCAGTGACCACCTATAGAGTGTGATCCATGATGGGGATGGGGTAGTTATCTTTTAAAGAAGCTTGATTAAGGTTGTGAAAATCCACGCACAACCTAATTTCACCACTCTTCTTCCTCACAGGAACTATGTTGGCCAACCATTTGGAATGATGTATGGGATAGATAATCTTTGTGTCTAGAAACTTTTGGATTTCTATAAAGATGGTTCCCAAAATGGTAGGATTGTGTCACCGCAACTTCTACTTAAAAGGCTTTTGTTCTGGTTTTAGTGGGATGTAGTGTTGAACCTCCGTAGGCTGATATGTTTTTAGATCTTGGTAAGACCAGGAAAAAACATCTATATATTTCTTAAGAAGCTCAGTGAAAGCTTCTCTTTCGGCCTTTGAACAACACTTACCCAGATTTACTAATTTGGGATCATTGTCGGCTCCCAAATTTAGTAATTGCGTATCGGAGGAAGAACCTTCCCCACTTTCTTCATTTTTCTTAAGCATCTGATCATGCTTATCAAACATTTCCTCAAGAGATACCAAGCCTTTGGGAATTTTATTTCCCTTTAGCTGGATAATCTCCTGACTTCCCGAGATGTCCGCATCCATTTCTCCCACAGTAGTTTGCCTAGGAGGAGAATTACTTCCCTCATAGTAGATTTCTTCAAAGTTGTCTTTCTGTTGGAGAAACGTAGCAATCTGCTTGTCATCGTTGAAAACCTGCCATTGTTGAACGTTGTCGGGAACTTTTGGGCGGAAGACCATCTCAAATTTGTAGTCCCCTTGTCTAAAAAATGTGGGAGGCTGATCCGGATTTAGCAAGGTTGCAGTCACTACAAGTGAATCAGCTTTTGAATTTTGTTCTCTCGGAATGTAAGATACCGAGAAAGCTAAAAATCCAAAATAGCAAAGTAGACTCTATCTCTATAATGTCGCAGCTTGTCCTTTTTACTTGTTATCTCGCTTGACGATTAGCTTAGCATCTCCCTTTGCGTGTAAGAGCTGGATTCCCATTGTTCTCGCCTGCTTCATGCCTAACAACATCGCTTCATACTCAGTTGTGTTGTTAGTATTTTCAAACATCAATTTGAAGGAGTGTGCATGCACCTTCCCTTCGGGAGAGATAAGAACAACGCCTATGCCGGATCCAAATGAACAGCAACTACCATCAAATTCCAGAGTCCAAACCTTTTTGTCAAGTTGATGTGGTTCTTGAATCACCAATTGAACATCTTCTTTATCCATTTCTAGATAATAGACTCCGTGATCCGATTCCTAAAACAAGATCTGAGATCTAGGATCCTCAGACTTTGATACTGTGTACTTGGATTTCTTCTTAGGTTCTAGCTTCTGATTTACTCCTTTGATTGGTATGTGCGCACAAGACCAATCCATCTTGACTTCTCCACCCAGCTCTTTGCAAAAATTTCTACTCAACAACATGCCATAAGAGACTGGAATGTCTGCTACAAGGATAGTCATTTTCAATCTTTTATCTGGAAAAGAAGCAAGTACTACCTATGCATCTTTGATTTTCCCCACAAGAGGGACTTTCCTTTCCATTGAATAACATCTTCCGATGGTTTTCGTCAATGTGAGACCCAAGGCATCAACAACTTTGGCAGGCATGACATTATCAGAAGCTCCAGAGTCCAAAATGCAATTGCTTAGTTTGTATCCGTTGATAAGAAATGACACATAAAATGGCTCAATCCTTTCTGATGTAGTAGGAGAAGAGGTAGAAGGAGAAGAACTTGCAGCCACATTATTTGAAGGAGGAGTATTCTTTAGATTTTCCAAGATACCCCGTGAAGTATTATTTGTTGTGCTGGGACCGTTACTTTGCACATATTTGACCAATCTATTCAGCTGATCAAGAAATGCTCTCAAATATTCAGCTTCTGACATTTGGACCTTATTCATCTTGATGTGATCAATGATGTCAAAAGCTTGACTTGCATCAGCAGGATGTGTGTTGGCCCTTTGCTGCGAATTGAAATAATTTGAATATTTATCCTTGGGTGCTAATGAAGAAGGAAGAGTGCTACCTATTTTCAAGATAGTAACATCCGGGCCAAGATCTTCTCTTTCTCTTTGGCCGCTTTTGGATGCTTCACATTTTGGTGCGTCGAGACCTTGTAAACACCATAAAAGTGTGACCATCAAAATATTTAAAAGATTCATAATAGCCATCGTCAGATTCGTAGTCCAGGTAACAAATATTGGAGTCACCAACGGGATCTATAAAGTCTTCATCATTGAATGATTCATCAGTGCCGAGATCCTCTTCATTATTTTCCAAGTTATTCCTTGGAGCAGCTTCTATTACCAACTGCTACAGTGTAGCAGCAAGTCTATTTTGGTTTTGATTTTTATTTTGACCATTGAAGGTCTGGGTAGGAGTTAATCTTGAGGGGGTTACATTCCTTGATTGAGAGATCTGCTTCTTGATCTGTAGCATTTCATTAGCTAATCTCTACAACAAAGGATCTGAAGTACTTGAAGAAGTGCCATCACCTTTTTGAGATGGTTGCTTGAGTTTCCCAGCCATGATCAATTCATTCTTAACTTCCATGGCAGAATTTTGTGCTTCGAGTAGATTTACTGAGTCTTTCCTTCTCGGTGATATCCAACTTCGGGCAATAGAGCATTTATAAAAAACGTCTTTTGATTTTCATCGCTCAATGCGGCAGAAGTGGGGATTTTATATAAAATCCTCTGGAACCTTACAATAAAGTCCCACATGTTCTCACTTGGCTCCTTCTTTAACTATGTCGTCTTGAGTGATAAATGTGCTAGCATTCTCTACGAGCTTGAATCTTTTCATAAATTGCTCACGCATAGTCACCCAGTTGGTTATGGTGCCCGGAGCCATCCGATAGAACCATTCACCGACCAATTCATGTAGAGTCTCAATGAAGAGTCTGACTAAGACATCTTCATGCTCTACTTGCAATCACACAAGATATAAAGAAGGCCACCAAATGATCATCTAGGTTTTGCTTTCCATCTCCAAAGAATTTTGGAAAATTCTTTCTGGATCCCTTTGGTAGATCGTGCATAGCTGGAGTCAAGTTCAAAGGTCCAAAATTTTCTCCCCATGGGATAGGTACTATCTGGTTCTGATTCTGATTTTGCATGATGAATGGGGCACATCTCCTTCTTGTGTAGACTTATGAATAATTCAAGTTGCTGGATTATGATGAAGATGATCCGGATCTGGATGGGTGTGCACTCTCCTTCCTAGTGAGAGACTAGATCTGGGGCTTCTAACTTGAGGAGGATGATTGAAATTGAATTTCTCCTGTAGCCTAAAGAAATGGTCAGTCCTTCCTTGCGCCTTCACGTATCGGGTAAATGGATGTTCAACCAAGTTGAGATTTGTGTGCAAAACACTCGATCTTGATAGATAAGCTTTGATCTGCAGAAAGATAGTTTTTCCCAACGGAGTCACCAAAAATGTTAGCTAGATTTTATGCATAGCACAAAACCTAGGCGATCATGAGATAAATCTCCCTCATTTTACCGGTGAGGCTCCCATGTCGAGATTTTCAATTAAGTATGTTAATATCTAAATCGGGTTTTACTTTAACTACTCGGTTCATGAACCATAAGCGAACAATTCTGCGCAGCAAGAAATCAGCTTGTTTTAAAGAAAGGAAAAATTATAGAAGAAGGTAATTACATAAACACATAAAAGAAATGGGAAGATGTGCATCCCAATCGGTAGATGGCGAGAGCTGATTGCATGCACATAGAAGAATCCAATAGATATAAACACTAAATTCTAAAAAAAGGTAGCTCTAGATCTAGATCTAAAATAACACAAAGTTTATTAAGAGATCTAAGATTAAAAGCAAGAAACACATGCAGAGTGACACAAAGTTCTCCGGAAACCTAATCCTTTGTATTCCTTTGCTCTAAGTGGCTCTCAGGGGTTCAACACAAAGTTTAGAACACAAGATTGCTACTTACAAATTCTGATCATTAACCCAGAGGTTCTTCTCCTACTTATAGAATGTAGGAGGGAAAGTACAAATGAAAATCTAACTGAACTAAAACACAAACAACAAGTAAAGATGACATTTGGCAATCATCCTCAACTAACTTCTCCTTAAGTGACACATGTATCACTTAACTAATAGAATTGTTCCACATGACTTTTAAGTAATGGTTGCAAAACCAATAACTTAAAGTTTTACAATTTCATCCGGGAACATAGAAAATAGAAGAAGAAAGAATAGAAGAAGAAGTCATGCCAGCTGTAACATTTATGTCTTCTTTTTGTTCTGATATCGGATATACTTGTCAAACATGTGATTCAGCATCTTCCCATCTGTTTTAGCCACTGCTTCCTTCTCTATCCTAAACTGCAGCAATCCTTCATTCAACACTTTGATGCACACTTCCACATCTTCCAAGCTTGGCCAAACCTCATAATATCCACCTGAAAGCGCCACCGGTCTATAATAGAGTTCATCACAAAAGGTTTAGTGGCTTTATCAATTCTCTTTTGTACCATCAGAAGAGACCCTTCCAGGGAATTAGGCACTCTACTAGGAATGATCCGCACGTATGAAGTAACACCTCCAACCATGTCCTCCTTAGTGAAAGAAATGATACTATCTGGTAAGGATGATGTCCTACTCTCAAGTGCCTACATCCTCTTCAGAAAAACTCTGCAGATCTCCAAACGGAAAGATACTACAAACTCCAGTTGCTTCCCTTCTCAACTGATCCATCTGGTACAATCTGCTCTGCAACCAATACATCTCCCGGTAGCTTGTTGATCTTGACCAAAGTACTTAGGTTACTCTCGAACTATGTTCATGTCCACTATGCTTGTCACACCGATTGTTGCAGCTGATTTTCCACATCATTCATAACCTTTAGGCGGGCTGACACCTCTCTAAGTTGTACAAGCTTGACGAATAATCAAATCCTTCCATTTATCAATAGCTTTTACTTGATTTCTTACATCCTCCATTTCCTGCATAAGATGATCACTCACCTGCTCTGAAATGGGCTGAATGGAAGGCTTAGCAACCTTGGCTATGATCTCACACAACTGAGATACCTACTTCTGAAGCTCTTCTTTCTCCACCTTTTCACTGTCAAGCCTAAGGAATAGAGCATCTATCAATGTCTGCGTATCCTGCTTCAATCCTTCTGTGGTGGCTTGACCGAGGGGTACTCTAGTTACTGTAACATCTTCTGCCATGAGCTCATCCTCCTTCTTTCCTTCTGCCGGAATTGATATCTCAGCAAACTTCTACCCTGATTCCTCGATGATCAACCTAGAAGTTGCTTTAGCAACTTTAGGCCTTCTATCTTTTCAGCCTAGGCTCTGGAGTAGCTACAAGTCGTGTTCCTCCAAGTTCATCTCCACTCTCGCTTCTGGAACCAACTGCGAAGCCAACCATTCCGAGAAGTTACTTCTCGGAGAATGAGAAATCGCTGAGTGCACTACCATCTCCCACTCTGCATCCTCTCCATCAGAAAGTGCCACAGTGTTATGGCTGCCATCCTCTGAATCATCCAAGGACAAAGCCCTTTCGAACTCCGCCATCTGTAGCTTTAACATCTCTTCTAAAATAGGTGATGAATCGGAGTGGCTAAGGAGAGAAGATGAATGTCACCGGATCCAATGGAGGCCTAGAAGTGTCTGTTGCCGTGGTGTAATAATTGGTGAAGTCTTGGGTCTGGAGAATCCAGAGCTAAAGTCATGGCCGTGGAAGTGATCTTCCCCTTTGATTGATATCTTCTGTGTACTTTCAACTTCTCAGACCTTCTGCTATTTTCTCCTCCATGCTACCACTTGAGGGAATATCATGTCCCAAAAATTGCTTGTGACTTGATTCATGATGCTTCATCAGGCAATATCCCTTCGTCGTGAACTAGTTTGAAGTATTCACCAAAATAACTCCAGATCTTTCTTCAATCGTGTTGCAGCCTCCTACGTTATCCTAAAGTATGGCTCTATCTCCTCCCATTTGATGGTAAGTGTCAAGTAACACATTCCCATCATCTTTAAGATCCGTAGGTATCCGTGCTAGTCCAAAGTCGAACACTTGCTTTGTTGATAGCCTAGCTGAAATCCCTCTTTCTAACCTCGTACTCACTTTTGCACTTCATCCAGAAATCCTCCAATGAAGGCACATGTGCGTACTCCTGGGAGATCATCTTCCCGGCTACTCCAAATGGATCAAAGTTTAGCCATGCCATGAAGAACTCTTGCTCATACTCGGATAACATCTGCACCTCCATCCCTCGAGCTCTATGAATGCTTTGGCAGCATAATGTCCGACAGTGATTGGAAAGAAGCCCGTAGACTTGTGTCGTTTCGACTGAAGGTCGTGTATCTCCACAAGTTGCCTGCTCAGCTCCATGGCGATCCATCTATCATTCGGATATCTGGGCATCTTTATTGGTTCTCTAGAAAAGCCCGTAACCCTGAGGTATGTGAAATCTACAAACTGAATGAATAGACTGTCAATCCTGGATACGGCTTCCCACGCTTCTTTGCTTACCCTGTTGACCTTTAGGTCCTTGTCTAGCCTGCAAATGAAATCGTAGAAGAATCCATCATTGACCACTTTGAAATCCTTCTCGCACGCAGGTACAGTAAGCTGTGGGTAGCACTCGAAAATGGGGTCCTTAGAAAGAATGCCACATCTATCTAGCTTGGAGAAGATGCCTTGTGAAGCTGCAGCGTACACCAAGTAGGAAGTCATTTTGAAGCTGAAAGTACGCTTCACATTCTAGAGTTGCTCACCAATGTTGTCGCTAATAATTTCCGACCAATTGATTATGGAATCAACCTTGTTGACTTCAATGGTCCTGATGAAAGCATACATCCATGTACGGAAAGTGTAATCATTCACCACACCATTAATCCTGCATAACAATTTGACAATATCATCGACCTCCTGCACCAAATTGGACCACGGAAGAGTTCTTGGGAACTTAGAAGGAGATCTAGGCTTCTTCATGTATCTGCTATTCATTATGCTCACACAGTCAACTCTATGCTTCTCCCACCTACTGCCGGCATCCTGAAGGCTAATGGAAGTCACCACCTTTCATGCACTAGAATCTTCAAACAATAATTGATGAACTCTATGTCCAGAGCCAAATATTTTTTTCCCCATAGCATCTCGCACTGATCTAGATGAAGGATGGTAAGATCTAGCACGCTCCATAATAAATTATGGCAACTAGGTTATGCATGGAAAGGTTGTAGCTCGAATAATTCCACTACTTTTAACCGCACACATGAGTGAAGTCTTTCCAACTCTAGATCTATCAATCAATTCGGAAAGAGGTTCCGGACCTAGATCTGTGTCTCCTATGTCTGCAAGTTTGGAAGTGATGCATGACTCCGTTGTGCTTTCTTTTTCATCTCTCTTTGCCATGGCTTTGTCTATCTTTGTCTGAATAATTCTTTTTCTTCTTACTTGGCCAAATTTCTTCAATACTGGTGCAGATCTGGATAATTCTTCAGATTCGGAGGATATATTCAATGTATTGGACATTGATTAGAGCTCCTTTTCTTTTGTAAAGCACATGTAATGAATTCCTGCAATTAATTCAGACAAAAATGGCCACCGGAGCATGAATAGTGAATTTTAATTGTAAAAATCTACACTTTTCAAGCCTGCTGCCCCAAAAATTGATTTTTAATTTGCATGCAAAGAGAGCATGAATCTTTCCAACTTCACCTAAGCACCTGTAATACTTATGCAAACAATTATGTAGAAAAAAATCAACCTCCTTGATAATGCATGCACCAAAATTGGATAGCTTTTAGCCTTGGTTTCACCTTTGTCTGAGCAAAAATCCTCTTCAAATGGGGCACACTTTTCCTCTTGGCTACAATTCTTTACCTATGAATTAATTAATTCACCCTTATGGCATCCCATGCTTATATAACCCTCATAATTCTATAATTAATAATTTCCCTTCATATTCCTTGCAATTAATTAATTAAAAACCATGCTCTTCTCTTTAACTGATGTGTAAAAATAGCATGTTTAAGGACAGCCATCCAATAAATTAAATTAATTCAATTTAATCATCCACATTTCACTTCACTTAAGCTTCACAATGTGCTTTGACCATAGCCACTGAAAATAGGAATTTATTTAATGATTTAATGCTTCAAAAAACATTAAATCTATCCTAAATGGGGCGCACTTTTTGACATGAAGGGGGCAACCTTTAAATAAATTAAATTTAATCAATTTAACCCATTTAATTCTATTTCTTTTATTCCCTTTGGCTTTGTTGACTTTCTTCCATGCCTAGGCGCCAAAATTAGAAGAAGAAACAATTAAAATAATCCACTTTAAAGTTTCCTTTATCTCTCCAAAGGGGTCGCACTTTTTGGCATCATATAATTTTTTTTTAAGAATTTTTCACAATGGGATTCTTTACCCTGCAAGGTAGCCCCGGAAATCCCATGATCCACTTAAGTGATTTGACTTTGACAATGGGATTATTTACCCTGCAAGGCAGGCAATAAAATCCCATGATTTCACTTAAGTCACTTTTCTTTTATTTCACCATGGGAATTTTTACCTGCAAGATAGGCAATAAATTCCCGCCTGCCTGTTGCCTCTAACTTTCCCACTATAGCTTAAGTGAATTTTATATCATGGGAAAAAGTACCCTGCTAGCTAGGCATGTACAAAATTCCCACCTTCCTTTCTTACTTCTATTTTTCCCACTGCAGCTTAAATCCTTTGTTTTCCAAAAATGCCCAACCCCGTAGGGGCTTTTCCATGCACGACTTTATTTTTCCCAGTGATCCATACCTTCGATGGTGACTTCCTTCGGGCATAACGTGCCTATATGTTCTCCAACTACTCCAAGCCAAAAATCGGGCTAACCCGGCAAAGGAATTGGTCCAGAAAAATTTCACAGAAAATGAAACGGGACAACACAAAAACATGAAAAATTGCCAAAAGTCATAAATAAAGCCCAAAACTTATTCCTAGTTAAAACCCTTCTAGAATATAGGAGTAATGATATGTTCGATCACAACAAAGTTAAAATGGAGCGCAAATTGCCTCAAACGAGGCTCAAAATAATTAAATACAAATTTCCATGAGAGACAAATCCCGACGCAATGACATATAACAATTTTGGGCATCTAGGTATTTGGCGAAAAAGGCTAATATGGCTCTTTGGGAATATATTGATGCAATACAAGAACTTTCAGAAATAAAAACACAAAGCGACCCATTATTTTAAAAGTACAATTTTTCTTTGGATAGGGTAGTCACAGCATTTCAAGATGAAATCTTGGGGACACCAACAGTGTAAAGTGAATAATTTAGTATGTAGGATAAGTAGTGTATGATGAAAGACGCATAGACAATGGTGTATGAATTATGAAAAATAGTGTGATGTATGATGTATGACATGGGATATGTGAATAAATGTGGTGTGTAAGGCCTATAGTACAAGGTGTGGGGTTCATGTGTAGTAATCCTCAATAGTCAATTGTGAACCGAAGCACAAGAGTGGGTCATTGTGTAGGGTCGATGCTAGAACGTGTGATGAAAATATCTATATGAAAATGCAAGGATGATAAACGTATGGATGTTATGATAAGTGAGGGGGGGTATTAGGTGTTATTCCCCCCATGTCATGAATTTATCGACCACTAGCAATGAAGAATGAAGGTACATGATGTAATGTATGTGGTGATAAAGGAGTATGATTACGAAATGTATGCATGTCAATGCCCAAATATGATGATACTAAGAAAGAAGTATGTGAAAATATGAAGAGTGTTATATAGCATTATATAAGGACGTAAATGATAGGAATAAATGTGTCTATGAATGTCAAAGGGGGATGTGAATTTTATGCCCCTCGATGCATGCATGGTGAAATAGGCTATCATGTAATGTCATCTAAAAGATCATTTATATCATGTTCATAGTCGAATGGGTAAGCATTAGTAACTTAATAAGCAATAGTGTCAGGTGGATGCGTAATGAACCATTGAGGCATGAATTTTAAATGTCCATAGCATACTCCTCATTGGTTAATGGAGGAAGTGGGAAATCGTATGCGTACTCAACAAGTAAGATTTGGTGTGTATCCTAGGAAAGAGCTATTTCAGATGAAGACACATCTAAAATGCATAGGAAAGGAAATTTCTATTTGATCCGGATCTAGTGTACCCCCAATATAATCAATCCATGATTTTCCTAATGTAATTAATGACAAGTGAGGAGTACACAATATATAGAATGTAATAGGAAAGACACACAAACCATAAGTAGTAGTGATACATATAAAGCCATAATAAATATGAAGAGCTCGTGATGTAGGATAGAAGTCTTCAAAAGAAAACCCTAAGCAATCTAGACCCTCATGTGCACATATAGTTTTTGGTGAAGTGGGATCAAATGGAATATGTTCCCAATATGATTCATTCATGAAAAGTGTGGAAGTGAATGGTGGTTGTGCTAAGGTAGGTGGTGAAAGTGAAATTGGATTTGATAGAGCGATGCCCATGGACTATGCATGCCCCTAATAAGGAATGATAACAGTAGTAGTATCATGTGGCATAAAATAAATTAAATCTATCACACAAATGGTAACATCAAATGGTGGTAAGTGAGGTGGTTGTTCCCTAGGTTGGGGTTCATCTATAATATCTATGTGTAAAATAAGATAACTATTATTAGGGTAATGGTCTCAATAATGGAATGGATCATGGTCATGAAAAATAGTGTACTCAATGCTCTCATGTAAGAATTTAACACAATTATGGATAGTAGAGGTGATAACTTGCATGGCATGAAGCCATGGCCTACCAAGTAGACAATTATAGGAGACTAGGAAATCAACAATGAAAAAGATAGTGTGGACAGTCTTAGGACCAACAGTGATGGGAAATGTAATGTGGATAGAACCATCGTAATCATGCGGTGAAACACTAGATGGACTAACTTCACGAGCAATAAGACCTAAAACTTCGAGAAATGACATAGGACACAAGTTAAGTTCAAATCCATTATCAATCAAAGTACACTTAACAACAACATTATAAATACAATAGATGATATGTAAATGTGGTTCATTATCAAAAGTGTGAACATCAGAGGGAAGGTTTGACTTAAATACTATATGTGAGGAAAAGGCATCGGTAAAGGCTTAATAAACCGCATCTGGGTGCATGTTAGCATGAATGCGAGTAGTAGAAAGAAAATTTGGGACTGTATGTACTAAATTGAGATTGGAAATAAAGTAATCATTGATTGATATGCTCATGATGACAAGTAATGAATGAAGAATCTAGATTCGCTAATGAGTGAATCAAGTTCATCAAAACTATTAATTAAAATTGAATAAATATATAATATATGGGGATAATTAATCTAAGCTATGAACAACTGTAAATAAATGTAAAAATGACACAAGTAATTATGAAAAAGTAAATGCTAACCCTAATATGAAAGAGAGAAGATGAAATAACTCAGTTGAATAAGATATTCTTGCAAGACTATGTCGTAGAGGTGAGTGCAAAATATGAATGTGGAAACGACAAGTGCGTAAGCTCAAAAGCATGGATCTTGATTGATTACTTAGACCGAAGTGCTGCAGAGGGACCGGGGTACCTAAAAGTGCTCGGTCTTCCAAATGGGTTCCCTAGTCCGTAAAAATATCCGAGAATGATCTTCACAAGTTCAGAAAATGGTTTGAAACTCTCATTTTCTATCGCATCAATTTTTTGTCATGTACCGGATGTCGCCAATAATCCAAGATGATGAAAAGACCTGCAAAATACCAAAAGAAGTATCAAAAACATAAAAAAGATGCAAATGAATGGGTCGAATGACCTCAACTACCATAACACTGGCTTAATAACTCAAAGATTGCTCTACATTTCAGACCCAAATGTAGTTTTGGTGAGTGTGTGCATAATGTGCCCTAGGTGCTTTTATTCTAGTCACACTTTGTGAAGTAGCGAGAAATAACTATATGTAGAAAATGTAATAGAATGTGTGCATGAAATAGAATAGAATCCCTCCCACTATGAAGTGTGATGCAAATTTCCTAGCTTTGTGCCTTGATGATGGAGCTATGTGGATGTAAGTGATCTCTAATGCAATAGATGGATGCAACTCTAGATGAGTGATAATAGTGAATGATGCTAGGTCCCTCATTATGGTCTCATAACTTTATATTTATAGGGTTATCTTGATCTAATTTCGTAATTAACCCTGAAAATGCTGACCACAAGAAAGATAAAAAATATCAAACGGTTAGAAAGATCCCAAAAAGTGGTGAGAAAGTACAAAAGGACCAGGGCACCCATGGGCACCTCAATCAAGGCAAAAATAACGTGGTATGATATAATTTCTGGGAATGTGAGTGTAAGAGGTCGGTAATGATAAAATAAAATATATTAAAAATATGGCCAAAAGTCGTGGGTTAATTAGTAATTTCTTCACTCAAGAACCTTCTAAATAGTAGTATGAGACCGGGACTAAATAATGTCTAAAGTGCATAATTTTGTGTCTAGAGAAAGAAAGATGGAAACCAATAGCATCATATTCATGGTGCAATGACAAACAAGCCAACTAAAAATCAAGCTACACCAATAGAAGTTATAGGTAAGTTGTATAGATTACTTGTAACCATTTTATTTGATATTGGTGCTACTGAATGTTTTATTTCAACCAAATTTGCATCAAAACTTAAAATAAAATCCAGCTTTTATAAAAGAATCATGGATTTATCAATATGGGAAAAACACTTTCCACACTTTTAAAAAATATCTATTTGGCACAACTCTCAAATTACAAAGATTTACCACCGAATTTGACCTATATTTATTCCCTCTGGGCTCATATGATATAGTCATACGCATAAACTAGTTAGCTTAGCATAAGGAAATTTTAGACTGCCAAGATATTTTACCAAAAGGACTTATCAGACCGAGTGTCTCTCCTTGGGTGCACCGTCATCTTCATAAAGAAGAAGGATGGAACACTTAGGCTTTGCATTGATTATTGAATGCTTAATAAAGCCACAATCAAAAATAGGTATCCTCTCCCTAGAATTGATGATCTCTTTAATCAAATGTGTGGAGCATCGTTTATTCTAAGATTAATCTTTGATTAGGATACCATCAATTAAGAATAAAATAGGAAGATATTCATAAGACTACTTTTAGAACAAGGTATGGACACTATGAATTCATTGTGTTACCTTTTGGGCTTACCAATACTCCAAAAATTTATGAATATGATTATTAATATCTTTCAAGAATACTTGGACAAGTTTGTACTATTATTCTTGGATGATATTCTCATCTATTCGAAAATAATTGAAGAGCATAATGAACATATTAGAATTTTCTGAGATGTGCTAAGGAAGATAGAACTATGCTGTAAAATTTTTAAATGTTTGTTTTATCAAAATGAAGTGCAATATATGCAGCTTATCATAAATAATGATGGAATTTTTATAGATCCATTAAAAATTACAGTGATAACGGAATCGCCAACACCTAAAAATGTACATAAAGTTAGAAGCTTCATTGGATTGGCTTGGATATTATAGGTAATTTTAAAAATATTTCTCAAGAATTAAATCTCCGCTATTACACTGCAAAAGAAAGACAAGAAATTTGTATGGTCTGAAAAGTGTGAAAACACTTTCAATATGCTAAAAGAAAATTAAGTACAACACCTTTATTAAAGGTTTTGGATCCAAATGGGAACTTTATAGTAGTAAGATGCCTCCGATGAAGGCTTAGGTGGTATTTTGCTGCAAAATGATTATGTAATAGCTTATGAGAGAAAAAAATCTCAAGGTGCATGAGATGAATTATGCTCCCCATGACTTAGAGCTTGTTGCCATTGTGCATGCATTACAAGTATGGAGACATTACCTTTTGGGAAATCCCTTTGAACTGAAAAATAGATCATCTCGGGCTGAAATACATCTTCACACAACCAAACTTAAATGTAAGGCAGCAAAGATGGTTAGATTTTTTATCATTTATATAAAGGGAAAGGAAAACAAAGTGATAGATGTGTTAAGTCGTAGGAAGCATATTTCCACCCTTGTCACTTTGAGAATGTAATTCAAGGATGACGTTAAGAAAGAAATGATGGATGATTCTTATTATCAGCAAGTGAAAGTAGCGCTTGCTGCAAATCCTAATGATAAGAGATATAAAGGATTTAGATTTGACAATGAAGGATTCTTTATATTTGAGAATTGAGTTTATGTACCTTCAAGAATGAACAAAGGATGAAAGTGATAAATTAATTTCACAATGCTCCTTATTCTGGACATCCTAAAGTGATTAAGATGCTTGTTGATGTAAAATAACAATATTTTTGGAAAGGGATGAAGAAGGATATAGTGAACTATGTATCACATTTCTTAGAATGTTAGTGAGTTAAGGTTGAACATTTGCATCTAGCA
Organism: Taxus wallichiana var. yunnanensis; assembly: GCA_018340775.1. Taxonomy (NCBI): domain Eukaryota; kingdom Viridiplantae; phylum Streptophyta; class Pinopsida; order Cupressales; family Taxaceae; genus Taxus; species Taxus wallichiana. The sequence continues at coordinate 334,023,325 of CM031238.1, read as the reverse complement.
AGATTGTTGTACCCTCATAGCATTCCGCACTATAAATGGTAGGTAATCAATATGGATTTCATGCAAGGACTACCTATGTCAAGGAATAAACATGATGTAATTCTTGTTGTAGTTGACAAGTTAACAAAAGTGGCTCATTTCATACTAGGGAATCTAAAGGATGATTCACCTGTGCTTGCAAAAAGGTTCGTGCATGATATTTTCATATTGCACGGTGTACTTGAATTGATAATTTTAGATAGAGATCCTAGGATGACTTCTCATTTTTGGAAAACCTTGAATACCGCTTTAGGAATTAAAAAAAAGTTTTACGTACCATATGGAAACAAATGGATAGAATGCAAGGGTAAACTAAGTATTAAAAGACAAGCTCAAAATGTACTGGGAAGGATGCATTGATTAGTAGTATTACAATTTAAATAGGATGTTGTTCCTAAGGAAACCTTCCACTAGCTTGAGTTTTCCTAATATTGTTAATGATAACACTTATCACTCCTTTACAATAATGAAAATGGATTTTTTGATGCCTTGTATGAATGTAAGTGTAGAACACCTATCGGATCTTGCTATCTGGGACAACATGGAATATAGAGAAGTTATAGGACCTAAAATGTTGACACCAAATGAAATGGAAGAAAAGTTAAAGATCTTGCACCCCTTGTGTATCATTTGAGAATGATCGAAAGAGGTTTCCTCCAACAAGAAAAGATACCATAGACGAAATCCTCATCACTAGGACAGAAAATCGCCTGCTACGCCGATTTAAAGAGAGTTGAAAAAAATTAAACAAGGAGATAAAGTTTTCTTAAGGGTTAAGCCTAAGAAAAGTTCAATTCTTTTTTTTACTCAAAGAAAGGTAGCCAAACTGTCACATCATCTCGCTATTTTGGGCCCTTTGAGATTATTGAAGTTCTCTTCCATCAACCCTATAGCATACTAGGTAGCATTTCCTCCCACACCTTTTCGCAGTCCAAGTTGCATGATGTTTTTCATATCTCCTTGCTTAAAAAGTATGTATCATATTTATCACGTGTTTAATTAGAACTCTTTTTTCACAGTTCTATATCTAGGTGTCATCATATTTGAACTCATAAGAGTCTTTGAAACTTCAACATTATTGCATGTACTTTCTATGAAACAAATAAATAAGTCAATGTAAGGTCCAGTGGGACCAATTTTCTAAAGAAAGTGCTACTTGGGAGAATCTAGAAGAAATGAAAACTTATTTTCCACATTTATTTGAGTGATAAATCTAAGGATTTGATATTTGATACTTTATTTATGATATTTTTATTGATTAAATGACTGAAAAAATGCGATGAAATTGTGTTGTTTTAAGGAAAAACTTGGTAAATAAGGATGTTATAGCCTGATTGATAAAAAAAAAAGTTGTTACATTTTTGAAAGTGGATTAATTATAAGCTTTAGTTATGATATTCTTAGTTACATTAGCCCTTTGAGATTATCAAGGGTTAAATTTGTCCAAGTTGCATGACCACCTATGCCTTTCAAACAATCTTTAGATGACAACAAATTTACAATATTTCCCTTTAAAAATACAAAATAGTAGTTATTTAAATACTTCAAATTTTTATTTATTTAATATTTTATGTATATTATATATTGATATAAATTGTATATAAAATTTAGGCGGTGATATTGTAAATATGCAATTTACATGTGATAAATTCAATTACTTTTATGCTTTTCCATTACGTAAAACCCTAAAGATCAAAAAAGAGTTAAGAGTTACATTAAACACATTGTTTTGAGGAAATGGATTTCAAAATGTATTTCCATAGGGAATTAATTCCTTCGAGAAAATTACATTGAATATTACATAAGTATTGATCCCTAACAAGGGTATTAATTATTCTTCTTGAATTTATGCAAGGTATTGTTGGATAGCTTCGTGACCACGATTCAGTATTTTAATAGTATCTCCTTTCCATATTTTGCTTGGACTCTATGCCCAAATGACGTTGTCTATATCAATAATTGATGTGTCCCTTGATTTTCTCTATCATTGCTTTTTCTTTTAGCATTCTAGGTACCTTTCTTTTTGTATTTCCTTTTCTGTGGGTTCCCACCAAAGGTACCCTTATCTTTTGAGTGTTTGTGTGAACATCCTGTATTAGTTTTAGTTCTGCTTGCCCATCCATATAGGGACATTATCATCAACCGGTATTACTAGTATAATTTTCCGAACATTCACATCCACTACTTGGGTTCAATTCCTCTTGAGTTCTATCACAAATAGGCCCAACATATATATCCTTATTTGAAAGAATTTTTTATTATAGTAGCTATCAATTTCAATATGTGGTGCACCCACTATCTAATCATACATTGCAATATCCTAAATTATTTTTGGTTTAAAATAATCTATCCTCGTCATGTTAAAATTGACAAAGGGATTCTCTAGGGAACATAGAACATTTTTATAATATACAATCTTCATAACCCAATATTCTTCTCCACCATCGCTGAACTCTTTTCCCAGTGTGTGATGTATACTTGAATTCCTCTCTTCATGTCTGCCATCTCTTTTAGTTCTCTAAAGCGTGTCAAATGAGGATCCCTTGAGGAAAGAAATTTTTCTCATCCACTATATTTTGGATCTTAATTGAGCGGGACCAATTGGACTCCATTATTGATGCTTTTAACTCCATGATGAGAATGTTGTCTATGATGTGGAATTTAAACATCTTTGGTTTGTTGATACCTACGATCTTGTGGTTACCATCTAGCAAGTGTGGTTCCACAAATGCCTTAAATTTGTAGACTTCCTTGATAAGGTACAAAGTGAATGTGTTGGACTCCTCTTGGCATGTTCTATAAGTGTCCATTATTTATGGCAAAGAGAATGTATCCAATTTGCACAATGTTGTTGATAATTGATTGAATGTCCCATCTATGTCTTCATGTGTGTGACCCACTAGAAGGAAACTCACATACACTATGTTGAAAACCCTTCTAGCTATCAGCATGGATGCAAACACAAACAATGTGCAATTTTTGTTGTCACTTGCAACATTATCTAGTTGCAAGTAGAGAATTGGTGGTTGTTTTCTAAATGAACTTGAACATCTTCTTACAATATTATTTGTATGAGCACCCTCATTTTTCTGCCTATATTCATTAACATTTTCATTTACATCATTTTGTAATAGTGCATCATGTAATGGGTTTTTTACGTCCCATTGCTATATAGAAAATCACCATACTTGATCTATAAGTGGTTCTTCTATCTTTCGGATACATAGCACCGCCAATGATTTTATTGTGAAGTTTTCTTCTTGCACAGCAAAAGGGATACCAAAGTGCTCAAAACCCCTCATTTTTGCTCATGTGTCACCATACCACCAAGGTGATGGGGATAATAATAGTATTGCTTATTGATTTTCTTTTTTTTTCTTTCCTTGGTATTGTAGTTTTCATCTTGTCCATTTTTTCATACACAATGCTAAAATAGCTATTAGTATTTTATTTTGATTGCACTTTATGTGCATAGTAAGTTACATGACAAATTTGAATGTAATCATTGTGCCATTTTTGGCGTTGATCTATTTGTGCCAGTGTTTCTGGACATGAGGTCATTGCACATTTGTTCTTAAGCTTTGTGCACTCATCACATTTGGCGAAGAAGTTGTTCTTGGTGATTGAAACATGGGAGAAATTTTCTTGCCATATTTTGTTGAGATTTGACTGTGACATTGGAGGAAGGTCCAACAATGAAAGGCCCTCATTACACTTTTGTAGTATGTAAGAAAAAGTATAAAATACATGTAGTAGTATCATTGTTACTTTAGTACCATCTTGTCCCACTGAATGAGACATGTGTGGGGATATATCAAAATTACTCTCCACCATTTTGGATATCAATGCAATAGTTCTCACAAAGTGTTTTAAGAAAAAAAAAAAATTATTTCCATTTACTTCCCTCCTCTCACCATTAATCCAAGATTGTTTGTATCCATAATAGGTTCTTTTTGGGATTCCATGACATTTGTACCATGCATTTTGACATACATCCCTTCCACATAACTTAAATTTATCTATAGTATGTTCTAAAGTTTGACCTTGATCACAACTACTAGCATTTTTGGTGAATGTATTAAGTACAAAGTTTTTTATGACAGGTTCATTCATACCTAGAGTTAAATTCCAACTATGATTGAAAGCACTTAGAGATAGATTGGAGAGACATCCTTCCTTGCAACAAGGTTTTTTCTCAACTTCAAACAAAAATTGTTCTCTTGATTTTTCATCATTTTCCCTTTCCTTTGGTGTACTAGATGGAGTATAATTTACCTTTTGGCCTTTACAGGTGCACTAATGTATTTTTATCAATTTTTAATTACTATACGTATGGAGGATCCATATGAATTTGGGTATACCAATTGAGGAAATGGATCTTTAAATACACTCCACATTTTACTCGAAAACTCTTCTAAAATTTCTTTTAGCCTTACTTCCATAACGGAACCATCTTGATGGGCCAACTGACTGGTAAGCCATTGGATGAGATATCCTTCTGATATGAAATAACCCTTGCAAAATGTCTAGTTAATTTATCAACATGTAACCCAAATGTATTTCCATATAATTTATTTAAGTGCACCATGTCTCCATCACAAACATTTTTAATTTTTGCTTCTATAAAAAATTTGTTTCTTTTGAAAAAAATGTATCAAGTTGGAAGTAACCCCCTTGAACTTCAAATTAAATTCAGTGTTTGATGTGGTGGTTGTTTCTTGGAGTTCAGAATTTCCATTCACACGAAGTATAGTTCTTCTTTCTAGATATACTAGGTTTTTCATTGGCGAGGAAAATTCGTTATTGCATTATAGACTTGGATAAAACTCATTGCATCTAGTTATAATTTTCTCCACAAAAACACCAAATTTGGTGGGTCCCAACACTACTTTTGAAATCACATGTTCTTCTTGTACCAGGGATATAAACCCTTAAGCTATGTCACCTTCTTTCTGAGGACACTTATGTTTTAGCACCACATAGGTTGTAGTAAATTCATCCCTATCTTTAGGAGTTGTGAAAAAATGGCTATCACTGTTAGAATTCAAACCCTCATCCTCATTAAATGTATCCTCTGAGTCACTTTGCTCATGATGTTTTGAATTCCATCACCCCCACATGTGAAACATTTGAAATCACATGCTTAATCATTTGTTTCCTTTCCCATGGGATAAATTATCCCTTGTTTTCAATTTCTTCCAAGGTTTCACAATCATAAATTGTGTATGGAAGTCTCACTCTTCCATTGAATATAATACTTATTGTGACAAAAATAAGCTAGACCCCACGTCTTTACAATGGAGTGTATCTTTGGATGGATAAACTAGTCCCTCTGTAACTTTCACACCTTTGGATAATAAATCCACATGTGCTCCATCTTCAAAAATAGAGTTCATTTTCAACTGTATCCACAAATAAAAAGATAAAATTAGTACTAAGGACACTTAAATATTTAACATTAGTATGGAGAATTGAAATCACAATGAGAAAATAAAAATATACATCTTATATGAACATATTTAAAACCTCATTTAATCCAAATCTTTAAACATATAACAAATTGTATTACACCCTTAGATCCCGCTATTGTGTGTATAATTTTATCCATAAAACACATAGTGTAGGGGAAAGGAGCCAATGATCGTGAATCTTAATGTAGGAGGTTGTTAGAGTTACTTACCTGTCATTTTTTAAAATATACCCTGTAAAATATTAAGATTTTTATAATGCACACATTTTCTTTTGTGCATTTCAATTTTGTTTAAAAGGTATTTCTAAGGGATTTAAAAGGTACTTTTTAGTACAAATAAAAGTAATATCAGCTCTTACTTGTGAATAAAATCACCATTTCAGACAAATGATGTGTCGAGTTTTATTAGTTGGTTTATACATTTGACTTGATATTACTTGTGTTGTAGTCTACCTTTTTCTAAATTTTTATTATAAAAGCTATAAATGTTGACTTGATTTTTACAACTAGTCTATACTTCACATTACCACTCACAGTCATTGGCTTATGCACATTCATGGCCTCCTTTCCCCTATGGCTTTCAAATGTTGTATAGACTAGCAGTCGTTGTGACATTATTATTTTTACATACTAAAATTCAAATATTTACTATAATGAGAGGCCAAAATTAATGACCATGCTTGAATGTGCGGCGAGCACAATTCCAAATTTGAAAACTTGCACTTAGACATGACATTGATAGCACATCGTAGTGCAAGATATTTGTGGCCTCGTACATCTACAAAGTGTGATTCCTAACACATTGACGCAGTGATCCCTCACACTTCGTTCAAAGTGTTATCCCTAGCACGTCGTAGTGGTACTCCACTTGAGAGTATTTTTTTATTTTTTCATATTGCATTTAATGTTAAGTGGTACAATATTGATTTTTAATCCACAAAAACTTTGTTAACGTCTATATTTAATGCAATAAAATGGAAAACTGTATACTCATTTCAAAGGAGACAACACCAAAACAAGGAGCACATATAAAAATGGGGGAAGAACAGAGTTACAAAAAATTAAAAGAGGTAAAGCATTGTTATTTTATTTTTATAATTTCATCTTATACACCCATTTCATAATGATTGTAAATATTGCATTTATTTTTAGGTAATTAACTCATTTTCAATGTTTCTCAACATTTTTTTATTCTCAGAATTTACTGAGCACAAGACCCCTTGTTTATTTATTATTAGAAAATGAAAAATGAAAAATGAAATTAAGTTTAGAAAAAGATGGAGTACATAAATTGTTCATTTATGAATGTATATAGTAACTAATAAATTTGCAGGACATGGAAATATCACCATTTTCCTTGTTTTCTCATTTCGAATCCCAAGTTTTCAAATCAAATCCAAGAAACTATGTAGACAATATGGTTTTTCAACACAACTAAGAAACTTCTGTGTAAAGGACTTATGTGTGCAAAAATTAGATGGAAATAGTGTCTCAAATTTGCAAGAGAATACAAGTGGCACATAGAAATTGGGTCCTTGCATTCCACATTCACAAATTGATCTAAATTCTCCATATATTTTTGATGATGTTGATGATTCAAAATTAGAAGAAACATTTTCAATAACCCATGCATATGAAAGAGATAGAAATAATGAGGAGATGATGAAAGAATACAAAGAAGAGTTGTGGTCAAAATCTAATGTGAAAACATTTATTTCAAAATATGAAAGAGGTGTATGAACATTTAAACCATGGATATCTCAGCAAGAAATATTGGGTTAATATAACAAATGCTTTGAATCAAGTTTGTGGGAAAAAAATCACAGGGATGCAATGCAAATACAAAATGAACAGGTTGAAAAAAACACTCAAGAAGGAGAAACAATTAGAAAACACAACATTGGAAACACATTCAACATGGACTTTCTAAGAAGATATCGATCTCATTACACAAAAGACACAATTTTATTGGTTTTAATGGAAAAGAGAGGGTTAATACAACCACTTCTACTTCTAAAAAGACATGAGAGGGAAATCAGAAATCCCTTCTATCAACATTGAAAATTTGAAAGGAGAAAATATAGAAACCCCTTTGAATAAAAATGGAATTCAGAGAAAAGGTGTGAAGAGAAAAAGAAACTCTTATGGAGATTTGAAAGAGGTAATAAAAATAGCATGCATATATTCAGTCAGACATTGAAAGAAATTGAGTAGGGAAGGCTTCAACTTGAGCGTGAAATAATGGAACAAGAGAGAAAGCTAATGGAGAAAATATTGGATGTACAACTTCAAGTCACAAGTCTTTTTACCTAGGTAAATTACAGTTTTTATAACCATAGTAATATAGTATTTCATCATTCATTCCATTTTAAAAGATGGTATACAATGTGTAAGAAAAAGATCATGCATTAGAGTTAGCTAATACTTCTCTATTTTGCATTCTTTCTTTTTATTTCACAACAATTCCAGCGAATAACAACATGGGCACTACCAAGATCATTAACACACACATCCCAAGATATTGTTTGAGTAACAAAAGAAATTAAAAATGATGTTGATAAACACGTATTATTTTATTGAAGATAATATGATAATTCAATATGTGAGACATCAATTGAACCACATATCATTAGTAGTATAGTGAAAGTATGGCATACTTATATAATCTCTATGTAATTTTTAGATGATAATATTGGTGATGAGCATGGTGTTCTTTTGTTCATAATTTTGATAATATTTGTGTGTGTAATTAAACCAAACAATGTAAAATTCATGCGATATTCGAAATATGATAATTCAATATGTAAGACATCAAGTGAACCACATATCACTGAAAGTATAGTCAAAGTATGGAATACTTATATACTCACTATGTAATTTAAATATTATAATATTGGCAATGAGCATGGTGTTTGTTTGATGATAGTGTTGTTAATATTGTTATTTTTATGTGTGGCATATGTATATAATATTGTGGTTCCCCTAAAATTAATTGTTTGTTAACCAAGCAAAGTAAAGTTCGTGCAATATTCGAAATATGTGCATCATTTGATAGCCATTAATTAGTAATTAAATATAAAGCAAATTAACGAAAACTCGGTGTATTTTTTAATTTGTGTGCTTGAAGAAAGTGGCGATTGGAAGTGTCGGTTCCATGTAATTATAGATTGTCATTTATTAGTATATTTCAAGGACACTTAAATTTGTGAAGCTTTTGGCAAGAACATTGGCGTAAGGGAAAAATTTGTAAGCATAATAATTCATTGGAAAATATGATCATGGTTTGTTTTCGTGAAGGCGTCAAAAATCGGTATGCATTCTCACCTTTGCTCCTTCCAAATTTTTGAAATTCTATGAATGTAGAATTTTTCGTAGCCTTTTCAACAAAACCCTATTTTTCTATTTCCAGGTAGTCAAATCATCTATTCTTTAAAGCTATTTGACAAACACTTCTCACCGATAGGGTTTGACAATGTTTTGTTATTATATTTTCCAATCCCTAAATTATTTTCTAATTGTGTGTACCCCATTTGTAAGTAATGTAAAACATGTTATGGGTATTTTTCTCAAGAGGACTAAGAAACGATTCATAAAATACCTAACATCGATAATTATTGGAAGTGAAAAAAATGGGTGTTGTTGAAAAGGTCGAGGAAAAGGGTCGTTAATCATTTAGAGCTTTTGGACCAGTAACAACCAACTTCTATAGAAATTTCTTTATAAATTAAATTGTAGTAATGAAATAATGATAGTAACTTCCAATATATGAAATAGTAATAGTAACACAAATTATTGTTTGCTTGTTTACAATAATTTTTTTATTACATAAGGAAATTGTTGGAAATAAAATTTTATAAAAACATATATGTGACTACCAAAGCAAAAATACAAAGAGTTTCGTATGTGTAGGTTCCTCTTTGAAAAACAGTGAATCGGGAATTATAAAACCTACTATTTGAGAAGTTAGGCTAAACAATATTTTGAATAATGTTTCACTTAATTGATAGTTCTAGAAAGACATAAAAAATTTAGAGATTAAAATTATAGGCTCTGGTTGTTTTAGTTAAATTATATAATGATATATCAACACTAAAAATTATAATATGTCATGACTTTTCTTTCTTAATGTGACAATAAGCATATAGAAATAGGGAGATGTCAAATCATGGAAAATTATGATTTTTAATGAAAAGGGAGATTATACATGGAGTTCGAAGTCTGTAAGCTCATAATAACACTATAAAGAGTGTGTTCATTATATTTATTAAAATTATACCATGGCCTTTGAGACTTCATTTACTAACTAATTATAGATCACCATCACTTTTGAGATTTCATTTATAATTAAAATGTGGAATTTTTATATTCCTTTCAATAACTTATAGTAAATAGTATGATATCTACATAAGGCTTGATCCCTCTTGAGGGTATGTAGTGTAGCACTTGGCTCAAACAAATTCGTGGAACAAACTAATGAGAGCTAAGCACAAAGTGTGACCCTTGAAGAAAACATGTAATGTAACTCTTTTCCTAGTTCAATAATATATGCCCACCGAATAATGCACAGCAAACACTAAACTCAAAATATTTTTTCGATGTTGATCATACTTACACTAAGCTTGTAAATATTTTGTTGTGGCTGAGGGAGAGAGTGATAGGAAAAAAATTCGTATGTGTTGACTCCTCATTGTGATATTTAATGACCTAGGAGATTATACAATTATAATTAATTAAAGAGATGTCCATTGAATGGTGTTTAGCTAACACTAAGTTCAAAATATTTTGTCGAGGTGGATGTTATTGACCACTAAGATTTATATATTTTCTTTTTAATGCATTAGTAGTTTTCTTGTTAATGATGCCTAGTGACCGCTAAGCTATAGGTATATCCTTGTGGTTGATCATAGTAACAGGAAGGATAAGAAGAACGTATTTATTTGTTAATGATTATTATATACTATTAAGATCCTAAAAATATTTTTTTGGATGACCCTAGTGACCACTAGGATAAGAAATACTTATGTTTGTACCCCTCAGTAGTGTAAGGATTGACGTTATTTTTCTCATTGTAATAACTATTGTGCTTTGAAATAAGCCTAGATATGAAGAAGGTCTAAATAGTTCGTTGTGGCTGAACTTAGTGACCACTAAGATCAACACTACATATATCTTGGCCCCCCACTAGTTCAAAGATTGTAGAAATTTTTCTCATTCTAATAATAGTTATCCTATGAATAATCCTAGATACAACCAATCTCTAAATATTTCATTGTTGATTAACTTAGCGACCGCTAGGATCTGAACTACGTAAGACTTGAAGCCTTAAGAGTGCTTGTATTGATATAATTTTCTCATTGCATTAATATTTTTACTAGAGTGATGCCTAACGAACGCCATGGTTAAAAATATTTATATCTTAACCCCTCAATGGTTCATGTACGCGAGTTCTTGATCATTCCACTAATAGTATGTATGTGAATGATTCCAAGCAATAAGACGTATTCATGAGCCTACAAAAAAACTAAGAAACCTAAGTAAAGGTTGATCCCTTATGAATGCATGTATTACAACAATTTTCTCAAGTCAATAATAGATGTCCATTTAATGATGTTTAGTTGAAACTAAGTTCGAAATATTTTATTGAGTTGGATGTTTTTTTTTATTTTTGGCAAATAGTTTTTGAAAGGGACTATACCCTTGAGAACAAAAGAGAGGCCTAGGAGCCGAATAGGAATGAATTATCAAGTTGGATGTTATTAACCACTAAGATTTAAATATTTTGTGTTAATGAATTAGTAGTTTTGTTGTTAATGATGCTTAGTGACCACTAAGCTATAGGCATAACATTGCGGCTTATTGTTAATGATTCTTATAGACCGTTAATCTCTAAAAATATGTTGTGTCGACCTAGCGATCACTAGGATCATAAAAAAAAATTTGTACCCATCAACAATGCAAGGATTAGTGTTATATTAATCATCGCAATAATAGTTGGCCTTTGAAATAATCCTAGATATGGAAAATATCTAGATAATTCATTATGGCTGAACTTAGAAATATCTAGGATCTAAAATATGTGAATCTCTAAGCCTCAAGAGTGCTTGTATTGACATAGTTAGATCATTGCATTAATATTTTTTACTGGAGTGATGCCTAGTGAACACCATGGTTAAAACTACATATATCTTGACCCCTCAGTGGTGCATGTATAGTCACGATTTGATCATTCCATTAATAGTAAGTCTATGAATAATGTCTATCATTGTTAAGCTCTAAATATTTAGTAATTGCTGACCCTAGCGACCGCTAGGATTAACACTTATTTCATTTATTTGGAAATTATTTTCTAATCTTACCTAATATTCATAATAAGGGACAAATGAATGTTTTTGTAAAATCAATTACGTCATTTTCTCAGTAATTGTTTCTGTTGATGATGTATGTAGCGTTCATGGCCCTTTAAATTTTCAACATGGTGAGAGAGCAAGTAATGTCGATGGTAGATGATTATTTATATTCCAACAAGGATGATAGAGTAATAAGAGATACCGTGTTTGATCTAGCTACCTTACATGATGAATTTCAACATTACTCAGCTCTATTTTCCACAGTTTAGGATGAAAGTGTTGATGTTGATGTCGTAGACGAAAATAATATGCCAGAAGAGTAAGCGCTACGGTTCCGAGACATAAGGGTGATAAAAAGAGTTGGTCTCTATTTAATTGCCACTAAACCAAAGGTGCTTCCATTTCTAGAAGTGATTGCTTCCTATCTACTTCATGCCAAGTCCAAGGATTTGTCATTATTTTCTAAATCAAGGAAAAAGAGAATAGGTTTTTTTGTTGGGAATGCATCAAAAGTTATTATAAACTTCAGTCAGTTTGCTTGTACATATCAAACACAATCGAGTCCTAGATGGATCAAAGGAGAGTAAGAGATGTTTTACAAAATTGGGAATTCGACCCATTTGATAATATGGATGATTCTAATATGTCTGATATCCTTATTAAAAGGTTTATATCAGAATTTGTATTGGCATGGCACTCATCAATAGGCTATATGGAAATTTTTCAATCTCTAAGGTGGATGTTTCTTGGATCTCATTACTTTCTTTTATTATTGATGACAGAAATATTCCCTCCTTAGGTCAGGTGGTCTATTTCAATTAAGTGAGATAAATAAATTATTTCGTTGATATAGGGAAATCATTTTACATGGCTTCCTATCTTCTTGATGTTGTCTTTTGTGTTCTCGAATGTCTAGATTTCTGTCAAATCTGGTATCCTTTGAGCCCTTTGAAGGTAAATGATAAATATTCAAACGTGTATGCCCATCATTTCAGATCGCATATTCAATAAATATGAACATATTTGTATCCTACTCTCTAGCAACAATTACATGAAACAGTGATACCGAGTATATTTGATGCCATCCTCACTTCCATAAGGTAAATATTAGCCATTTTCTTTTATCCAAAATATACAGATTGTCATGATCGAGGGGCTCCTTACACCTTTTTTTTCAATTTCCATATTATGTGCTAGAAAAATTGGTAGAACAAGAGATTGCATATCATATTTGCAATGGTATTGCTTTAAAGTATAAGGAGAAGAATATTAAAACACACCCCCTCCCAGTCTATGTGGGATGCAAAATATTTAATAGGTGGCCCAATTTGAAGGTTGCCTTGGCCCATAGAAATTCATTTCATCTCCTCAAACACCCTTTAAGGAAATATGACAAAAGGAAAAGAGTTTCCCAACACCTTAATTCATATAAAGGACAGTTAAATATACTTTATGCTCACATGCATGATGATAATGACTGGTATGGATTACACAAACAAAATATAGCCTTGTTAAGCATAATATGAAGGAGATATGGGTTTTCCACCTCCGAGAGAAATTATTACAAAGAATAATATGAACAGAAAGCAAGCTTTGTATTCAAAACATTCAAAACAGCCATGTGGTCCCTTATCTCCACCAAATGAATCTCGATCTGAGTTTCGAGAATTCTTGTCCGAACCAAATAAAGCTCCAAATTTGGTTGCATATGCCTTAAATTCATCAAGTGAAGAAGAGGAGAGTACCCAACTGGAAATTATAGCTAGCAAATCCCTAGTACCACCCTCTCAATATTCTCCCTCCACTTCACATGAAACCAGACAAGATTGGGTAGAGCAATTTCTAATTTCCTATAAAGAACATCCATTTTGAGAGGCACAATAAGATCCTTTAGTTAACATTGAATTTAATTTAAAGACGGGAACCTTGAAAAGGGTAACAAAAAGAAGATGTCAACACAAAGAAGCCATTATTTGTACGAAACTTGAAGACCTCTTCACTCTTACAAAGAAAAGGAAATCCAAAGGCTCCCAAATGGTGCAATATGATGAAGATCTAGAATACTTGATAAGGTCTATAGTTGAGACAATGTCATTAGAATTAATTAGGGGAGTACATGCTATAAATAAAGATCTTGAAACTCAATTAAAGGCCATGGTTCCTCCCGTTACAATTTCTGATGTAGAAGAGGCATTACATGGCTTATACAAAAATATAAAGGAATGCATCGGTGTAAAGGTGTAGGAAGAACCGTCATTAACGAAGAAAAAAATCATTACATAGATGACATCGTTGTAGAAAACATTAACATAGATGGGGCAGACCATTGAAAAAGGCATTTGTAAAGACCCTTCAATTATGATCATGGATAATATTGATGATATATGCTAGACATATGCTCATTATACGAAGGAAAGACTAAGAGAATGGAATGAACAGAAAATAAAAGTTTCTTTGTAGTTTGACTACATTATTTCTAAAGGAAATCATGTTTTCACATAAGCTTCAGTCATAGAAGTATTTAACGGAAACCATGAATTGGTTTCCGATGAATATTTCACCACATCGCATAAGTAATTATTTGGTAATTTTCAAATAAGAATAACTAAAGGCGAATGAAGGAGAAAATTCATATCTCATTGAGATTGTTTCCAAAACCAAGGGAAAAATACAAAAAATAGAGACTTTGAAGGAAATTTCGAAAAGGAAATTGGTAGTCATAAGGATTTTCTTGAAAAGTCCACCTGTGCTATATAGAAGCCGGTTGTTGACATAAACAAGGTATCCAGAGATTCTAAGATTTTAAAAATAGCTATTGAGAAGGCATGATAAGCGGGGTGATAAAACAGTCTCGAATGAGAGCAACAAACCCAGAAGCAACTATACCTACGAGGCTCGGTTCAATAACAACCCATAGTTATATAAGAACCACGGTGAATCATAAATTGTAGTATCTAGAGATAGGTGGGTAAGCAATGTAATATGTATGACATGTTAATAAATGAATATTTATAATTGATTTAATGTTCGTGTATACATTCCAAATGCTATACTCAGCTAAACTTACATTTTTTGTTTTGATACGCTAAGATCCAAATATATCATTGTATCTTAAAATACCGCACACTATGCTCAAATATTTGTAAATGAGTAGTAATTGCTAAGCTCACAATATCTTACATGTTTTTTTGCTAAATCATGGTGACACCAAATGTTTAAAAAATATGTTGCAACATAAGCTAGCAAACACTAATCCAAAAAATTATTTTTTGACTTGTTAAATGCTAGCGACATCAAATATGGAAAATTACAATAGTGGTAGTGACTTAGCAGCCTAAAATTCCAAAATATTTGTTCTTGAGTACCAATCACTAAGTTTAGGAAAAAAATTTGAGGCATAACCTGTTTGTCAATTTTAAGCTTGCAATTTCATACTATTACAATGTGGTAGTATCATACAATGGCCTAAGAGTTCAAATTATTTGTTATCGAGCACTGATCGCTAAGTTACAAATAATATGTTATGGAAATACCTAGAAGGCTCTAACCTCCTAGAATATTCATTTGATCAATTAAATCCTTGAGAACACTTGTGATCCAAATATTATGGGGTTAAATATTAAAAAGCACTAAGCTTAAATTATTACATAATTCTAAAGGCTAGAATGTTAAATCTAGTCAAAAGCATTTTTTAAATATTATGTTGTGCCGGTATGTAACGATCACTAATTTCATACTACCTTACTTTAGTTTGTGAAACCGTAGCAACCACTAAGCTCCAAATAATATGTTGCGTAATACCTATCGAATGCCGGACTACTGAATATCTTTCTTTATTTTGTTAAATCCTAACGACCGCTATGTTCCAAATATTATGATGTGGCAGTGTCCTAACAGATAAGAGTTCAAAATATTTGTTATTGAGTACCAATCATTAAGCTCATAATTTTTTTGACATATAACCAAGCGGCTGCTAAGATCACAATATCTTACATGTTTTCATTTGAATCCTAGCGACAACATATCTTAAAATAATATGTTGCAACATAAGCTAGTGGGTGCTAAGCTAAAATTTTCATTCTTCGTCTTTTTAAATTCTTGAGACATCTAAGCTTGAAATATTCTATTGTTGAAGCAAATAGATTCCATGTAGCTCAAATTTTGTTAATTTAATTTTTCAAAGCATACTACCGACAACTTGCAAACACTATGAGTATGCATATTCTAATGGATGCTAGCCTCATAGAATCTTAATTTAATGTGTTAAATTCTTGTGACTGCTATGCCCCAAATATTATGGGTTAAATCTTAACGAGTGCTAAGCTTAAATTATTACATCGTTATAAAGGCTCATGGCCAAGCTCAAATCAATTTCATTTAAAATGTTAAATCCGATCGAAATAGTTGTTTTAAATATTATGTTATGGCAATACGTAGCAGCTACTAATTTCATACTACCTTACTTTATTTTGTGAAACCTTAGCGACCATTAAGTTCCAAATAATATGTTGTGGTAATACCAATCGAGACACTAGAATCGTAATATATTTCTTTATTTTGTTAAATCCTAGTGATGTTGAGTTCCAAATATTACAATGTGGCATTGTCCTAGTGGCCTAAGAGACAAAAATATCCATAATCAAGTACCGATCACTAAGCTCGAAAAAAAAATTGGTGCATATCCTAGAAGCCTCTAATATTGCAATATCTAACATGTTTTTTTGTTGAATCCTAGCAATAACATATCTTCAAATAATATGTTGCAACATAAGCTAGTAGACGCTAAGCTAAAAATATCATTCTTTGCCTTGTTAAATGCTCAAAACATCTAAGCTCAAAATATTCTATTGTTGAAGTAACTAGATGCCATGTACCTAAAATTTTGTTAATTTCATTTGTTAAAGAATAAGCGCCGACAACTGCACTTGAACACTATGAGTATGCATATTCTATCATACGCTAGCCTCTTGGAATCTTACTTTAATGTGTTAAGTTATTAATACCGATGTGCCCCAAATATTATGGGTTAAATCCTAACGAAATTTAAGATTAAATTATTACATAGTAGTAAATCCTAGCAGCCACTAAGCTCAAATCAATTGCGATTAAAATGTTAAATCTGATCGAAAGCGTTGTTTTTATTTAGTTTTTGAAACCCTAATGACCGCTAAGCTCCAAATATCCATTATTGAGTACCGATCACTAAGCTACAAATATTTGTTATTAAGTACCGATCATTAAGCTACAAATATGGTATTGTGTTATACCCTAGCGGGTGCTAAGCTTGCAATAGATTTCTTGTTTTTTTAAATCCTAGCAACAACTAATTTCCAAATAATATGTTGCAGCATAACCTAGAGATGCTATGCTAAGAATATAATTCATTAATGTGTTAATTTCTGGAAAACCAAATGTTCAACATATTAGTTTGTGGCCTTCCATAGCAACACTCTATCTTCCGCCAATAATACATGGCCTACTGATAATATTGTTTTAAAATAATTATATCGTCGTGACTAAAATACATAGATACATAGCGATAAAAATATTTAACATATAAATTTAAATACATATTGATTAAAATATTTAATATATAAAATTTAGGTGTATATATAATATGTTTACCTTCCATTGCATAAAAATTTATCTCACAATTGAAAACTTAATATGATTTTATAGTTTTAAACCATTTTGTTAACCTCAAATATCTTCTCACAAAGTCAACATTACAACCATATAAACAATGTACAATGAAATATTTACCTCGGGTTGTTTCTATCATCATATTAAAAGGAAAAAAAGGTAGACGTAATGAATACCAAAACAATATTTTGAGTCTCGCTAAACATTACAATTTTAAAAACTAGTGATTATGTGACTAACCATCATTATCGGGAAAAAACAATCCAGAGGGGGACATAGATTAGTGGATAATTGAAAGCGTTCAAATGAAATAAATAAAAACCAAATTTTAAAAGGGATTAAATTTTCTTCAGTGGGAACAACATATTCCGTGTTTTCTCAAAGAATAAGGCAGTGTGACAAAACAATCAGAAGGAATGGGTAAGCGGTAGGTCGGGGCCGCGGAGTGTGTTTTTGTAGGGAAAATTAGGGCTTGAATGACATGAAAAGACATGAACTAGTCATCACAAGGTGGTTTGACAAAATGATCAGAAGGATTCAGTAAGAAGAGTTGGGCCACGGAGTGCATTTTTGCAGGGAAAAATAGGGCTAGAATGACCTGAAAAAGATAGGATCTGGTCGAAGACAAAATGACTAAACAAGCGCACAATCAAAAACATGCACATTTAGTATAGTATATGTTTTTTATAAATGCCTAGTTTAGATTTGAGATTATTTCATTCTTGGTGACTTTGTTCTAACTATCTCGCACTATTTTTCTATAACCCCTTTTTTTCCCAATGTGTGCCCCATTTTTGTTACTACCCAATTGTTCCATTTTGTTAATTCACAAATGAGAATATAATTATTCCCGATTAATCCTGGCCAAAACAATCGGGATTCTTGCGTTTGGCCCTGTAATCTTCGACTTGCTTATATTTTTCTATGATTTCACGAGTTGTTTTAAGACCGAAAAAATAAAAAACCCTAAAAACTAGTTCTCTAGGGTATTTAATATTTTTTCCGGCACATTCCATGTTATAAATTTTGAAAATATAAAAAGTGTAGGATATGGAAATTTGAAAATTAGAGCGGGGGAATTTTTGTTAATATTGAAATTTCAAATTCTAAAAATACGAGGGATTCGAAATTCAAATTTTGAGTTTACTAGTCATTAAGAAAATGTACGGGATATCGAAAAAATAAAAAATATTGAAAACAACACCTTTATTTATTGGCTATAGCTTAAAATAGTTAAAACGTAATAAAACATATAATATTATAATAAAACAGAAGAAATAAAGTGTATGAATGTATAGGCACATTTATTTTTATTTTTTTCAAAGTCGACCTAGAAAATGTTAGATGTACTGCGCTAATGAAAAATAATTATCCAATTACTTTGTGCCACGTGGCATGTTTTGAACATAATAATTAGAAAACATTATAATTGATACATTTATTAGGAAATTTAAATTTTAAAAAATATTATAAAATATTTCGAAACTATATGAAACCGTGATATTATAATATAAACAACTACCAAAAAAGGATGACATGTGGCATGAAAATTCTGAAATCCCGAGAAGGTCTTTTTCACATCAAAACAACGAAAAACACTAGCGCCTCAAATCAGAAAGATAGTGTTTACAATGATAAGAGGTATTGGTATATAGCTAGTGGCCACAAAGCTATATCATCATTTTTATTCTATTGCTATTTCCAAATTAAGTAATTATTGGGACCAATGGACCCTATGTCATTTCAATCAATAAATAGAGTAGTTTAGCGGTTCTTATGCATTTTATTTGATAAGAACCATTACCAATGTGAATTATATTTTGTAATGATTTATCTTATCAAAACTCAAAACTACTTAAAAATATGGATTCACTTACTATATATATATATATATATATATATATATATATATTATATATATATATATATATATATATATATATATATATATATATATATATATGTGTGTGTGTGTAGTGCATTGATTGGGGCTGCCATGTAAAGTCCACCCAAAATGATACAATTATAATCAATGAAAAACACTATCGATCTAAAGTAGAACAAATAGTGATTACAATGACAAGTGATAATGATAGGAGCCTAGCGGCTGCTAAGCTAGACCATTGTTTGTTATTATATAGCTATTCACAAATTATAAATTGTTGAGCCTAGTGGTCACTACATTATTCCTTTCAACTAGTAATGGATCTTAGCGGTTGCTAAAAATTTTATTTGATATGAATTGAAAGTCTTGATCCCTCTCGACGAATGTAGTGTAGGAATTGGCTCCACCAGGTAATGTGCAACTAATTTGATACAATTATAATCATTGCAAATTACAATCAATCTAAAGATGTAAAGATAGTGATTACTACAACAAGAGGTAATGAAAGGATCCTAGTGGCCTCTAAGCTAGACCATGAGTTGTTAATCAATAGCTACTTGGAAATTGAGAAATTTTTAAGCCTAGTGGCTACTAGGATTTTTCTTTGATATGAACGAATATGGATTATAATTTACAAATATATATCTTAGGATAAATAAATAATTCTTTAGTCCTCTTGATAGAGTGAATTATAGTAATTGGGTCTGCCATGTAAAGTCTTCCCAATACGATACAATTACAATCAATGAAAAACACTATCGATCCAAAGCAGAATAGATAGTGATTACAATGACAAATGGTAATGATAGGAGCCTAGCGACCACTAAGATAGACCATTGTTTGTTATTATATAGTTATTCTCAAAATTTTAAATGTTAAGCCTAGAAGCCACTATATTATTCATTTAAACTAGTAATGAAAATTCATTCTAAGCATTTTCTTTAATAAGAATAAAAATATTGATCCCTCTCGATGGAAAACATTACAAGAATTGGATCCACCATGTAACATGTGGAAACTTTGATAAAATTATAATAATTGATAATTACAATCAATCTAAATATTTATACGAGATAGAGATTGCTATGACAAGAGTTAATGATATGATCAAAGCGGCCAGCTTAAGCTAGACCATGAATTTTTATTTAATGGCTATTTTGAAATTAAGAAAATTTTGAGCCTAGTGGTTGATACTCTTTTTGTTTGATTCGAATGAATATGGATTATAAGTTTCAAAACATATATCTTAGGAGAAAAAAATAAGACTTGATCCTCACGAAAAAATGTAGTGTAGCAATTGGTTCCGCCATGTGAAGTCTACGTAATATGTTACACTTATAATCAATGAAAATCACTGACCATACAAATTTGAATAGATAGTGATTACAATGGAAAATGGTAATGATAAGATCCTAGCGGCCACTAAACTAGACCATTATTGGCTATTATATATCTATTCTCAAATTTAGAAATTGTTGCGCCTATCGGCCACAACATTATTCCTTTTAACTAGTAATGGAGTTTAGCGGTTGTTAAGAATTTTATTTGATATAAGGAGAAAGTCTTGATCCTTCTCAATGGAAAGTAGTGCATAAATTAGCTCCACCAAATAATGTGTGGCTAATTTAATACAATTATAGTCATTGATAATTACAATCGATCTAAAGTTGTACAAATAGTGATTGCTATGACAAGAGGTAATGAAATTATCGTAACACCGCTAAGCTAGAAAATGATTTGTTATTCAATATTTATTTTGAAATTAAGAAATTGTTAAGCCTATCGATCACTAGGATTTTTCTTTGATACGAACAAATATGGCTTATAGTTTACAAATATATATTTTAGGTGAAATATATAATTTTTATCTATCTTCTTGGAATGTAGTGCTACAATTGGGTCCGACGTGTGAAGTCCAAGAAATACGATATAATTACTATCATTAAAAATCAATATCAGTCCAAATCTAAAGATATAGTGTTTATAATGAGAATCGGTAATCATAGGAGCTTAGTTTGTTATTATATAGCTATTTTCAAATTAAAAAATGTTGAGCCTAGCGACTGACTATGTTATTCTTTTCAACTAGTAATGGAGATTAGAGGTCCCTTTTTTAATTTAGATACTATTGAGCCTAGTTGCCGCTATGTTATTCCTTACAATTAGTAATGTAGTTTAGCGATATCTATGCATTCTATAATATAAGAACCTAACTAAATTATATGTCAAAAATATATATCTTATGAGAACGATATAAGGCTACATCTCTCCCAAGGGTTTTTATTGTAGAACTTGGCTCCGTCAGGAATAGTCAAACCAATATGATAAAGTTATAGTCATTGAAAAACAATATGTATTCAAAAGTGTAAAGATAGTGGTTACAACCACAAGAGGTAATGTCGAGAAACTAGAGGCCATAGGCTAGATAGTTATTTGTTATTTTATCTCTCTTTTAAATCAACAAATGAAAAATCCTAGAGGTCTTTATGTCATTATTTTCAATTAGTAATGAAGCTTTGCGGCCACATAGAGTTTTCTTTGATATGAATGGATGTGAATTTTGGCATATGCTAATGCTCGATTTCAAATAAAACTCATTAGGTCTTAGCGGGCACTATGTTATTCTTTGCAAAATGTGTTATGGGACAACTAAACATTTTTATGTTTAACGATTTCTTCTTAGCGACCATTGGATAATCATTATGTTTTGTTTATAGCACACTCTGCTCAAAATTCAAAAAATTAAATCTTAATATCCTTTATGCTAGTCCATTCATATGTCGACTTAAATCCTCTCTCTCACTAACATCTATGTTTTCAAATGTTCCTTTCATGTTATCTATGCAATGTGGATGGTTGTCAGACAATGGATAATCCTTCCAAAATATGTTGCATGTTAATTGTCAAGAACAATTTTACATAATTTCTAGTATTAATGATGTGATCCACAAAATACAATTTATATTAACCAATTGAAGGTTAGATATCATGGTCGTTTGAATCCTAGCGTCGCTAACATTTATGTTGATTACTCACCAATGATAAAAAGTAATGTATTATAGAGATTGGTGATCGCAAAGGCTAATACTTACATTCATTATCATATAATGGGAAAAAAATTACTCCATATGTGAAGTAATTATTAATATATTCTACTCCAATTACAAGTACAATGTCTTCCATTGGTCACAATCCATTCTTGGAAATTCCATTCATTGAAGGCACTTTGAGAGATGGAAGAAAAGAGATGATGAATGGTTTGTTGAAATCCATGCCCCTGACAACTACTACAACAACTTGTGGTTATTTTTTTATAGATGACAAACATGAGGAATTCATAATGGTTATATCCTTAGCGGTTGTTTATTTGAGTACATTGTTTGTTAAAGTCAAACACATTGACTATGAAAATAATAAGTGTCTTATTTTGGATATGGATTTAGATGTTTCTTTATTCAGAAATGGGAAATGAGGGCCTTAGAAGACAAAACACAATGTTCATGTTCAATATATGGTTGGGATTTGGGGTTGTTAGTAGATAAAGAAAAAACTAGTTATTCAAATGCAAAAGACATTCATAATGGCATGCTTGCAATACTTAGAAAATTGTATAGAGGTGATAAAACCTCTTTTGTTTGTCATTTTTGAATAGAAAATATTCTCTTTCACCTCCAAAACATTTCAAGTTTTTTATTATGTTGACTATAACATATTTGGCTAAATTGGAGCTTGATCCATGTTGGTCCGAAAATCATCGAGTTGGATAGGTTTATGGATAGACGTGCCAACAAAGTGCGGGGCATAGCCTCTCTTTGAGTCAACAAAGTGAAACTAGTTTATTGATATTCTACCGGCGAGAATCATGCAAGTCTCACAATATTCTACCTTCGGGGTTTTAGGATCTCATCCTAGTAGAGGTGTTTCAACTGTAAGAAGAAGGGGAAGAAGCGAGGCAGGGAAATAGGAAATATCTGAAGGGAGAAAAGAAATGAATTCCAAAGCAGAAAGGTCAGAGGGTCTATGTTTTAGGTTGGTAGTAAATAGAGCCAAACTTACTCGCATAGACGAACAGAGAAACACTGATGAATAAATGAAAATAAATCAGAAGTAGATTCAACAGAACAAACATACAGATCTAACATAAGAAAGCTCTGATGTATAACATAGGTATTCAGCACAAAGTCTAAATATTGTATTAATATTTCCTTCTGTTACAAAAAGCTCAAAGTCTTTTCTTCTTACTTCTATTTTTCATCTAAAAAGTATCCATCCCTTGAATACAACAAGTATTCAAGTATATATAGAAGAAGGAAAAGAGAGAAGGCAAAAAGCAACCAACAACCTAATTACAAAGTATCTACAAAATATCTAAAAGTCAACTGTTGACTTTTGGCAACTTGGTGGATGACATCATCCCATGGTGCAACATGGATGATGTCATCATTTGTGCCAACATACTCTTAGATATTTACAAAAATAAGATCGAGAGGAAGGAGACTATTCGTCATCGTCTCATGGCCGAAAGGGAGTGTCTTGCTTCTGTTGTTGCTCAGGAGAAGTGATGTTAAACTGGGCCCGATATTCCATGAACTTGCTGATCATGGGCTGAAGTTGATCTTGAGCAGGATCCTTGTGGCGATCACTGATAACTTCACAAGTTTCACGTTCATCCACGAGCCTTTCTAGGAGCTTGGAATATTCATTTCCCGCCTCTATCAGGTACCCTATAAAGTCACGACAGGCCAGAAGGTTGTTGATGCATTCGGTGTCGAAAGTGGCTTCTGGCCCTAACCCTTGCGAGACGATCTCCTTAAAGATCTCGAATAGTTTGGTCTGCCTTCCTCAGGGTGAAAGAAGGAGTGAGTAGGCCTAGAGACATTCTCAAGATGATTTGCTCCATCTGGTGCATAGCCTCCAAGGCTTCCTCTTTGAATTTATCTATCTTTTCGAGGAAAAAATCCAACTGATCGACCCCGTAGTCCAAAGCGAGAAAGGATTTTGTTAGGCGCTCTGGGTGATTGAGACGCGTCGAACTTGACTAGATCTTTGATTGAACAGTTGAGCATTTTCTGGAAGGTCTCATGTTGCAGCCTAGCATGGTCCAACTCTTCGGAGATGGGTCCCGCAATTGCCTGGAGTGCCTTGTTCGCCTGATTGATATTCTGATACAACTCGGTGAACTTGACGATTACTCCCTCACTTTCCTTGAGGATTTGGTCTCTCCAGGTAGATACTGCCATACCTTGCTCGTCGATTTTGGCGTATTCATTTATCTTATCCTGGCTCAGGGGCTCAGGAGTTTTGGTGGCAGTTGTAGGAGGCACACCGCCCATTTTCTGCAAGGCGTGGAGAAGATGTTTATTTTTCTCCTTTAATAGCCTCTTTTCTTCCTTTGCTTCCTGGAGCTTCTTGCAAAGGGCATCGACTGCAGATAGGGCCTCTCCTTGAAGGATTTCTGAAGATGTTCCCATTGTGACTTGGGTCACTATATAATCTGTCGGAGACAGATCCTTTTTATCCTTTAAAGGATTGGGATATGCAATCTCCATTACTCTTTCTCCCGATGCACTCTAAGAGAAGCGGGTTATAGGATTTTGCTTCTTAGCCCCCTTTGCTGGGATGATAGAGAAGTCCATCGGTGCGATAGGAACTTTCCTCTTTTGTTGGCTCAGATGCTGGGAGATCCAAGCTGGACTTATGGGAGTGGGACCAGAAGTGGAAGAGGGGGCAGCTGCAGTGGATGAGGGGAAATGGGTAGAGACACTTGGTGGCGGCATCGAGAGGGAGGCCGAGAAAGTGCTCACAGAGGGAAGGGACACTGTAGGGGAGGAAGATGTGGGAAAGGAAGGGAGCTGAGAGATGAGAGAAGAAATGGTGGGGGACAGCTCCGCGAGAGAAGAGAAGATGGATGACAAGGAGTGGGGAATAGTAGAAGATGGGGGAGAGGATACGACCAAAGGAATGGTCACTTAGGTCACTCGAGGAGGAGGAGGAGAGGGAGAAGGAATAGAAGGGACCTCAATGGTTATAGTAGTGGCGACACTCTGAGTGGATGTGCCCGTCGAAACACCTTCCACTGCTTCTTTCTCTGGGGAAGCCAGAGTTATAACTTGTTCTTGTACAACTGGAAGGAGGAATTTCAGGAGCTCCTTCTTGAGCAGTGCTCGATTCACCTTCCTTATCCTTTCCTTTGACCTTTGGCAGATGCTTTGGCCTGACAGGTGCATTGCCCAATGGTGACGTAGTGAAATCTACCCCGAGGTAGATGAGGCCATTCATCCTGCACCAGTGTTCTGTCCGCCGCAAAGTTTCTTTGACCCTATCCTCAATGTCTGGGGTGCTTTGGTTCTATCGATTGCGAACGCCGATTGTCCCCATCTGTGTCAAGATACACCTGATCAACTTCTTGATCGACATTTTGATAACCTTTTGGGACAATGGCCATGCCGTACTGAATGATCTCTACCAGGGCCAGGCGGGAATGGTCCTTTCTTCTGAGCTCGACCTCATGATACAGGTCGATATAAATGTCCTCGATCTACGGAATGTGGATTGGATCAAGTTTTTCCCTGGGAAGGCAATTCCTTGGGTCAAAAGTGGGCCTGGCTGGGAAGTTGTGCTTTAGATTTAGCAGTTCTAGCTCTGCAAACATCTCCCGGGCTTTGTGGTGGGAAAGACAAGTGTACCTACCCACTGTAAGGGGGAAAGGAGTTCCACCCTTCTTTCTCTTCAAACACCTCTCATGGTAGGTTATGAGCTGTCTGGATAGCTCCAACAGGATCAGCTTGGGGCCAGCATACCTCAGCAATTTAGTGGGCTCCCCTAAGAAGTTAGCTGCCCTGAGATAGGTGAAGGTGGGAAACTGTGTAAACAAGGCCCCCCACTTCTCTGTTGCTGCGACAATGCTCTTGGTCATTCGACCATGAGTCATGTTTGGCCTCAAAAGGTAGACGATGTTGTAGAAGAAAGCATCGTTAATCTTGGTAAACTGTGGGATGTTATTCTCCAGCTTCAGTTCTAGGTAGTACTCATATATTCTAGCCTGGGGCCAAACTCTGCATCGGCTCAATGCCGGATAATCCCTTTCCGAGGCTACAGCATAAACTACGTAGGAGTTCATGTAGAATCTCCCCATTGTGGTGAGTTGTTGGAGCTGCTCGGATATGGTACTACTTATTATCTCCGCCCACTCGAAGCGTTGATCAGGTACGTTCTTGTTCATGGTCTCTAGGTACCTGAGCATCCACTTATGAAAGTAATGGGTGTCAGAAAGCCCAAATACTCTACTTAGGAATGTGATGGTATCACTTAGTTCCTCGGAGAAATTGCTATGGTGAATAACCTGTGGCCATCTAGTTACCACCTTCTTGTTCTTTAGGTACACCTCATTCATCAGTTGCATGCACTGGTCTTCATTGTCCTCCCAAGCCTTGGTGCAGTATTCTTAGCTTACGGTCACAAAGTGGCAGGTGGTGAGGGATGCCTAACATGATTTTGAAGTGTCGGGTAGTGAGGTTGATCATGACTTCACCCTTTTCATTTTGGACACACCTTGTGTCTTTGTTGTAGTAGTGGGCCACTACCATCATGAATTCATTGTTCACTGCACTGACAGGGATCCCCCCAGCAAAATGCAGGCCACTACCTACTAGTTTTTCCATCCAAGGACTCCCTGTGACTCTCCTGGTTCTGGCCCAGAAATCTTCCATGTCAATGTGACCGAGCTCAGAGTCTCTTATATCTAGGTCACATTCTGCCTGAGACTCGGGCATTCTGACCCTTTGGTACTTGTATTTCATTTCTTCTTCTGTAAGCTTGGCTTTACCTTTTGACTTGGTTGGCCTCTTGCTTGATGTAGACATATGTGGATCTGAATTCAGTTGCTGATCTGCAAGAAGAAGAAGAGAAGTCCAATGCCAAAGAGCCATATTAGCTGTCAGTTCTTCCATTAAAGCACTACAGAATAGAATGAGGAGTTAGCAATTTTAAGGCCTCAGGGCGCAGGGTGCATGAACACTACAGGCTGCAGGGTTAATAGTATGGCGCACAGAAGGAGGGTGTTACAAGGAACAAATTAGCGCCAAAGGGCACAGGGCGCAAGGATGTTGCACATGACATTTTTTTATTGTAAGCAGAAGTGCGCCTGCGCCATTCATATGTGTTTTATACTGGGCGCAGATAATTTTCATGTTGCATAGGGACAGGATGCACCAATGGCGCATATATTTTTCATGTTACATGGAACTTTGGTGCACCGGCGTGCGGGGTCGATGTGTGTAATGTAGGCTTTATGTGCACAAAAGGGGAATTTGGCGTGGCGCAGGGAAGGCTTGCATGACATTGTGTTGCTGTAAGAGGGGATGCGCCTGCGCCGTTTATGTAGTTTTATACTTGGCGCGAGTAATGTTGGTGTTGCATGGGGGCAGGGTGCGCCAATGGCACAAATATTTTTCATGTAACATGGAAGTTCGGTGCGCCAAAGGGCGCAGGGTTATTGGGTGTTGCAAGCAAGAAAAGTGCACCTTCTGGGCGCGACTATATTTTATGCAGCAGGAATGGCGAATGCGCCAAGAGGAAAATGCAGTCTAATACGAACTTCCAAGTTTTCTTTCTTTCCCGATGCATTTGTGATCTTTCAAGCCTCTTTTACAGGGTTTTGGATGGTGAAGGGGGCACAAGCAAGGAGATCCAAGTGATTTTTGAGGCAGAGCCCTCCTTACCAGCAGATCTGGAAAGAGGAGGAAGAGCTTGGGGGAGAAAGACAGCAAGAACAACAAAAAAGGGGGGTTTACAAATCCATTGCCTCCTACCATACAAATAATCAAAACAAAACATAGGAGGAGTAAGAACCACCTACCCGGAATATATAGAATGTGAGAGGCGAAACGGGGTCCATGAACGCGATACGAGGATGACGGGCGTGTTGACAGGTGTAGAGGAATAAAGTTATCACGTGTTTTCTGACTGGTGAAAGTGACAGGGTGGATGCGCCTATATATAGGCAAAGGTGCAATAAATGCGCCAACCACTTTTTCAAGAGGCGCACCAAAACATGTGTCGACACGTAAAACGGTGTGCCCTTTGGCGCGGATAAACGCGTGTCAACACGGGGATACTTGCGCCTTTGGCACAATTTTAAGACTGTCAACACTCCATTTCTTGCGCCCTTTGGCGCACCAAAACACTGACACAACAATTTATGTGTTAACATGAAGGCGCATGCGCCTTGCGCACGCAAGAATGGCGCATCATGGGAAGGCGCACCAAAACATGTGTCGACACGTCAAACGGTGCACCAAAGGAAATGAAGGGGGCACGCAGATTTACTCTGTGTTACACAGATAAAAGGTGCGCCCAGCCAAAAGGGACCAAAATGGCTAAGTTCAGAGAACTAGATTTCCCGGAAAGGGATTTTGCAACGTTCCAAACGCAGAGGGGTCCATGACGAGGGACCAGAACAAAATTTGGTATGGTTACCTATAAAATTGCCCTCGTCAATTTTACAGGATAAAAATCCATCAAGATCAAAGTTGCATGGGTTGAAAAATAATACTAAATCAGTTGTATTATCTTGAAGAAAGAATCCACTATATTCATGAAAATAGAACCTTCAACTATTTAGTAGTTTGATTACTTTTTGTTCGATGGTGAATTATTTTCAATTAATGTTTCTAGGTGCGATGTAGCACCTCCAGAGAATCATTATCATCCTATAGATGATGATAATGTTGACCTTCTCGTGCATTCCATGTTGATAAATGTTATTCCTACACGGAGGGATGCAATTATTCTTCCCTTATTGGAGTTTACGAATAAGGTTGTGGAGCTCCAAGATTCGAAAGACTTGGAAAGGGATGATGTTAAATTTTATATACTTGATGACAAACATATAATATGTGCACAAAAATAGATTTGGGCTCATATACTTATAAGTCTTTACATAAAAGGGTACGGTTTTGAAGGGCTCTCATTCTTTTTGCAAATGCAACTAACGAAGCCATTACTAATATTTGAAAATAACATAATGAATTGAACATAACTTGGATACAAACCAAGTTTACTGATTAGTTTTACAAAGCTAGATTGGTTTGGAAATCACTTGGATGTCCTCAACGTCCTGGATTAGCAAAAAGAAATAGAGGAGTGGAGGGTAATGTATTTTAATTTTATTGCATTTGTTATTAACATTTATTTTCCTTATATAAAAAGATAAAACATATGATTTTCCTTTGAATGTAGAACTTTGAGAATCAATTCCTTTTGATTTTCAAAACGGACACAACCAACAATCTATACGACAAATGGACTTTTATATTATTGCTAGATGATATATGGAGTAAATGGACTAAAAAATTGAGTTGTTTAGATCTGGTGGCCTTGTTTGTTCACCTATTAAAGATAATTAGGATAAATTTTAGCCTAATTCATTGGCAAGATTCATAACCAATTCATTTAGGGTTGCTAGAGGAATGAATGATGAAGAATTATCAGTACTAGTAGATAAAGTACAATCAAGGGATGTCTATTTTACTGGCCTTATTCAGGTAGGTGTAATAGTAGAGACATTTGATTCTTACTACCGAAGAGTAAAAGGAGACGAGAATAATGAGAGCAAAATCTCTCCAATATTTTAAAGACAAACATCTAGATATTGATCTATTAGCATCCTCTAGTGAATCCAATGTAATTAAGAAAGTTAAATTACATGAATCACACTACGCCGGTTATCTGTACTATTAGGTGAAGAGAGAACAAGAAAGAGAAAAAATAATTCCCACATAGGGGAAAAATATAAACGAAAAAAAGGACCAAGTGGCAAAATAAGTTATTTCAGGTCGAGGCTCGAGATAATATTAGACAACTATGTGGTGTCAGTGGAAGACAATATATTGGTAAGGATGGAGGACAGAGAAGAATTTACTTTTCAATGTTCATACTTGTTCCATCTTTCCTCAACTCTAGTAGATATTCCCTCCTCCAATCCTTTCGATGTAGAATGTGTTATCATTGATTTGTGTAATTTTTCTAGTGAGATTTCTTACGAAGTAATAATAGATCTGCTAATAGTAATTGGATCCAATAAGATGGGTTTTATTATTATTGTTCGAATATTCAAAATGTTGAGAGAAACATGGAAAAGGTTAAAGACAATGAAGAACCAATTTTGGATGGATGCTATGGACTCTATGATAACATCGGGAAATTTAAAAATTTGTATCTTATGTACACAATAACTAGAGTGCACAACTGCGATGATAAAATTAATGAAAGTGAAGAAGTAACTAGGAATTGGATGGAAAACCTGCCACAACAATTTATAACTACAAGAAAAATTGGTCCAAAAGGAAACAAACATCCTTTTCCTTATGAGCAATCATATGAGTTCTGGTATGAGATATTCACTTGATTTTGTTCCCATAATTATTTAGTAATGGTGTTTTACAATGTAAGTGTCACACTACGTTCATTAGTTAAATCCAATCTATTTGGACAAGGAGGAGAAAAAATATGGGAAATTTTAGGCTTAGGTTGAGAAAGGTACTTTCTCCTTGCCATTACATCAAGGTCTCATTAAATCTATGCTCAGGATGTGAACTCCCTTATTGGTAAAAATGAAAAATTAGGGGCCTCTGCGAGCCTAAAGAACGCTTCTTCAAAAAGAAACACCGAAAGCCTAAACAACAAGGAGGTTATTGGTAGTGGGACTCTTCCTGCTAGGCTTGTGGAAAAAGAACTAGATCCCACCAAGAAAATGTCAGCCTCAAGAAGTGGCGCGAAGGATGAGAAGGTGAAAGTTATTTTGGATTCGGGAGAGAATCGAGAAGGCAAGTCTGACCATTCTACTCCCAGTGAAAATCAGGATGAAGAAGCCTTGGAAGGGGATAGCAGTGAGGAGATAAAAAGTGGAAACCTCCAAATAATCTGAGGGCAAGATATCTAAGAACTTGGAGAAGGCCATTGAAAGCTTGTATGCTCTCAAAAATTTCTAAAAGAAACTCTTTCATGATCAAGACTATGCAGTCAAGTCCAATGTTTTTATGAGGGAATTTGAGAATTGTAGGTTAGACACTGACATTAATAGACATAAGATCAGTATGGTGTCTATTGAATTAAGGGATTTGAATGAAATATTTGAGAATTTTTCCTCTATTGTTCTTAGTGAACAATTAAAAAATGCTAATGAAAGAAGCCTGGCTATAGAAAATGAAATTTTGAAGATGAAGGAAATAATTCTTTGAATAAGAGATGTTCACATTATCAATGTTAAAAGTACCATTCACCACCTTAAAATCCTATCGGATATGATCCATTATATGGAAAAAGAAGGAAATGGCCCCAAAATACAAATAGTTGAACCCGAACTACAAGTTTTGGAAGTTTACTATAGCCAGTTTAGTCAAAGAATTGAATGGGTGCATGAGTCTTGGGGGAACTAGTAAAAAAAGGATGAAGTGGTCTCGTCTCCTGGATTATGGTTTCTTATTGTTTGTTAATACTCTATTAGTTCATAAGGTTTATGTTGTTAGTTACTCTTCTTTGGGTTATCTATGTAGTTTTTTTTATGTTTTGAAATGTTGTTCTTTTGGTTCTTTATGGGCTTTAATGGTTAATCCCTTGGCCTTTATTTTTATTAGGTTGTAATATTTGTATGGGGTAAGGTTCTCTCAACCCTTTTACCTCTTATCAAAAAAAAAAAATCCAATCTATTTGTTGTTTGTATTGTTGAGACACATAGTCGGAAATGTTTTTCAAACATTACTATTCTCATATGAAGAAAGGTTTGTACCTGAATACAAATTGAACTTGTGATTATGTTAAATGTCTTTCACTTGAAAAAGTTACTTACACATATCTTATTTACGTAGACAACCAAAGAACAATAGGATTTAATTTAAAAACCTCTCAACTTGACACTAAACAACCAACTCAACATGGTGATTGACCTTGATCATTTTTAAATATGTTTAATGAGCTTTGTTTTCAATTGCCATTTTTTTCATTTTTGACAATATTCTATGCTCACGGATCGACGAAAGATGAGAAGAACTCATCCACATCATGCATGAATATGAAATCAAATCTTGGTATTTTAGTCATGTGCATTTATAAAAAAATCATGGTTTACGCAAGTGGCCAACAATCGGAGAAAGTAATGGAGTGTGTGGTGGTAACCAACATGAATATGTAGACAGAACCAAGTATGTTAGCCATGCGTATTTTTAAACATAACCATTTCTAAGGCTCACAAAGTTATAGAAAATGATATCAGCTAATTCTAGAAGTGGAACCATTTTCAAAGAAGGAATTACCAAATAACCTATTTCAAAAGTTCATGGTGGCATCCAATGCTACATAGTTTGTAGTTACTAGGTTGTTGGTTATCTGCATAAACCATTAGTATCGACATAATGATATAGACATTAGAATCTATGCTTATTCCAGCCAATGATGGCATAGCCTAGCGGTCACTAATCCACATCAATATCTCAAAAATTTTGTCCACCAATGGGTGGTTCAACAGATATAAATGAACCCTAGCGGTACTGATTAATTCAAAAGACATAACATTTTGATTTGTACTTACCATATTACCATGGAGACCAGTATGCTTTTCAATTATGCTTTCATTTTCCATAGCATGAAATCATTTATGAATTGATTATTTTTGTTTATAGTACATCTTTCATAAAAACTAGCACCATTAAGGTTTATGCAAGCCAAGTTTAAGCTCAATCGATAAGTGGTAGATGTCTAAATTGCTAATATGGAATTTATGATTTTACCATGTAGATCACTATGTTTTTTTTTTTAAATATGCTTTCATTTTCCATAGCAAGAGCCATATTAATAATGAATAGATTGATGTTTGTTTTAAACATATCTTACATCAAAGGATCCAACTACGGGTAAAGAAGATGCAATCCTACACGCAAGGCCCATCGGTAAGTGGTAGCCGCAAGATAAAATGTTTATTTTTTCCATTGGTTAGAATTGATATGAAACCGATAAAAAAACTATTTACTTCTATGCAATTAGCGATAAGAATTACTTTCTTATTTTAGATTTGGAAGGCTTGTTGTATGAGAAAAACCAAGCGCCCTCTAAGGACATGTCATTCAAGTTCCACAAGGAGACTATCAACGTGCAAGGTGGCCTGAAAGAGTTTATAAATTCATTATCAACAAAATTTGAAATGGGATTCTGGTCAAACAAAATCACTTCTGTTGATGTTGAAAATATGACAAAGGCCTTCAAAAAATTATCAACTGAATTGAATCTAGTACTCACCTAGGGAAAAGAACATTACAATATAGTTGATGGAATTGTAATAAAAGATCTAGAAAAGGTTTGGAGTAGAAATGATGTTACCTACAATTATGAAGACACAATGTGTATTACATTAGGTGCAAAGGGAAACCCTCCAAAAAATTTTATGGTTGGGATGACAAGCAGAGGAGAAAATTTCTCAAAATATATGTGGTTGATGACTGATTTGTATAAAGACTTATCACTAATAGTGTCAAAGGGATTGAATGTGGTAGAGGGCATCAAATATTTGGAGCGAGTAAATGCTAAATAAAAATTTAGCATTTCAAAATGTTATTATGATGATATAACTTAACATTGTAAATAAAATACATTCATATGTTTTAGTGATGGTTCTGTGTAACTATTTAAATTACGATTGTACAATTATAAGTTGGGAGAATTTAAATTTTCCCTGATTATAAGTTCGAGTGTGAGTGTATAAGTTGTAAATGTGAATTAACAGAAAATATTAAATGTAACAAATCTTTGAGCAGTTTTTTTATTAATGAAATATGTATTCCTAAATTAATTTTTAGCATGCTTAAATACTAGATTTTGATTTGATATTAGAAAATGTATACCACTTTACAATGCAATGAAATAAATACAATATAGTATGTAAAGACTCGTCACGTTGAAACATTACATTATATTAAAATAAATTATGCATAAGAAAATAGTCCTTGTATAACAATAAGAAATGAGGAACGCCTTAGATTTTACCTTCATCACCACCTAAAACCATTTGACTTTTGATATATTTTCATTTACAGATATGAACACATGCAACATGAAACTAATCATATTTGATATAAATGGTGTTTTCACACACACCCTCCATAAGGTTGATTCGACATTTAGACAATTAACAAAAATTGGCGGCATCGAGATCTAAAAAATATTATTTTCTCATACCAAATGTGAAATATTTCTTGCAAGGTGCAAA
Source organism: Taxus wallichiana var. yunnanensis (assembly GCA_018340775.1). Lineage (NCBI taxonomy): Eukaryota > Viridiplantae > Streptophyta > Pinopsida > Cupressales > Taxaceae > Taxus > Taxus wallichiana. Next base: position 333,988,685 of record CM031238.1, on the reverse strand, counting down.
AACATTTCAAAATAGCAATATGGACATCGGCGAGAAATTCAAATTTTGATGACATGATGCCTTCATTCCTTCAAAACATTGGCTTGAAGGTTGCGAGCATGGATTTCCTATTTACATGGGAAGATTACATCAATACCAAATGCTCGATGATGAAAGTTCTGGGAATCCAAAATTATATCTCAAAAATCTTAACTCCATTTGGTCACGGTTTAATGCATCGTACAATTGTAAAAATGCAGTTCTTTGAGATGACTTTTTAGAGAAAAACAAGTTTAATGATGTTTCGAACTACATAATTGCTGAAACATTTAACATAGATTCTAATTTAGAAGACAAATACTTGTTAGATATGTTGTGGCCTTTGTTGTAACCATTGAAGGATGTCGAAGATGTTTGAGATTATATTAGATCACAAAAACAATTATAGGGAGCTTTTTTATTAGAGCTTTACTATGTTTTGTATTGTTGATTTGGAAGCCTATATTCAAGAATAATGTTACATTATTTAAATTATTCTTCAAATGTTTTACTGTAACCCTACCTTTAGTAAAGGAATTTCAATTTATTTCATAGCTATATTTAAATACTAAAATATATATGGGATAGTTTTATAGTTAATTTTAAATAAGTTCATATCCATATTTGAATATGAAAAATTTTATGCCATGTCTCTTACAATTGATTTTATATCTAAATTTAAATATGAAAATATATCTAGTATGGTTTTATAATTAATTACATTCTCCTACACTTGGATCGTCACCCTCTGCTAATTTCTTCATAACATCTTCAAAAATTCTCTAGTTGCGTTGAGGTTCAATCACACCATAATAAATGAAGTAAATTTGAGATCTAAATTTAAATATGAAAATATATCTAGAATGGTTTTACAGTTAATTACATTCTCCTAAATTGAATCGTCGCCCTCTTTAAGTTTCTTCATAACATTTTCGGTAATTTTCTGGTTGCCTTAGGGTTCAATCTAACCATAGTAATTGAATCTGGAAGTGCCTCATATCTCGTGAATGTCATTATCCTAGTGGTCGCTTGGCCAATGGCATTTGAAATATTAAAATTTGCATAGTTTAATCTTAAAAACATCTTAAAATTGATAAGAGCATTATTCCAAAGTAATCATTAAGCCTAGCAGCCACTAGCCCTTATAAAATAGAACATGTATCTGTTTTATACGTGCTAGTGGTTGTCAGACATTATTTCTCATATCAATGTTGGATTCCCTAAAATCATTAAACATTTTTTCACATATTCATAAATTTAATTCGTGAGCGATATATTAGACTCCGGAAGGAGAATTAACGGATTCCAATATATGTGATTTTGGAGTATAATTAATTCCAATATATGTGATTTGGATTCCAATATATGTGATTTTGGATTTCAATATATGTGATTTTGGAATCCAATATGTACAATTTTGAGTGCATATAATTCTAATATTGGACATTTTGGAATCCAAAAATACTAATATTGGATTCTAATATTGGCTATATTTTTAGCTGCTTAGACTAGTATAATTCCAATTTTAGTGATACACACACACACACACACACACACACACACACACACACAACACACACACACACACACACACACACACACACACACACACACACACATGCATATATATTATTGTAAATAATATTGATTTTACTTATGTTTTAATTACATATTAAAGACCTTAAAAGTTCAAACCATATTTGAATGGCAATGCAATGTTTTAATTGTTATTGGGTTTGGGTCGACCAATGACCGAGCCCCCACCGAGCTCGAATTGATTTATTCATTTATAAAGCACCAAACCAACTTTGAATAAGTTAATAACACATTGGTTGATGTGCTGGCAAGTGGGAGTTAGGGTTTTTGATGGATGTTTGATCCTCATCCATTAGATGGTAGATAACTACCCAAATGGATGGCTATGATGGAAAGTTAGATGATGGGAAACACCAAAGTTGGTGGATGGTGGTTTAGCATGGAATTTGGAAGGAATAGGGACTGTTTCATTTAATGAAAAATTTATGAGGCTTTTATCCTCGGAAGAAGAGGGAAACTTCTTGAGGAAGCCACCGTCGAGCTAAGTGGTTATTTTGTCTTTCATTTTTGTTATTTCTCTTGTTTTAGCTCACCATGAGCTCTCTGTCTATAAATTATTATGGCTATTTTTGGGGCATACTTACGGACTTTGCATGTAAAAAGTATCTCCATTTTTTAGGAGATTATATAGTTGATGTTATGGATTTTATCGAAGTCTTGTGTCATTTTTAAGTTTCTATTATGTCTATTTTTGTGCATGATCTTTGAAGGTTTCTTGGGAAGAAAAGAAGTGGATTCGTCCTTTTGCAAACACATTACAGGAATGGAATCATCTCTTGCTCATCTTTATCATTTATAGCATTAAGATATTTTAATGTTAATGGAGAAAATCATTTTCCCTTCTGTGTTATCATTTTCTTCATTATGGGTATGTGTAGATATTATTTTAAAGGCATGGTTTAAGTATACTTGTTTAGATGACTTTGCCTATATGTATGCATATTTGAATGCAATTATGTTTTACCTTACGTATGGACTAGTTATATTCAGGTATTTATATTAAGGCCACATTATTATTGTACATATGATTATGGGTATCACCCAAACTGCAAACGAATGCTTACATGCTACTGTAAGTCTTGTAAAATATTTTTATTATTAAATGTTCATTTATTTTGGGAAAAAATATGTTTGGGATATGTTTAATCTAAAATACATGATGAATAATCAACTTATGTACAATAGTTTCGAGCTCAATCTCACGTGCCTGATTGATGATTTTTATTTCCACTTGTTCACTATTTTTGATATAAATTATAAGGGTATGTGAATATCCAACTCGGACATGTTTGGATATATTTTCACAATGGTTTATGTTTTATCAAATGGTTTCACGATGAGGGATATGTGACTTCATTACCTACAGGTTTATATATGTCTTTATGTATTAAGTGGGACAGAGAAGTTACTCAAGTCGATAGACATTTGGGTTGGTTCGTCCACTCCACTAATCGTTTTTAGCTATTTAAACTTTTATACCACACTATGGTCAATACATACTGTGCTTTTATTATAGCAGACTGAATAGTGAAGGCTTATGATCTTTTTGTTTACCTTGGTTTGTTCAAACCAATGATTAATGGAGTCTACGTATGGGATTTGATCCTTGTTTCCAAATTAGGATCTTAAAGAAACTATGGAATTAGTCCATAAGAGAAAATCATGTAGCCTATCCTTAGGTTGGGTCGTGTCCTTCCTTTGCAAACTGTAATGTTATTTAGGTTTTGTTTTGATTCGAATAAGTTAAGGTTCATTCAGATGGTATAAGGTATTCAGATGGGTTAAGGTATTCGATGGTAAAATAATACAACTTTTATTATTATTATTATTATTATATAACAGTGTAAGTACATTTATTTTGTGAAAAAGGATAATGCTTTTTAATAAGTAAATATTATTTGATATGATTATGGTTTTGATAATATTAAGTTATTAAGTTTGAATAATTTAATTATTATCTTATCAAAATAGACTCTTAATAATATTATGATTAAGACGTGACTTGAGTAATATTATACTCTTTCCTTTACAATCAGATATATGAACTCGAGAATGTGGATTGTGTGGTTTGTATGATTATTTCTTGACTTGTATTATTAATATACGATGATGACATAAACAAGTATGGATGTTTTAGTGTATAGTTAATACTTGTTTAATGTTTTTATATAACCCTATTCGGGTATAAATGACATAGTGGATATGTTTTTGGAATTGATATTCATAATTGACATTTGTTAGTAATCTGAATTATTCTCTTAATGATTTAAGTTGGAAAATCATATGTTTCTTTTATGGTTATGAAAGAAAAGAAAAGAGAAATGATGAAGTTGTTATCTTAAATGATTTTCAGATTATATTATTTGGTTGGATTATCATTCATTGAAATATTTCAGTGTTATAAATTGTAAAGATAAAATGGTAGAATTTTTCATGCTAGTTCTATCAAATTGATGGCTTCCTAATATTTTAACGAGATGGAGAAATTTAGATCTTATCTGACGGATGATTTGTTAATGATTATGTTGAATTTGTATTATTATGATTAAAAGATGCATTCTTCACTTGAATATTGTAAAGCAAGCTTTTGTTTCAATGAATATATTGTTTAAAGGAATTATGGTCTCTAAGATTATGTATCATTTTTGGAAAAGAAAATAAAAATTTATATTCAAGTTTTGAATATTGTTGTAATAATGATCATGGTTGATTATATCAATTATTCAGTTTTGTGCAAATATTAGGGTATAACTATGATTGTATTAATCAATCTGATTTCATGATAAGTACTATTATTAAGTTGAATAATGAACTATGAGTGAATAATATCCTTAGTGTATTATCTTTGATTATATAAAATGAACTAAAGCTATAGTAAGGATATGAGATACAATCTATTAAAATAAATGAATGTGGTTTGTTATTTTATAGTTGTATGTTTGGACTATTGTATGATGATAAATGATTAATGATCATTTATTATTTAATCATAAGTATGTAACTTTATGGATATAAATGATTGTATTACATGCAGTTGATAAGTTCAATAGTTTTGTACTTAAGAAATCATATTGAAAATTTCTTATTTTGAATAAATTAGGGGGTGTGTTAATAATGCAGACTTAATGCCCTAATTATCTTAAATGTTTAATAAATATATATAAACAGACTTATGGGATTTTAGTATGAATAATTAATCGAAACTAAGTTATTGACCTTGGGATCGAATAATTAATGTGATGGAATATCGCTGCAATATGAAATATGAACCTGTCGTAAAACTAATTCAATGAGGTGAATAGTTATGACAAACCTAGTACATGGTACTTGGCAGCCAACTTTGGATTGCTGTTTTAGTGCAATGTTCATCAAATGACATGGATAATTCAATGAATATTGGCATACATCAGTTATCCTAAGTTTTCCCTCGAGCTTCATTTATTGCATGTGTGTTGTAATCAATAAGAAACTGAGTTGTGTTATGATGTAAAGGTTGTCTATCCAATTTGGTCTAGTTCCTCTGTACCAAATTATGTTGGATACGGGGAATAAATTGATCATGTGATGATGTAATTCATTATGTGAGATCTTTCTCTCCCATAGGAAACCTAAGTTGGCATAGTCGTGCTTTCATCTTCTAGATGAACAAATTTTGGATCATGTGAGTAACTTGAATTTAATTAACTTAAACAAATGATTCGATTTTGATAACATAACCAAGTGATATGGTGATGGGTCATTTTTTAGATACACCGTGTAGTCTAGAAGAAAAGCATGCAATATATTATTCATAAACTTCAGCCATAATAGTTATGTCATTACACTTTGTCGATTAACCTAGTTCTAACTAAATTATGAAATGCTAGATGGGGATTCGATTGATTGAACTCCAAGTAGATACTTAGAAAAACAATGGTAAAATCAATTCTAAGAAGGGCACTAAGGATTATACCTTGTATACTAACTCGAAATTATACTTTATGGGGGATCAATCAAGATCTAGTTGACCCATAAATTATGCACATGCTATATTGATTTTGTATCTGAAGAATTGTAATTATATGATGTCGGAATTAAATCTTAGTTTGTACATTTAAATCATTGAAGGAATATGTTTAATTTGGGAATAAAAAAATTCCCATAATTATGATGATTGGAAAGTAGTTGTTACGGGAAAATAAGATTATCAAATACCAATTGATTCTAAATGAATCCGAACTAGAAAACAAGATAATCAAATTCATGTTGATTCATAATGAATCTTAACTAGGATTCGAATAACAATAATATCCTCCATGAACACATAGTAATAATAACCTAGCTTACAAAGTCATTTATAGAAGATCAAATCTCCAAAAGTTTCCTCCAACAAGATATATGCTCGAAAATGTCTCCAAACGGAATCCAGACGCTCAAGTGACTTCCACAACACAAAATTTCATCACAACATCTACAAAAATGAAAAAAAAGGTGTAAGAGGAGATTCGTAAAATTATGGACAACTTTCCAGTTAACTCGAGAGCAAGAAATGCTCCACAATGCCTCAAAATGTAGATTTACCCAATCGCTCTAATAGGCCTAAGGCCCTTGCACAAACCTCTCACATAACTCTTGTCACAACACCAAAAAAATATGAAAACAATAGGTTTAATGGGATTATCTTGAAATTATGGACAACTTTCAAGTTTACACCGAGATCCAAAAATGCTCCTATGTGCCTAAAAATGTAGTTTTACAAAATTGCCTTATTTTGCTTATAAAGCACAGAACACAAACCTCCCTAATACAAAACCAATTACCCATATTTATACAGTAGAAAACCTACATTATGTGGTGGTAGGGGTTATTTTTTCATAAAAAAATTTGAGGGTTTGAATCTCCTAACCACTCGCCACCATTTGCATTTGTGGGGCATTAATATCCTATATTGAGTGGGTTAAAAAGTGGGGTGGTGTTTTTATTAAGTAGTGGCCACCCATATTAACATGGCATGGGACACACTTACCTCCTTTATTCCTCCACGTATATATTTTTGTAGTGCATTTGGGAGCCCACATGAACATTAGATGGATGGTATGTGTAGTGTGGGATGCCCACTTCTAGGGCTCGCTCAAGGTGAGATCGAACTTGTTAAGTTGGCTCGGCCTAGACATGAAGTGTATAACTCACACAAGTAATATATGAATCTCACCGAGATATACAAGTATATCTCATGAGTTTTCCAATGAGATCTCCCTACAACTTATAGGTGGAAAATTGGTGGTAGGCCACATGGTGGCACGAGGACCCACCACGTGGAAAATTCAAACACGGCGACAAAGACACCCCTCCATCAAAATAGTGTGTTGACCACAGCTAAGGTTCCCTGGATAGAAAATATCAAATCCAACACATCCAAACATAAATTTTAAAGATAGGCATCACATTATCTATTTTTTACACTTTTCCCAAACTCAACTTCATGTCATGTGTCACTTTTATATTAGCCATTGACTCTATCAAGTCCAAACATTGACCAAAATTTAACTAGCCATAACTTGAGATTATGAGCTCCGTTTGCAGCATTCTTGGTACCTTAAAAATATCTCGAATGCTCTACCATACCGTTATGGTTTAGGGAGATTTAGGGAACTCCCGAAGTCCCAAAATTTCCTCTAGATCACACCTCCCCAGTGAGAAGGCTTTTTTCGACAAAAAGCTTAGTTTCCTCTGCTTTATAAAGATCTGAACCTCATGTTGCTAAGAAGAGGTCTCTGTAGTTGACTCAAGGTCCCATAATTCTACTCCATGATCAAACAATTGATGGCTCAATCCTAGGAATTGTGGCATCTATGCTACACTAATGACACCTATTGTTGACCTTCATTCTTATGTATGTCTCATGCCTTTACATAGAATTAAGGCCGATAGAAGTGTCTAATGTTGAATTTTCACCCCACTACATGGTCCCTACCTATACACGGTGCTAAGAATCTAGTTTACGATGACAATTGGGTACCAATATATTACATTGCATCAATCACCTAACACATCAAATTTTTGATCCGATGTGAGGTGTCAACAACAATCACTACCACTTTTTTACATGGCCACGAGACATCCTCTACAAAGACTAAAGATCGAGTTGATGTCAATGAGCTTAACAATGATGAAATTCAACTTTGTTGCATGGTTTATGCCTCTACACGGTGTGAAGCCTCCTGTTGATGATGACAATTAGGTACCATTTTGGTATACGGCCACAATCATCCTCTATGTAGAGTGAAGATCCAATTCGATGTCAAATGTTAACGATGGTCAACTAATACTCTATTGCATAGTAATAATAATCCTCTAAGAAAATCAAAGATCCGAGTTGATATCAATGATCTCTTGTAGGTTGTACTAAAATTCCGCCCATTATGTGAAGGAATCCAAAGCGCACGATGATACAAAGCACTTTGAATCTGGTCCACGAAAAATGTGACATAGGCATGGAAAAAGGTTGTAAGGAGACGAATGTAATTCCATAAGCACATAAATTTCAAATTTTAGCAGAGGAACATCCACTCAAAGTATGCCCAAGTTAAGTGAAGGCAATGCAATAACCCTCACAATATAAAGATGAACCATAAGTAAGGGTGGATCGGTGATGATCTCTTGAAAATAAGAAGTGATAAGAGTCCCGAGAAAGGCACTCCCAACAAAGTAGATGACCGAATCCTCCAAAATAATTGTATAAGGATGATGAACTGTCTTGCATCAAAAGTGAGCACTACAAAAAGATGATAAAGGTATGGCATATATTTCTCCTAAGAAGGGGGATCGACAAATAGAAGAATGATGTTTTCTAATCATGAATCATCAACTAAATGTAAAGGAGTGGAAAGGACCTCCAAAAAGACTTGAAATATTCTCCGGATGCGGTTTAGAGAACCCAGAGAGGTTTTCGGGGCAAAGCCACGAGACCAAGGAAACCCGGTGACGAGAGGCCATAAGCAGGCATGAATATGCTTGAGTAAAGGAATAGCACAAAGCTTAGAATGTGGAAGACCATGGCTCACAGGATAAATTCCTAGTTAGAGAGAAAAAAACACCAAAATCAAGAGCCAAGTTGGAATAAGCCAAGTGTGAAGGAGATCAAAACGCAATAGGAATACATTTGGAGTAAAAATCCAAGTGTCAGGAAGGTAATTCATGAACAGTCAAAGAAAACAATGCAAACACCATTGCAGATATCCACCAAACCTTGAATAGGAAACTTGAGGTTGTAATAGACCCCAAAACATGCATGTGTATCCTAGAGAACTAGGAATAAATGCAAGTAGAACATGTTTTCTAGGTGTGCATATAGTTCTGTGATCTAGTGATTCTACTCCCGATTAATCCGGTCACCACTATGAAAATCATTATGCCCAAAAAATTGAGCACTACAGGCAACTCAAATAATAGGTATAGGTATATGTCTTTGTGAAACGAGATAGTATCAAGCAATAACCTACTCCAACCACAACTAAACAATCGATGTAATCAAACTATCAAATCAACTGCTCTCCGATACCAACCCGATCTAAAAATATGGCCAAACAATTTAATAGGCCTCGAGACCCATATAGGCGAGTTGCTAAATTACTCCATAATATTATCAACTTAATAAAAATTGTAATGAAAAATGACCACACACACTGCAAGGAGTTGCTAACATGATTTGAAAAATGCCTACATCTCCGGTTGAAAAGTTGAACCAATTCATTAAAAATTCTAATTTATAAATCAAATAAAAAATTACAAATGAAGTGATGAATGCACAAAAATAAAAAAAAAAGATACCAATTGATTTGAATGAATCCAAACTGTAAAATAAGATGATCAAATACCAGTTGATTCACAATGAATTTGAACTAAAAACAAGATGATAAAATTCCAGTTGATTCACAATGAATTTGAACTAATCTCTAGAAGAAGAAGAATCTCCTCCATGAATACCTAGTAACAATAACTAATCTTACAAATTCGCAGTACGAGAAGATTAGATCTCCAAAATTTCCTCATATGAGATGTAGACTTAAAAATGGATCCAAACGGAATCCATTTTCTCAAGTGACTTCTACAACATAAAACATCGTCACAAAATTTGTAAAATAGGAAAATAATAGGTCCATGACAAGCATCCTAAAATTATGGACAAATTTCAAGTTTTCTATGAGTCAGAGCAAGAAATGCTCCTAAGTGCTTTAAAATGCAGTTTACCAAAATTCTCTAATAGGCATAAGGCCCAAGCATGGACCTCTTGTCACAAGATCAAAAAATGGGAATATTATAGGTCCAACAAAAGCATCTCAAAATTATGGACAACTTTCCAGTTTACACCGAGATTCAAAAATGCTCCTAAGTTCCTCAAAAATATAGTTTTACAAAATCGCCTTATTATGCTTATAGCATAAGCACAAACCTCCCAATACAAATAAAAATTACCCTTATTTATACAATAACCAGCCTTCATGACATGACGGTAGGGGTTATTTTTGGCATAAGGGTGGTTTGGGGTTCTAATTTCCCTAGCCACTCATCACCATTTGCATTTTTGGGGGATTAAATCCCACATTAAGTGGTTTATAAACGGGGTGGTGTTTTTATTAAGGAGTGGCTGCCCATATTAACATGGCATGGGCCATGCTTACCTCATTTTTTCATGTAGATAGTTGGTTGGTTAACTATGATGGTGGGTGATTCATTAGGTAGCCCACATGAACATTGGTTGGCAGTATGTGTAGTGCGGGATGCCCACTGTTAGTCCTCTCTCAGGGTTACATTGAACTTGTCGACTTGGCTCAACCTAGACGTGTAGTGTATAACTCACCATGTAATATATAAATCTCACTGAGCTAAATATAGAAACAAAATCACATACTTTGGGTACTTATTTATTTCTTATTACATACTACTACTCATATGATTCCTGAATACGAATAGTAATAATTAACCCATGTCTCGTGCCACCTTTCTTTGCTTTATTCTTCTACTTTCAGTCTTACACTTTTAATTTATCGGTCTATCTTTTTACCTTTTGGCATTTGTCATTCTAGACACCAGCACCTAGCTGAGACGCCCCGTCCCTCCAGGCGCCCTTGTCCTCTTTACACTTTGGTCACACTTTTTGGGTCCTTTCTATCCATTTGAGCATCTTATCTTTTTGGTAGTTGGCCTTTTCGGGGTTGATTACAAAATTCAAGTAAATGAATCATATAAATATAAAGTTATGTGATCATAATAAGGGACCAAACACTAAGCACTACTTATCACCACCTAAGGTTGCATCCATCAAAGCATCTATAGCTCCATTTGCATCCATCTAGCTCCATCACAAGGGACAAAGGTTGGTTCATTTGCATCACACTTTATAGGAGGGAGTTTATTCTATTCCATGTACACATTATTCACATTCTACATATATCTACTTTCATGCTATTTCAAGTGTGATACGCACAAGAGCAACCTAGTGCACAATTCCACACACACACATAAAACTACATTGGGTTTGATATGTAGTGCAACACTCAGTTGTAAGTCCACCATTTTGGCAATGAGGAAAATCTGAGCCCTTCATTTACATCTTTCCTTTTTAGGGTTTAATATTTTATTTTGGGGTTTTGCGGGTGATTCATTCATTGTACGTTTATAAGCAACCTCAATAATCTTATAGTGACCTTGAGGAGATCAAATTTGAATAAGTGTAAACCTCTTACAAAACCTCAGAGGAGGTTTTCCAAGCATCTATGTAAACCATGGAACCCAAAAACTAGACCAAAGTGCCACGGGAACCCCCATCCTTCTCTACCCACCCTAGTTTAGCCAAATCACAAAGATCTACATTTTTTTCGGGATTCTCGACAAGTTCTTTCACTCTGTTCAATCGGTCTCTACTACTGACATAGTCCCGAACATTTTAAAATCAGCTAAATATCTTCTAAGTCTCTTTAAACTTAGGGTTAAATATTTTTATTTTTAGTTGCTTGGGTATTATTTCAAGTATTTCATTATTTATTTATTTACTAGAAAATTGCATTAAATTAGGCTATAACATTACATTTTATCATAATAACTAACAAATTATCTCATCTAAGTTTTCAAATGATCTCACCATGTAATGTATAGGTGGAGAAATTTTGGCATCACACATGGTGTTCTGAGGACCCACCACATGGAAAATTCAAACACGAATACAAAGACACCCCTTCGTTTGAAAAGTGTGGCAAGCCTCGCTGAGGGTCCTCGGCTAGAAAATAGTGGGGGCCACCTATTCAAACATGATTTTTGAATACCAACATCAAAAAATTTTAAAAATCACTTTTCCCAAAATACATTTATGTCACGTGTCACTACCATATTGGCCAGTTGACTTATTGACTCGAACATTGACTAAAATTTGACCGGTGATAACTTGAGCATACAACCTTTGTTTCTAGCATTCCTAATACTATCATAAATATCTCTGAATGCTCTACCATACCATCATGGTTTGTGATATTTAGGTAAATCCTGTTGTCCCAAAAATTCCTTTGGATCAACAATGGACACCAAACAAAAAATGGAAAATTGGATGCATAAAGATACCCAATAAAGGACGTGTGACCATTAAATCATAGCTTGAACTACTTGAACAGGGATTATGAATGTTGATTTAGAGAAACTATTGAAGATCATAAATCTGTATGTGAAATCATCTTGGCCTAAGATCTGGGTTTTTGGAAAAAAAAAATTCAAACCTTGGTCCTATATAACTTTACAATTGTATTGTTATTTGATAATTAAATGAAAGATTGAGTATTATATTACTTTGGAAGATTTTTCCATAGTATAATTCTATAAAACATCATGTTTCTTATAGAAATCTTGAATCTTATTAATGTCTTAATAATATAATTTATACCATGCAATTAATTTAGTTTTAAAAAATTAAAAATCCTTTATTATGCTCTAAGTAAGTTTAGAGGGAGCTAATTGTGATTTACAGGGAATTGGATATGATTTACAAGGAATTCATTTCAAAATTTCATGCTTTGGTTTTTTCAAGGAATTAGCCTTGATTTATGCATTCATTACAACCACAAAATTATATGGTCTTTTCCTAAAGTTATGTGCATAAGTATAGATAAATTATTTTTAATTTTTCTAATAACTTTATAAAATACAAACCTTTCTGAAGTCTAGATACTAAATTATATGCCTAGAATCCCCTAATTCTTGAATGCAGAACTATAATATTTAGAGTGCCAAGATATATTATTTAATTCTCTCAACAATAGTGTCTGGTAAAGACACCATGACTTAACCTACTTTACAACCACCTTAGTGTCTCCAAACACTTGTATCTACTTTATATAAATTTTTACCACAATCAAATGGCCTTGATCAAATCGTTCTACACTTGTGACATTATTTGTGAAATTAAATTGTATTATATTTTATTAGAATGTATGTTATAAGTCTAGAGAGATGAGAAGAACACCCATGATAGCTCCAAATTTTGATTTGAAGACATAAAATAACATTGGCCATAGTCTATCACTTGATAATTCTTCTTTAAGAACCTGCAATATGTTGGTACTTCTTATTTCATACAACATGTACATATATCACATTGTTTAAATTTTCAAAAGGGATCAAAATCCCTCATATATGAATCATAGAAGAAGAATAGATATAAATTTGATACACATAAAAATAATTAGGAACATACTTGTACTATGAGTGTGATGAGAATGGGCATATGCCCATTCTCATAAACTCAATATTTGTTTCTTATTTCATACAACATGTACCCATATCACATTGTTTTAATTTTCAAAAGGGATCAAAATCCCTCATATAGGAATCATAGAAGAAGAATAGAGATAAAGCAGATACACATAAAAATAATTAGGAACATACTTGTACTATGAGTGTGATGAGAATGGGCATATTCTCATTCTCATAAACTCAATATAGAATTAGGAACATACTTGTATGGCATAGTGTAAATATTGGAATCCAATATTACACTACTTAAAAACCAATAATAATAATATTGGAATCCGATATCACACTAGATAAAAACCAATAATGGAAATTTAGGAATCCAATTTTAACAATTATAAAACCGAAATGATGATACTATAAATCTAGATTCTTGGACATATGTCTAGATTTAACAAAATTGTTTTTATTTATATAGAATGGGGATTTGTATATTCTAATTTTTCTCGAAATGTGTAGATGTCCAATCTTGTATAGTTAACATGAAGAAAATAATAGATGCATCTATATCAAGGAAATATATCTCGAATGATGAAATTATATGAAAAATAAAAAAATTAAAATGTAAACCTTTATTCTTCATATAATGTATGAAAATGATAAAATGTAACCTCTATTTTTTCTCTATTATTTTAGATTTATCCAAAAATTAATTGTATGAGAATGAGAATATGTCCATTCTAATGATTCTCATAACATCAAATATAGATAATGAATTATAGAATGATATATATGTGCACTCTTGATTTATTGTCTTCCTATATATTAATTTTATGATAATGGTATATTATTTTACTATCCTTTTTATATTTATGTGAATATCAATTATATGAGGATGGTCATATCTCCATTCTAGCCATTCTCATAAAGGAAAATATAGAAAATTTATTATAGAACATTGATATAGATCATCCTCAATATAGTTTATTCCTCTATATTGCTTTTAAACTCTATTAAATTCATTTTCATTATTTTCCTTTGTGAAAATGGTTAGGATGAAAATATTCCAATTCTCATATAGTTAATATAGAGGAATAATAGAGGTTACATTTTTACTTTGCATAGAATCGAATCTTTCTATTAAAAAAATTGAGAATGTTCATATTCCCATTCTTGTACAACCAATACAAAGAAAGAATAGATGCATCTATATCGGGAAATATATCTAAACGGTGAAACTCTATATAAAACCGAATGTAAATAATGTAAACCTCTATTATTCCTCTATGTTTCTGTATGAAAATGATAAAAATTTAACTATATTTTTTCTCTATATAATTTCCTTATGAGAATGGTTAGAATGGGCATATGCCTATTATCCTTTATTTAATATGGAGGAAGAACAAAGGTTACTTTTTATCTTTACATAAAATGGCCATCTTCCCATTTCATAAGTTTTTAGAATGGGAAAATTTATCATTCTCGTCAACCAATATGAAGAAATAATAGATGCTTTGATATCAAGGAAATATATCTGAATGGTGAAACTATATGCTAAGTAAAAATGTAAAAAAGTAACTCTCTATTCTTCCTCTATATTACATGTATTAATATAATAATACATTAAATTTATTCTTTTTTATATTTTTCATTTATGAGAATGGTTAGAATGGGCATATTCCCTTTCTCATACAATTAATATGGAGGAAGAATAGAGGTTACTGATGTTTATTTCCAAATATAGCACATTTGTAAATTCCAAATATTATCATAATGGGATGATGCACATACTTGTATAACCATTATAAAGAAAGAATAGATGCATATATATTAAGGAAATATATATTTTAATGGTGAAACTATATGCAAAGTAAAAATTTAAAAAATGGAAACCTTTATTTTCCCTCTTTTTTGCATGTATGAAAATGATAAAAGATAATATTTATTCTTTCTCTATATTTTATGTTATGAGAATGGTTAGAATGGGCATAAGCACATTATCATATGGTTAATATGGAGGAAGAATAGAGGTTACATTTTTTATTTTATATAGAATAGGAATTTTCCCATCCCAAATACCCTTACAATGATCTATATTTGTTTCATTTGGGGGACATCTACTAATTGTCATGATGATTTCGAGATAATATTCTATGTGTTTATGTAGAACATACACCCAACACAAAATGATCATGCCACATACTTGGAATGATCTACAAATAATCACAAGGATTCTTGTTATAGTTATGGTTGGAAAATAGATCCATATGTAGATAGGGACAACATTGATGTAGATTATAGTCATAGTATTTGTAATGGATTTATACGTACAATTTACTTATTTTACCAATATGCATTCACTTCATCTATTTCCCATCGCCTAAATATGGATAAATAATTGGGAAAGAAAAAATTACATTCCAAAATGTTTACAATGATGAGAAGACAAATATTTTCTAAACTAGAAAGAGATACTTTTATATCACACTTTAAAGAGTTTAGGGTATCTAAAAAGGAGAGATATTTGTTGAAGAAAGTAGAAAATGAATTTAAAAATTTAATCTTCAACATCTCATGAGATTCAAATTTTCTTGTTTAATGAAAGATCATTTAATATTCAAATTGATTATTTCCATCAAGCTCCTCCAAAATACCAATACTTATCACTTGATTCACCAAGTGTTGATATATTAGTTGGCTTTATACTATGTAACCTTGTTCCTCTTCGGTGGGATCCAATATTGCTTCCCATTAAAAAAATAACTAGTGATATTTTCAACATTGAGTTTGATCATGAAATACAGGATACCGAGACTTAAATTTATGTTATTAATGGGAAACATACCATTACAACTAGGAAAAAAATCTTGGAAAATATTAAATTTGCATCTTGTCATGATATAATAAAGAAAATGTCTACTCATATTCTATTAGATAAAATAATCAACATTTGTAAACAAAAATTATGGTGAACAAATCATGGGTTCACATAATATTTATTGACCAATTGTGCAAATCTTAGTCAACATAGATCATGGAAAAAATACCATGACGTGTTGGTTATGTCCATGAAAAGACAGATAATTGGAATTTATTCATATTTTTTACTTTTGGTTATCAAACCAAAAATTAATTAAATACAATATTAAAAATTTATTGTATAACATGATGCTAATAAAAATTATTTTTATGTTCACATATAGTCATTCGAAAATAAGATTATACATATTTTGGAGAAACAAAAGTAGGATAGTTTGAGTGAAAAGGTTCCTTTTTTCTTCTTCCAGATTCAATTTGGGAATTAATGAGTGTTGGTTTTATACTTTTACACTAATGGTGAGTTTGATTGTTTCCCAAGAAAATCTACGGCCTTGATTTCATGTGAAACTCATTATACAATCTTTCAATAGGTCTTTTTAGTGGCACAAGGGGTATGAATCATGATGAAATAGATATCCTTACGAGATAAAAGTGTAAGTGGTGAAGTTTTGTTGAGAAAAATTATTGCACATGTTGTGAAGGCAATAATTTTATATGACTATTACAAAACGGTAAAGGAGAATCGAGACAAGAGAAAAAGTTATGACATATATGAAAATAAGAGTTTTGAATAATTTTCTCCTATGGATGTCATGCATCAAATGTGATTATAATATTTGACATATGTGAGACTTATTTTCTCAAATCTATTAAATTTTGGAGACGATAAGAAGAAATGAAAAGAAAAGCTACTCAATCGGGAAAGGGAGTCAAGGAAATGAGTCAAATATTTCAAAGAATTTGGTTAATCTCCTTAAATTATATGTGTCATTAATTAATCGAAATTCTCAACAAAGAGATAAGGATACATATGATTTTTCATCTCAATTTTATTATCCTTTTTCATTGATAAGAACATTAGCAAGATTAGAAAACCATCTCTCTTAACTAATTAAAAAAGTGGTAATTGTTTATTTTTGTAAGCTATGAGTAATATCTCATAAATAGATGTTGTAGATCTCCTCTTATGCATTAGGTCTAGAAAAATGAATTATACGTGCATATTTCTTCTTCCAGTGAGTAAAATCTAATATGTTTCATAGTTTTGTAAACATCTCGAATGAAGAAAGCTAAAAATGAATGAAAGCTGTTTTTGTACGGTGTTATAGGATTCTAAATGGAGAAGGTAGGTTTTAGGGGATGTCTTTAATGTTTTAGCATTTACGATATTAATAATTAAAACAACATGGTCAATGAAGATGTGTGAGTAGAAGCTGGATTGGTGGGTAAGTGCAACAAGTTGGTGGACAAATAAGTGGACATAAAAACTCAAAATCCACGTACCGCAATCGCAGACTATTTTCTACAGGCTTGGGGATTTATGAACCTAAAATCATGATTGCGGTCCTCTAAGACAAAAAAACCCGTGACCCCTCATTTTCCCCCATTTTCCCTTGTGAACCGCAATTTCTCCTCAACTGTTGGCACTCAAGCTTTGAAACCCCCTACAAATTACTCTTCAGACTTCTAGATCGTGAAATTTTCAATGATGCCACCAAGATGAAGAGGTAAGCCCTCAATTTTGATCAAATTTCTTGCATTTTAGGTTATTTTTGTGATTTTCATGGGTTTTTCAATTTTTGTTTTTTTAGTTGTTTGGCAAGCTCATAATCCTGCAAACCATCCAAATATTCCTCAAAACCCTCCAAACATTCCTCAAAACCCTCCTCCAAACATATATTTGCCTCTTGTGGCTCCTTCTATCCCCATGGAACCAGTAGGAACAAAAGCTAATATCGTTGGAAGAATCTGAAAAAATAAAATTGCCATTGAGAACCTTATTAAGACAATAAGACAAAATCATGCCACAAATCTATCCCGCATGACTTTATCAAACACATTGCAAACATTGATTAGCAAAGTCAACTTCACAACCAACCAAATAGACATATGGAATACCTTTAGAGGTGATTGTAGGTGGTGGTATGGAGATAAATTATCCCATGCGGATGTAAAAGACAAAAAAAATGCAAAAGACGCATTTGTGCATTATTTACTAACCCGAGAACCAATGCCCCCATAACTACTTGGAAATGGTTCCCGGCCCATTGGCACCACAATGATCAAATAAATAATAATTTTTGGGACCGATGGTGGATGGTTTTGATTATCCACCATGCAACAACAATGAGGTTCCTCTCTATTTTTGAAGAAATTATATTGTGAGTTCGTGCTTATTGAGTTCCCAAATTATTTTGACTTTTCTGAGTTTTATGGGCAATAAGGTGGCTCTGCGCATGAGTATACAGTGCACACGTTGGTTAACCAAGAATCCCCCATGCCCCAAAACCCCCATAGCCTTTAGTTATCCTTCCTACAGTGAAGGAGGTTGTGGAGATTGACACACTACATGCATTAAGGGAGCTCATGACACTCGACCCAAAGATATTGACCAAATTACATCTAGTGATGTTGGTGGAGGTGTCATTTCTATTGCACCACACCACTTTGAATCACGTGTTCTGTATGCAGACATGAGCGAGACATCATTTGCTGGATCACATGATTTCTTTTCTCTAGATGAGATGATGGCGGATGTTTTTAGAACTGGTGTAAATGATCTTGGTCTTTCACAGGTAAATGTCAAATAAATATTTAATATATATATAATAGTTTAATTCATTTGATATTTTAATATATATGTGTTTGATTATGTCATGTACATATTTGTAAAAAACAAATATTATTTCATAGTTTTGTAAACATCTAAATGAAGAAAGCTAAAAATGAATGAAACTATTTTTGTACGGTGTTATAGGATTCTAAATGGAGAAGGTAGGTTTTAGGGGATGTCTTTAATGTTTTAGCATTTACGATATTAATAATTAAAACAACATGGTGAATGAAGATGTGTGAATAGAAGCTGGATTGGTGGGTAAGTGCAACAAGTTAGTGGACAAATAAGTGGACATAAAAACTCAAAATCCACGTACATGATCGCAGACTATTTTCTACGAGGCTTGGGGATTTATGAACCTAAAATCGTGATTGCGGTCCTCTAAGACAAAAAAAAAAAAAAACCCGTGACCCCTCATTTTCCCCATTTTCCCTTGTGAACCGCAATTTCTCCTCGACTATTGGCACTCAAGCTTTGAAACCCCCTACAAATTGCTCTTCGGACTTCTGGATCGTGAAATTTTCAATGATGCCACCAAGATGAAGAGGTAAGCCCTCGATTTTGATCAAATTTCTTGCATTTTAGGTTATTTTTTATGATTTTCATGGGTTTTTAAATTTTTTGTTTTTTTAGTTGTTTGGCAACCTCATAATCCTGCAAACCACCCAAATATTCCTCAAAACCTCCAAACATTCCTCAAAACCCTCCTCCAAACATATATTTTCTGTTGTGGCTCCTTCTATCCCCATGGAACCAGTAGGAACACAAGCTGATATCGTTGGAAGAATCCGAAAAAATAAAATTGCCATTGAGAACCTTATTTAGACAATAAGACAAAATCATGCCACAAATCATCATGTGACTTTATCAAACACATTGCAAACATTGATTAGCAAAGTCAACTTCACAACCAACCAAATAGACATATGGAATACCTTTAGAGGTGATTGTAGGTGGTGGTATGGAGATAAATTATCCCATGCGGATGTAAAAGACAAAAAAAATGCAAAAGACTGCATTTGTGCATTATTTACTAACCCGAGAACCAATGCCCCCCATAACTACTTGGAAATGGTTCCCATCCCATTGGCACCATAATGATCAAATAAATAATAATTTTTGGGACCGATGGTGGATGGTTTTTGATTATCCACCATGCAACAACAATGAGGTTCCTCTCTATTTTTTGAAGAAATTATATTGTGAGTTCGTGCTTATTGAGTTCCCAAATTATTTTGACTTTTCTGAGTTTTATGGGCAATAAGGTGGCTCTGCACAGAGTATACCTGGTGCACATGTTGGTTAACCAAGAATCCCCATGCCCCAAAACCCCATAGCCTTTAGTTATCCTTCCTACAATGAAGGAGGTTGTGGAGATTGACACACTACATGCATTAAGGGAGCTCACTGACACTCTAACCCAGCATATTGACCAAATTACATCTAGTGATGTTGGTGGAGGTGTCATTTCTATTGCACCACACCACTTTGAATCACGTGTTCACTGTATGCACTGCGAGCGAGACATCATTTGTTGGATAACATGATTTCTTTTCTCTAGATGAGATGATGGCGGATGTTTTGGGCCGGTGTAAATAATCTTGGTCTTTCACAGGTAAATGTCAAATAAATATTTAATATATATATAATAGTTTAATTCATTTGATATTTTAATATATATGTATTTGATTATGTCATGTACATATATGTAAAAACTAATATTTTTTGATTTTAAATAGCAAGAGTCGTTGAAGGACACATCTGACATCGACATGCTAGTTATTGTAGTTAGGTGTGTTACAGATGTAAGTTTAAAGTTACTTACATTTCAAATTTCATTTGATTTCACTTTTATTATTAAATACACATTTCTATTGTTCGTGTATAATGTTTCACATGTACATTTATATATTAATATGTTTGTCTTTTATATGCAAGATCCTGGTGGGTCATCAACTGCTCTAGGTAATGAGGCTACTTGTACACCTCAAGTGACTTTTACATAGGTTGTTTTCTCTTTACACTTTGTTTCTAATTGTGGAAGTTTAGTTGTGTATCTACTCTTGTACGAATTTTGGAGACTTGAGATTCCTACTCTTCCAGGAGGTCATATGATAATAAGCAGTATTATTAACCTAAAATGGAGGATTATTGGGAAGATTTTGTCAACAAGATTAATGTTTATTACCGATACTTCTATAGAATGACATTACAACAAATAATAGACTTTCGTCTCTAATGGGTCATAGAGGACATAGAATATGATGCTAATGAGTTGTTCAAAATGGGATATGTAGTCATTTTTACACCCACCAAGAACAAGGGAATCCCATGCACACCGACCTATCACCCAACGGCAATAGGCACTCACCCGAGGCACACACAGGCACCGAGTCTCTCTTTTATGTGAGTTAAGTGGGAAATCATCATCTATGATAGGAACTTAAAAAGAGTGAGTGGACACAAGACATACATTCATCATAGAGCTTAGAACGGCTTCTAGATCAATGCAGTCATTCCAAACAAAAGGATACTTAACAATTTATAGAACTGAACTGAAAAGGAAATGTATAGGAGTTTATATTCATTCATATAACACATATGAAACAGAACTATGTAGATATATGTATAAACTAGAGTCTATTATATTTATATTCCATCATATCCAAAACCTCATCACATGCATTAGATCCATTACAAAATATCACAGTATGGTAGACCAAAGTCATACATCATAACTAGATTAGAGTCCTCCTAAACATGAAAGGAAAATTTCATACCCAAACCCCTTGATACATCCTTCCCCTATAGGTCATCTACCCAACCCAATAGAGTTCCTCGTAGCATTTCTACAGAGCTCCACTCTCTATTGATCTATATATCAATTCCTCTGCGGGTGCTTGTATTTATAGGCCTCTTGAACTACCAACCCACCTTTCTGAGGCTTCAGATCCATCACCAAGTGTCCAAATGTGGTCCTCCATGGGAGCATGCTCCTCTAGGCCTAAGCTCTCCACTCCTTGCCATGATGGTCTTCTAGAAGCTTCCATCGCAGGGCATATTCCTTCCTAGGCCAACTTGTCACTAGGCTAACACCTTATCCACTTTGCATGCGCAGTCAGGTCATGCTTTTCATGTGTCCTTCCTGATATGCCAAATATGGATAAGTCCTAAAATCCTTCTTTGCCTTGCACATGTGCTACTTGTTCTATTAAGCCCTCTAAGAACCATGTTCTATGCACTTTCTCCTTGTGCACCCTTCTTTAACAAGGCCTTACGTGCCCACACACCTTCTTGTACTTAGCCAATAAATCAAGGTCCAAACATCACCCCACACTACACCTAGTTCTTTGCCCACAGGAACATGTCTTCAATGAATAAATAATTACAACAAATACCGGAAGAAATAATGATTTGGAAAAGAATAAGGGAAAGAATAATTGGGAAAGATGAAATAATGGGGAAGTGTTGTTACTGCTGCAATAGGAGAGGAAAATATTTCTTCAATTCGGCCTCCAACTTATTCCAGGCATCAACTTCATTTTGTGCTCTTTGGCAAAGGTTACCAAATAGGGTGCTTACCTCATCAAAACCCAGTTTGTCTCCTTGAGTATTCATTTCCTCAACCACCCCTTCCAGTTTGTTTGCCCACATCCTCAAGTGCATCCATCCCCCTTGTGATTTGTGGGTACAACCCTTTAGTCAATTCTTGACTGAACCTTGTAGGACTTCAATGGCTTCAGAATTTTTCTCAACCTCGGCTAAGATCCTATCCCGCTCCACTCTATTCCCTTTGTTCTTCTCTTGGAATTATTTGAGATTTTCCTTGTGAGTGGCGACAAGAATGCTCACCACTCTATCCCTATCTACATAGTTGTCATATGCAGCCTCAGCAGCTTTGGTAGCAATTTTTACATCGAAAGGATCTTATTGTACTTGGCAATGATTGCTACAACCTTTAGTTTGTCTTCCTTTCCATATGCATTGATACTTCTTTCACGGACTCGAGGCCAGTGGCTGCCTCTCCATGGTGAGGATACATGTTAAGTCTTCTAGGCACTCCAGGAAGATCCATACTTTTACGCGGGTGGTGCTAGGTCCGGATGCTTCAAAACAATGACATATGTGATGGATTCTACCTTCTTGTATACCTCGCGCACCCTTGCCTTCTCTTCCCTTAGTTCATGCTTTAGTTGTGCACTGATTAGTTCCTCCCACTTTAATTCCTTGGTCCTTTCTTCGAGCTCTTCTTCCTTCTTCTCCAGCTCTGCCTCTAGGAATTTTACCCTATCGTTCCTCCCAAATAACCTGGCTTCTAGTTCAATTGAGACCTTGTTCAATGCATTACAAACTTGTTCATCTGAAAGCTATTGAGCACTCACCAAGGGGTTGTCTCCTTTTGACTCTGGCATAGTCATTATTTCTCCTTGGCTTACTTCAAACTCCGGCTCATCGATGTGGGACTCAAATGCCCATGAAATCATTTTCCTTTTCCATGGGTATGCACCTTCCACATCAAATGATGTCATGGCCAGGAGCTTCTCTGTTGGAATAGTGCCTTGAAATGCACGCACAACACCTTGTTTGGATCATCAATGTAACCCATCCTTGGTCTCGGATCTTTGTGTGCCTTCCTCTTGTGTGCGTGCCCTTAGGAATAGTTACCATTAAATTGGGGCCTCCTGCGCTACCATGATCTTTTCCCATGCTTTCTTCTTTATCTTCATTCATAACTATTTCAGAGCATTGTGCTCCAACTCTTGTTCTACCAAGGCTTCAATGATTTTTTCCACTTCTTTTTCTTCTACCTCATTTACCTACTCCTGCGTGGGGCTTGGAGTCTAATTTTTCATACTCACTTCTTTGCTTCCTCCCTTATCTTGGGTGCCTTCCTCCTCCTGGCTACCCTTCCTCCACATGAAGTAAAACTCATTTTCCTCTTCTTTTCCCTCTTCCTCTGAATCATGCACACTAAAAAAAAGTGGTTCTTAGGCCCCTTCAAGTTCATCTTCTTCGTCATCATCCCTCTCTCCCTCTGTAGGCCTCTAAGCTCTTTGTGTCCTCTGACTCAGCCTCCTCCATCACCTTTTGTTTCTTCCTAACTGGGATTCCAGTATGGGAGATTCAGCTCTTTCTTCCTCCTCTGGTGACTTCTCCTTTGTGATAGGATTTTCTTGTTCGATGCCTTTTCTCTAACTGGAGACTTCTTCATGCGCATGTAAATGCTTTTCCTAGTGCTTGTCTCTAGTGCGCCCACTGTTGGCGTATTCAGAAACTTGGTGCCTCTTTCCCTTGCACCTCTTCTTTTCCTTTCTTTGTTGGCACGGATTCCTTCTTCCCATGGGGTCTTTTGGGATGGAGACATCACATTCTAGGTACGTGCCCTTCTCAAAATTTGGCCTTATGCACAGATATACACGCATCACGGTCCTTCCTATAATTGGAAAAGTCAAAGGATTTGTCATCTGGACCTCATGGGAGACATACCTCTCCATGTATGCATGCTTCTTAGGGTAAATGAGTTGTCTGCACAGCTCCCTATGGTCTTGATCCACCTCACTAAGGTCAAACCTTAGTATTTTTGCCTCTGTAAACTGGTTTACCCCTACTTGGAAATATAAGGTTGTGAAAGAAAATGGGATTTTACACCATGGGCTCATGGTTTCATCCACTAGCTTGAATCTACCAATGTAGAAGTGTTGGTACACTACAAATTCAGCTTCTCCCTCTATAAGTGTAGGAAATTACTCTAGGATCCTCCACTCTACCTGAATGCATCCCTTAAGCACTTATACCATTTCTCAAGACGCGCCTTGTGAACGGCCATCATGTTGTCACAAGTGTACTTTGTGAATCTCTTTGTGGGTGATGGATCCTCCGTTGGGTACTCCCAAATAGCCTTGTCTGGCCCATCGGGCACTCCGATCTCTGAAAACATGATGGTCAAGAGGACATTGCCAAAGAGTATCTTGTCACTTTTTATGTGCTTGTTGATAATCTCATCCGCGATGTATGTGGACAAGTTGTAGATGGTGCCTTTTGATATCCTTTTGCAAACATTTAACCATGAATTATTCACTTGTGTCCACCTCTTTTGGTCATTTAAATTGGTCACCAGGTGCGTGGCCATTTTCATCACTCGGGTCTGTGATGTCCACGATATCAAAGTAGTGTGACCCCCTCTTATAAGCGTATGCGGTCACTGTTTCTTTGATGTTTTCCTTATCGCTCAATTCATTATCCAAACTGTCTCCTTCACAAATGAGGCCTGTGAATTTTGAAATCAACTGAGGAGTTAAACACATCTTGTGCCCCGCGAAGTAAAAGTGGTCCTCATGCATGTGCGACATCATCCACTGATAGAGGTGCTCAGGATTTCCAAAATAAGGCAACTCATAGAGTTATAACAATCCCACCTTCTCCAACTTCACTTTTACCTCGTCGTTATAAATAGGCAAACCCTCTGTGTCCTTTTTTTGTTGGGCACACTAACTCTAGTACCATTTCCTTTTCTATCATGTTTGTGCGATGGTTGTAATCACTTACAACCATTTTCCTTAAATGGGACTCCCATTCCATCCCGAGAAAAACCCCATCTGGGTACTACATTTTGGCGTACCATTCTTCATTTGTACTTATGGGGGTTTCTGGTTGTTTTCCCTTGCCTTTGCCCTTGCCCTTGCCTTTGGGCTTCTTAGGTGATATAGTTGGTTTCTTAGGTGTCATGGTTTAGGTTATCTTAGCACTTCAACTTCTCTTACTTGCTCTACTTTTCTACCTCCTCTAGTCCTAGATCTCAAACTTGTGAAGAAACCCTTTTCATCTCGTGCCCTAGCTGCCAAACCCTAACTAGAATATCCTCTTTCATAAGATGGTACTTCTCCACAACTCTTTTTTCTCTATGCCCGTGAACTTCTTTCCTTCTGGTTTGCAGATCAAATCTAGTCACTCATGGTTAAATTTCTCAAATTTTTCTTCACATGGATCAACTCTAGAAACCCTAGTTCGCAAGATCTCTTCTTTCTTCATATTCACAAATGTTGATAATGAAGTGCTCGACCTTCTATTTATAGTTTTCCCACTTTTTAGCATTAAATGCTACTTCACCTACCACCATACTTCAACACTTATTGCAGATTTTTCCACTAAGCCGACTCTAGCACCCTCACTCATGTGCCCATCCTTGCACGGATAATCCTACAACCTTCTGGTGCACAAACAATCTATCTGACAGAAGGCTCTTACACACACGTTACCAGTGCCGAAGGTACTTCTTTCCTCATGATTTTTTCTCTCACCTACCTCATGTTGTTTTTGCACTTCTTTCTCCCTTGTACGTGGAACCAAAATGTAGCCTTATCCTGATACCAACCATCCTCGTTCACCTTTTCTCCTATGTGCTTTCTTCCATAGGGCCATTCAACCGAGATTTCCAATGCAATCCTTCCTGCACTTCACACTTTGCACTTTCCTTCACATTATTCCACCCCACACTAAAACGATGTGTGGTCCTCTACACATTCACAACCTTCAAAAAGTAAAGAGGTTACCAGCACCCAAGGCGCAAAACAAAACAACAACGAGAAAGGGAAACACAAGAAAATAAAAGCACTAAAGGAAATCCTAAACTATTTGGAAATACTGCCTTATTACAAACACCAAGAAGACTTATTTATAGTAGGGCTTTAGCCTACTCCCATTAAAGTGTCCTGGCAATCTCATCCCATCTAGCACTTGTAATTGGCACACACCTAAATCAAGGATGTACGAGATGATGTAAGGACCCAACCAATGGATTTTTAACTTCCCAAGATGGTGCAAAACTTGGAATCATATAGTAGCACCATCTACCCAACCTCAAACTTTTTGTTCTTAATGTGATGATCATGCCATGCCTTTTATTTTTCTTTTTCAGTCCTCTGGCTCCACCTAGTAAGTGATCATCTTTCGTCCAATTGTATTAACTTGTCAATTCTTTCTTCCAGCGCTTGTTCATTGGCCAAACCTCCTGCGCGCACTATACATAGCGAAGGTAACATGAATTCAACTTGTAGGACAGCCTCTATACCAAACACCAATTGAAATAGTGTGGCCTTATTTAACCTCTTGTAGGTTGTCCTATATGCCCATAGAACTACTGATACTTTTTCATCCCAATCCTGCCTACCAACGTCACAAATGTTGGTTAGAGTATGACTTAGTATCTTATTAAATGCCTTTATGGTTCCATTTGCTTATGAGTGGTAAGGGGTAGTCTTGTGATGAACCACCATGAATTTTGCTAATAGAATCCTTACTATCTCATTTAAGAAATGTGTACCCCTATCACTAGTCAGACTCAAAGGGCATCCATACCTTGTAATAATCTTTTTCCACATAAACCTTGTTGCACTAGCTGTTGTAAAATCCTTGGTAGGTGCTTCTTATGCCCTCCTTGTCAAGTAATATGTGCAAGTGATTCTATAACGTGACACAGTCCTATGCGCGGCTGGTGTAATAGGGCCTACAAATTCTATAGCCCACTTTTTAAAGGGATCAATACTTTGGTAGTATGGCACAAAGGAATTTCATCTCTTCACCTTGGTTTGTCAATGCACTGACAATGGTCACACGCCTTGTAATATTCCTTGTAGTCTTGATATAGGGTCTCCCACCATAATCCAACCATCAATATCTTGCATGCAGTGGCGTCACTTGCATAGTGCCCACCTATACTACCTCTCGTGTGCCTCTTCTATTATGGCTAGGTGCTCATGTTCTAGCACACACCGGTGCAGAAATCTCATCATGTCCTAATTTTTATAAATCCCCACTAATCAATGTGTAGGGCACAGAGCGTATAGCTAACTACTTTTATCCAATGCCTTCATACCTTCCAACGCTACACCTGTCTTGAGAAATACTATAATATCTTCTAAGTATGAGGGCACACGCCGCAACCTAAATAGTTGTGCATCTGACATGGTATCCTCAATGCTTTGTGTGTCCTCCCCTGAATCGATTCTAGACAAATGATCAGGTCTGGAATTACTTTTTCCTAGTTTGACAACCACTATGAACTTGAATTATTGGAACAACAGTACCCACCGACATATGTGCCCTTGTAGAATAGGCTTGTTTACTAAGTATTTCAATACCATATGGTTAGTGTAAAATATAAAGGGGTTTCCAGTGAGAATCTTGTCGAAACTTGTGAAGTGCGTAGATCATTGATAATGCCTCGCACTTAGTTGTAGTATAATTATGCTCTCTTGGTGTCAACTTTCTACTTGCAAAGCATAAAGGATTATCAACAATCCCTTCACCAAGTTGTGTAAGTACTACTCCAATGGCGGTTCCTAAGGCATCAACATGAAAATGGAAGGGCTTATCCCAAGAGGGGAATTGTAGTATGGGTGTAGTGATAAGCCTATCCTTTAAAGTGTCAAATGCCTTCTGCTGCACCTCTCCCCAAAGGAAGGCACTCTTGTGTCTAAGTAACTCTTCTAAAGGCATGAAGATCTTGGTGTATCCCTTGATGAAATTCCTATAGTATCCTGTGTTTCCAAGGAATCACGTATTGTGCTTTGATTAGTAGGCTCCCCCAATCCCACAATTACTGCAACTTTGGCGAGATCTACTAGTAAGCCCTCCTTACATATGATGTGCCCTAATAATGTTCCAAACGGGGTAGCAAAGACACATTTCTTAATGTTGAGGGATATCCTCAACTGCTGACACCTTTCAAACATTAACCTTAAGTTGTCATAATGGTCCTTCACTAACCCATACACCGTCTAATCATTCAGTACGCTTGAAGAAATTTGTGGATGAAGTCCTAGAATGCATGTACCACTATGCGTGAGAACACAATAGGCGCATTCTATAACCCAAAAGGTATGACTCAGTATAAGCAAAACTTCCCCACTCAATGGTGAAATTCGCCTTCTACCTGTCTTCCTTGAAAATCCAAAATTGGTGGTACCACTGAAAATCCATCCGTAAGGGAATAGACTTCACGCTAGGCCACTCCTCCAAAATTTCTTCAATGAAAGGGGTTGGAAAAGATCGATGACACAAACTGCATTTAACTCCATATAGTCCACGCAGATCCTAATTCTTCCATCCTTCTTGATGCTAATTACTATTGGAATTATCCATTCTGACTCTTCAATAACTTCAATGATGCCCGATGCTATCATCTTATCTATTTCTTCCTTGACCTTCACGCGCATGTTAGGATTCATGTAGTATGGCCTCTTTCTGATTAGGTTCACACCTTCCTTCAAATTTATTCTCATCTCCCCCAAAGAATAGTGGATGCCTTTAAGCTCATGGTACCCACGTGGGAAAAATCTTGGAATTCATGTAACAGATCAATGATTTTAGAGAATTCTTTCTTTGACCAATAGTCTCCAATGATTGCCTCCTTGGGTTCTAGCTTTTGAGCCGATGTTAACCTTTTTCATCTTTAAAGGTTCATGGTAGGTGCATGCCCATTCATCAGCACTATCTATGACCTCACGCTTCCCTACAGAATGGTTAACATCCAAGATTTCCACTTCTTCCCCATCAATGATATACACCATCTTCCCCTTTTCTTTTTCTATCCATGCATGCTCCAGTGTGTATATCTTCCGTTTATTCTTCCTCAAAGTGCACCTCTAGGCCAGGTTCACCTAGCAATTCTTGTATTTTGTCTTCCACCATAGCACTATCCCCTGTTGTAAGGTGCTTGACTACCTACAATGCCTTATGTACTGATGGCTTTGTACTCCAATACTTGAATGTTTGAATGAGATCAGTCATCAATTCTTGCCAATTACCATTTTGATGATGCATCTCTGAGTGGATATACCATCCGCGCACTCAACCTTGTAGAGTGGAGTACAACTTGTGAACCCATAATAAAGGTGGTAATGTTTTTGCTTCCCATCTAGGTTATCTCCAATGCTTGGATATGGAAGGAAGTGGTCTCTTTACCATCATATTCTTTTATAGTCATGGCCACATTGCTCCCGTAAAACCGTATAGAGAAGATAATTCTTACCTTAGGTCATTCCAAAAGGTTATCTTGATGTGTCGCCCACATCGGTCTTGCAGCAGCTTCCAAGTAGGTTGTAGTTAAACATTTTCCTTCTTTCCTTCTCATTTCTCCAATGGGCCTCCCTTTCTTGTAAGAAATCTTTCAGATTAGTCCCTCTGAGTAACTTGGTAGTTTTCTTCCTCCCAGTGCCGAACTATACGTGCTTTTTTCACTTTGGTTACCGATCCTCTTAAGTGCCATCCGATCAACTCATAGGTCCCGTGTGCCCAATTGTCACATGCCATGATTGTGGTATCACTCATAGACTGAGCATCCTCAAATTGGATAACTCCTTCTATAGGGTGAATTATCTCAAGATCCCTGATTGAGCGCACGTATATTCTATCAAGGACTTCTTCTCCCAACGGCTCTGTGTAGGGCGCCAACTTCCCATCTGTCAAAGGGATGATCACCCATTCTTCCTTGTTTTCAAAACTGATATATCCTTTGTTAAACCTTATGTCAACATTATTCTTGTAACACCATGGGCACCCAAGAAATGCTAGGAAAATTGTCTCCTCGGTGAGCGCCAAGACTTTGAAGTCTTTAGTAAACTTGGCCCCTTGAATGGTGATAGCCACATCCTTTAATACTCCAATGGGCATTGCCTTAGTTTTTTTTTCCATATACAACACATTTGAAGATGGCTATAACGTGGGCCTTCCCATCTGATGCCAAGCATCTAAGGTAAGAACATTCACTTCTGCTCCTATGTTGATGAGGATATTGCTTAAGAGCCATCCATCAACAACTGCATTCAGAGTAATTTATTTGTCATACTCAAGGTTGTGTGGAGAAAGGTTTGCATGTAAAACATGTCTCTTGTCTTTGTGTTCTAGCATGTGGTACCTTCTCCTTAGCCATTCTCCCAAAGAAGGGAATAATATTCTCTCGCCTTAACATTTTACATACTTCTTTGACCTCATCTAGGTCACTTCTTGGAACCTCGTTATCCTTCTGCTGCCCCACCTGCCTTGATTGCTCCTTGAGACATTGTATCTCCCCTTGTAAACTCTGAATTACATCCATAGTCTCCTGGTATACTTATTTCTGATGGGCAGGGTCTAGGTACTTTCCATGTGGTACCTCCTCTGAAACTAATGTCCTTAGTCTAGGCATCTCCTTGGTGCGTGTGGCCTCTACACACATTGTCACTAGTACAGGTTCTAGCTCTAACTCACACGCCACTCTTGGCATCCATTGTGAATTAGCCCTTTTTATGCTCACCATAACAACACCCTTATCTTTTCAGTGCTACTGGTTCATATGCTCATAGAGTTCTAGACACTCTTCATACTTGTGCTTCTTCCCACTCATGAGCATTATAATAGATTAGGACAATCGCGTTTATAATGTTCTGTGGATCCACAATTATAACATGTTCCCCATGGGAAATCACTTCTTCCTCCATGGTTTCCACGACCCTAAAATCCCTCTACGAGAACTTATTCCACGCTCACCTTCATCTGCGCACTCCTCATAACAACGGTCATCACCCTTAGAACTACTGGCAAGGCTGGTCTGGCACACACCATGATCAATGGCCTCATGGATCTGGTCAATAAGCCTACAATCCTTAGTATCATGGGTTGTAGAGGTGTATATCTTACAGTAGCAAGATACATTCTTCCAAATTACACGCTGCAACAAGGGACATCTACTCGCATCATGGTCCCCATGAAAAATATCACAATCTCCATCGCTACGGTGTGTACTCTAATCCGGGGAAACTATCCTTGGCATGTCCCTCTACTTCATAATCCATACACCACTTTCCATTGTAAGTCTCATGAGCTAAGTTTGTA
This sequence comes from Taxus wallichiana var. yunnanensis, assembly GCA_018340775.1. Taxonomy (NCBI): domain Eukaryota; kingdom Viridiplantae; phylum Streptophyta; class Pinopsida; order Cupressales; family Taxaceae; genus Taxus; species Taxus wallichiana. The sequence continues at coordinate 333,956,830 of CM031238.1, read as the reverse complement.
GATAAATTTTCCAGCTGCTTAGCCATAATAGCAATTTGAGCTTCCAGGAACGGGCTAACACCAGTATTAACACTTTCAACACTTCGGTCATGCGAGATCAACTTCTAACACCTCGCGCGGGTTTGTGAAAGTCTTATGAGATAAAGCTCTTCTAAATGGTGTTATCAACCCTCCAACAAACCATTGAGCATGTTTTGAATGGTGAATGTCATATGAAAATTTTGATAGGAGAGTCTTAAACCATGCGTCATACTCCCGTACACACTCTCTACCATTCCCTGTTGAATCTCCTTAAGGGCGCTGATGCTCTTCTGTTCAAACTTAGGGATGTGGAATTCTGCTAGGAAGGCATTTTTCAACATGGTGTAATCTACCATTGTCTAATGGGGGTCATACTTCTTGTACCAACTATGTGCGTGCCCTTGCAACATCGTTACAAATTGACTGGCCTTCCATTCTAGGGTTATGATCCCCTTTGTGCGCCATAGAAATTCACACTTGTGAACATGCTCCACAACATCCTCTATGCCCTGGTAGTCTAACAAGTGTAAAGACATTTCAAAGATTACTTGAGGAGGTGGCTGAGGCCCTTGTCCTCCTAGTCTAGATCCTTGGTTTCCTCTAGTGTTTCCTCCAGTGTTTCCTCTGCTAGATCCACTGGATCCACCAGGTCTTATGCCTCCCGATCCACTAGTTCCACCTCCATACCCTCTTATAGCCAATAATGGGCCTGAATTACTCGTGTCTAGTGTCCCTAATGTCCCACTAAACTATGCGTCAATGGTCTGCAAGATTTCTCTCTCTTTGCCAAATGTATGCCCCGCACTACACCCCGACGCATTGCCCAAGCCTTGCATATTTTCTCCTTGTCTGAAAATTCCTTCAAACACTAGAATAGAGTGTGCAACCATAGAAGTTCCAAACAAGAAATTATACCTCCTAGGTGCTGATCGGTCACTCCCATTGATACCAACTGTGTTATCAACATTCCTCTGATTTGGAAAACCAAGCGCCAAGGTTTGGTCACTAGGTGGGTTCATATGCGTGCCAACGACTCTTCTCTCTCCACGTGACAAACTCTCATCAGAAGCTGAAGGTGTCTCTCTCCTGCACTTTCCAAGATAGGGTAGCATAAACTACTCAGGTTCCACGTCTTCTATATGAACCTCAACTCCTTCCCGCAATGTTTGTCTCCATAGATCCATCACACTTGCAACCTCACATTGTCTTGCAATCTACCTTTCACGTGCTTCACTATACTTTATTTGTCTCTCCTCTCTTTCTCTCTCAGTCACAATGTCTACCATCTTCTTCCACCCTAGCTTCCTCGCCCAACGCTCAGGAAGGTTTAGCCGGCCATCGAAAATGCCTCTAGACTCAAGGTAATGATCAAGATCTTCATTTCCAAAGGAATAACATGTAGAAATGATCCTCTAGGCTCCTGTAGAAACTCAAAATCAGCAACTTCTAAACAAGAATATGTAGAAATAGCATATTCCATAGTGTATCTAGATTACTCCTTTCCAAAATGATCCACAACACGATTCCACGTCGGATCTGCATCTTGCGACCTCGGTAATCTTATTGGGTCCACGCGCGTGATCTATAACACCAGCTTGATCTGGACACATATGTTGAGAGACATTCATACAGCTCTACTGGAAAGTAACAGAAGAAAGTTTCATATAACTCATGGTAGAGGTTATCTTCTACCCATCTGTGTGCATCAAACTTAGGCCCAGTGTAGAATCTCTAAGTAAATTCTTCCTTCGTGGTCTTGAACCATGATTCAATACATTCCAGAGTTAGGAATTTTTTCATCACTCATTGAACATATCATGATGTATGATATTTCCCACTACCATTTTGAAAAGATGTCCCAACAACAGAACCAAGATGTATTCATTTTTATACCCACGAACAAGGGAATCCCATGAGTGTCGGCCTATCACCCAGCGGCTAGGCACTCACCCAAGGCATGCATTGGTGCCGAGTCTCTCTTTTATGTGAGTTAAGTGGGAAATCATCATCTATGATAGGAACTTAAAAAGAGTGAGTGGACACGAGACATACATTCATCGTAGAGATCAAAACGGCTTCTAGATCAGTGCAGTCATTCCACAAAAAGGATACTTAACAATTTATAGAATTGAACTGAAAAGGAAATGTATAGGAGTTTATATTCATTCATATAACACATATGAAACATAACTACACAGATATATGTATAAACTAGAGTCTATTATATTTATATTCCATCATATCCAACAACCTCATCACATGCATTAGATCCATTACAGAATATCACAGTATGGCAGATCAAGTCATACATCATAACTGGATTAGAGTCCTCCTAAACATGAAAGGAAAATTTCATACCCAAACCCCTTAATACATCCTTCCCCTATAGGTCATCTACCTAACCCAATAGAGTTCCTCGTAGCATTTCTACATAGATCCACTCTCTATTGATCTATATATCAATTCCTTTGTGGGTGCTTGTATTATAGGCCTCTTGAACTTCCAACCCACCTTTCTAAGGCTTCATATTCATCATCAAGTGTCCAAATGTGGTCCTCCATAGGATCATGCTCCTCCAAGCCTAAGCTCTTCACTCCTTTTCATGATGGTCTTCTAGAAGCTTCCATCACAGGGCATATTCCTTCCTAGGCCAACCTGTCACCAGGCTGACACCTTATCCACTCCACATGTGCAGTGGGTCATGCTTTTCACGTGTCCTACCTGATATGCCAAATATGGCTAAGTCCCAAAATCCTACTTTTCCTTGTGCGCGCACGCTACTTGTTCTATTAAACCCTCCTAGAACCATGTCCTACGCACTTTCTCCTTACGCGCCCTTCTTTAACAAGGCCTTGCATGCCCATGCACCTTCTTGTACTTAGCCAATAAATTAGGGTCCCAATAGGATACCTGGAGTCGATTCACTTCACACCTATCCCTCCTGTAGATAAGTCATTTGTGAATCCTATTAATACACTAACTCATACTACAAAATTCCTCCAAAGATCAAAAAAGTGGTTCATTCAGAATATGCATGAACTCAACTATACTACTTTTCCTACTTATAGACAATCCCCCCAAAACAATTTAGCTTCCTGAACAATATATTTCAAGTACCCAACTTCTTAGTGATACAAGTTCAATCATTTCCATTATTGAAATAAAATGATGTTTTAGTACCATGGCTTTGAGCCATGTTCCACATTGTAAACTAACTTCTTGTAGATTAAAGAATTATAAAATAGACATGTTGAAATTGATATCTTTCAAGACAAGTTGACTATACTAGACACATTCAAAATTTTCAAATACTTGGCCAAAAATAGTCTCAATAAGGTGATTTACTTCCATATCTCACTAAATGTGTAGACTTATTATTTTCATGCATAAATAATTATGAGCCAAATTCTTGGGAAGTGAGAAAGGATTCACGTACTCCATTAGCACAACTAAGAAAAGACTCTATTGATACTTACTTCAAAATCCATGTTTGTGAGGTTTACAATGACTTGAGCATTAATGGTGTGTTAACTTACTAGGAAAATCATCAAGAATAGTCTCTAAAGGAAATTAATTTGTCATGGCTCCAATTTTACAAATAGGGTAGATCCTAAGTCTATGAGAGACTCCAAAAGTATGATTTCAATGATGTTATTTTTAATGTCATCACATTTGTAATTTAAGTAAAAGGAGATAAGGTGATATGGTGTTTTGAGCCTTAAATATCTAGGTCATTTCCACCATCAGTAATGAGACAGAATTCATAGATTGGGGAAAGATAAGATCAATGATAAATCTCGTAAGCAACTAGTGGACCTCCCTCGAGCTCAAACATTATTTATGCCTTCTAACCTTATCTATTGCATTTTCAATCTTAGACATTGTTGGTATGTAAAATTTCTCCACATTTTACTAGACAACCCAGTCAAAGTTGTGAAATTGTCTCTTTTCAAAGATCAACTTGTATGGAAGGTTTTGCAAGCCTCGGGTGGTTTCAAAATACTAGGTTATATTAATTGGGAAGGTATATAATTCTACTTCATGATAATATGCAATAAGAAAGGCATTAAGAGCACTGCACTAGTCTTGGGAACACATTCACTTCTGACACTTTTTGTAGACAAATTGTACTCTCAATCGTAAAAGGAAAATAAACTTGGGAAGAAGATATTAAGAGCCTTGGTTGGTTTCTATTAGAAAATTAATACATTGGTCTGTTATGTGTCGATTATGCTTTGGGTCTTGTTATGTGGCAACTTCATGTAGATTAATATTGATTTGTACATGTTTTTTGTATAGCTTATGACTTCCAGAGAGACTCCTCCCTATATGCAGATTATGGAGTTTGTTGTAGATGTTTTCATAGTGTATGCAGATCCACTAACTCAAGTACAATTTTTCAAATTTGTTAAATTTTGGAGGAATTTTTCTTATTACTTATCTATAATATTAAATTTTGTACATGAAATATTTAATTTGAACTATTTATTTGTATGTAGCCTACCCCTCGTGAGTCTACCATTGACCCAGCAACGCATCGACGAAAAATTAATAGGGATTATGAGATTATGATAATATTTCACATGCATTATAAATTCTAAGTTTCTAAATTTTTAATGTATTGTAAAAATTTTGGTGTTAAAAACTTGTTTACGAATGTGCAGGCTAGGTTGCGGGCCCTTAGAGACACCTAGGACCAAATGGATGAAATCAGTAGTGGCATCTACCTCCACTACATCCACAAAGTCATATACATGCTTCTTATAGAAAGGAAAAGAGAGGGAATATGTTTCATGATTAGATTCATAGGACCTGGATGTATAGATATATATGCCATTTGGTCCTAGTTCATGATTCTTCATATAGTCCATGTATATAGTGTTATGCGACTGCATGTGGTCCTATATTTATGACACAATTAGTTCAATATATTATAAACTTATATTTTCATATAAATGTGGCACACTTAGTTTAATACATTATATCCATGTTGGTTTTCATAATGATATTACTTCTATGTTTGATTTGATTTCATTACACATGATATCCTTCTATGTATGTTTTCATAACCATATTTGTTCTATGTTTGATTTGATTTGATGGCCTCGATTATGTGACCATTATCCATATGATATATATGATATATGATGTTATTTTATTGTTAAATGGTATATGATGTTATGTTATATAATGTTTTTGAAGGTTCTTGGGTGCAAGATCATTTTTTCAAGAGATTCAATTGTAGACTTATATCAATTTTCTTATTTTAAGCACATGGTTAACACAATCCAAAGTTGGAAAAAATTTACACAATAAAAAATGGTCTTGAGAGATTTATTACAATTAATTTTATATGTTTTTAGTGTACTTACAATTTATTTGTTAAGCATTAGTCCAAATTAAGTGTTATTGATGTGTGTAACAATAAGGTCCTAATTTGAATTCACTTGTTTAAAAATACGAAACATTATATTTTAGTTGGCACAGATATGAAAAAAATATTCTTAACACTCTATTGTGTATTAATATTCTTTAGAAAGAGATCAAACAATCATTAAAGTATTTACATGGTAATGTGTTAACCTTGTTGTAATCTCATTGAAACAAGTCGAGTAGTGAGAATTCATGCCCCGGGACATCGTGGGAGAAAAATGTCACTACCAACGTGTCCAATTGGGGGGGGTATATGCCTTCAAGTTCTATGGTGGGATCTAGAAATGCCCGATTTGGAGTCAGACCACCCAATTCGGAGCCAAGAACCCCTTCCCTATTGATCTCAATTCACGTTTTCAGTGGAAACTTATGACAATCACAACTTGGCACTCGATAATCCAAACCAAGAACTATATGATCCAAAACTTGAGTGAAGGAGTTCTCTAGTTGCACCTAAGAATTCAGGTTCGTGGGATTCCTTGAGCCTTCGTGGCATAATTGTTTACAAACTACCTTTTCTAGGCAATCCTAGGAAATGAACGGAGCAAGTAGTGAGAAGTCATGCCTTGGGATGTCGTGGCACCAAACCGACTACGCCAAAGCACGTCCAAGTGTCTAGGTGAAAGCTATAAGAGGTGTTTTTTTGGTTCAAGACAACATCATTGCTTCCAGGATACTTTGTTCGGGCGTAGTCCCTTAAGAGCCTTGAGACCAAAAAAATCATTCAACTTCGACAGGTGATTACTCGGTCTCCATGACACCTAGAGATGTCTCATCAAATCCTACACCTTGGCATAGAGACCCTATACAATATCTTGTCTCGGTTTTTCCATCTCCAATTGGTGCTCTCTCTTCCCTATTGTTTGCAAACGCACGAAATAGTGCAGTTTGAGCTAGTGTAAAGTTGTCAAACACTATATTTGCAAACAATGGGTCATGGCACCAAACCGATTGTGCACACACATAGGGATGGCCTTATAAACACTTGGGGAGGTTTCTTTTTGGCTCTCTATGCTCTCGGTACTTTCGAGCTACCTCCTCCAGAGCCAAGAACCCCCTCCATAGGTACATAAATCATTGTTAGTTGCTTCTCTTTTCTTGTAAAACAATGAAAGCTTCTCTTAGCTTCGATTCTCTACTAACACTGCTAACCATGTGAAGGTGGAATCTTTTCTAGTACCACTAACCTACATAAAAGTGTTAGTCAAAGAAATTTAAGTTAAATCAAAACCATACTAGATATATACAAAATACACAAATTTAATAAAATATATGAACTTGAATCTAGAACTAACAAATTTAAACAATTCAAAGAAATTATATATACTAGACGAGCTCATGTAAATTCATTCCAATGTTCACCATCATGATGTGAAAGTGGAATATTTTCTGGCACCACTAACCTACATAAAAGTGTTAGTCAAAGAAATTTAAGTTGAATCAAAACCATATACTAGATATATACAAAATACACAAATTTAATAAAATATATGAACTTGAATGATCTGGTTGACAACTTTAAACACTTCAAATAAATTATATATACTAGACGTGAGCATGTAAATTCATTCCAATGAACCATCAGGATCATATCTACTCTAAATAGCAAACATGATTACTTCATGATCTGACTCTCAAACCTTCCAAAGAATCTTGTTATTAGGTCAAACCTCGATATCTATACTGAATTGAATATTCGTCGCTAGAACTAGATGCGAATATAAGAGTATTTTTCTGTGTGTCTCAAAGTCTTCAAACACTGACAAAGGAATTTTTAGTGAATATTATCGAATCCAAGTTCCAAAGAATTCTACACCGACCCTATAGGGTACTCAATATCTTTGCCATCTATAACATGAGAAGTCAACTTCTTTCTTTCCTTGATGCAACGACATAAGAAATAGTTTGTTCCTTCTTCATTGTCTTCATCCCAATAACTGCAAACACATGTCCTACAAAAAAACAAAGGTTTCAACTCAAATTTAAATTACATATTAATTTCAATGGACATAACTCAATACAAAAATTTTAAATAACCATTTACCTTGTCACACCAAAATAAAATTTTTATCAAAGTCCTTGGATGTTATAACTTCATCTGGAGAAACAATTCGTAATGCCTAATGAGATTGATAACTAGGAAGCAGAGTTAGAGGCCTACAAATTCATCCATCCACCCATTCTTGTGAATCACACTTAGCAGTGACAAATTTGATACAAGATGCACAAAAACATGCCAAATTTCTTGTCCATGTGGCCCACAAAGTAACATTTGAGCTACAAAATGAGTGCATATCACTGGACCTTGTGAGTGTCATATAATCCTCGTAGTTAGCAATTTTTTATTCCTCTATCAACCAAAAATATCTGCGAACTATGGAATTTTCTTGAGAACCTCGGGCCATGTTGTCAATACACCATTCCACATTGGTATTTACATCTTTTAATTTAGTACCATCTTTGTACTTCAACTCTTCTCTCGCAAGACTTCTTTTCACACATGCCCCTACACCATCGTGCTCTCCTTTTCCATGTCCACCCTCAGTGAAACTCCAAATATATTGCACACCCATCTTGACGTGCATCCTTCTCATCTAATAAAAAATTCTTGCATTCTTAAACTAAGACATGTAATTATCTAACCATATATAATGTTGATTAAAGCGGATGTCCCTATCAGCCAAGTTTCCATAAAATAACTGAAACGCCCTTGCACAAATTCCGTAGAATGAGTACAATCATCATTGATATAAAAGTGATACTCTCTTTAAAAATAAATCATTCTCTGTACTATCAGAAGAATGTATAAATGTTATATGCACAAAAATGGTAACATGTCTTGAGTTGTAATATTGCGATTAAACCTCCATTTGTGGTTGCAATGTGTAATTCTCTCAAAAGCCACCACTAAAACAATAGTACTAATAGGAAATGTGTTTTGCATATCTTGAACTGTTCACACCATTGATCTCTATGTGTATGCCTAGTATACTCATAAACAAATTCATCCTTAAATTTTCTCATAAATTAAAAAAATAAGGCATATGTTATATAACTAGTTCACACCGTTTAGACTCCTTTCCATATTTCAACGGTTGTGGTACCTATTTATATTAATCAAACTCAACTAAATTATGTCTCATTACACCTCTAATTTACTCATGGATACAACTTTCCAATTTAGGTAATTTGCCACACGTACCACAACTTTTATCTAAACAATCCTAACTATATAAAACAAATTCCAACTTCTCTTTCACAAAATATCATAGCAATGAAATCCCTAGAAGATATTGGTGGAACTTGAACACCACATTCTGATAACATAGTTTCAAAATGAAAATCAGAATAAATATGTAAAACTTTAGCATAATGCATCACAAATTCAACATGTTGCCTATAATAAGTGGTGCGAGTGTGGTTGATTTTCACATAAAATGGTTTCAACATTTCAAAAAAATGTTGACTAATTTTAATTTCTAGATGCTCATGTTCATGAAAGAGTTTGTGAGAATCATATCGAAAACTATGCACCATGATGAAGTTCCACTCTGAAGGAAACGTAATAGCTTCAACGTAATCACAAGGAGGAATCAATCAATCAATGGAAGAACTTACATAACATAAAAAAGCTTGCACATAGAGAAAGACAACGGAGTGTCTTGGCATACTCATAAATGTCAAATGAAGGGATACATATAGGGTGTTGAGTAACTCTAATGCATGACACACAAGAAAACCCTAAACCTAACCCATGTGAGATGACCCTCCATATGTGAGTGGAGGACACATAGGATCCCACACACCAACAGCTCAAACTTGTGAAAAATTTGAGTTTAAGTCATATCTAAGAAACACGTTGGATGTGGTTCACGATTAGTAGAACCAACTCTCCATTTTACAACATCTCTTGTATTAGGTGAAACTCTAGTGTTATCATGCCAAAATTGAATAACAACTTCTCTTATAGCATCAGATATATCTTTGTCCTTACGCGGTGCTCTAGCAGAAAATGCCCAAAAATCGGTGTTATTGAGTGATTGAAGGATATTACATCTTTTAATTGCTTTCATTAGATTTTTTCAATTAACTTTCAACATTTGAATTGTTTGCATAATCAAACATTATTTTTTTGTTAATTCACTTACAACACTAGTAGCAATTACACGATGCACAATATTAATATCACTTGTGCATCTCTTGACACCAACAAAGTGACATGCATCATGAAGGTTTTCAAAAATGTAGAGGTTTAACCACGTATATTATATGTTGTCAATCCTGAGGTGTTTAATGTAGGTCTCATTTTAATCAATTTCATCAAACTAATCAACAAATGACATATTTGGGAATCATTTAATATTTCAAAATGATTATCCCAAATTTTAGTGGATTTTCTTTTGATTTTCCATTCAGAAAGTTTGTCAAACATTGGTTTTAAAATTTTCTCATCAATTTCAATAAAATAATTAGGTTTCTTACATAAAATCCTAGGAAGAGTTTTTGTCAAATTTTGTTTGTCTATAGTTTCAACCTGAATTTCCTTATTCACATTTTCATTTTCTCCTTCAATTTCAACATCAGCTACATCATGAATATTTAATTCTTCTTCAACATTAACGGTAAAAACATCTTCATCACGAGTATTTAATTCATCTTCAACATTAATAGTAGAAACATTACCTGGTTCCTCATTGCTTACAATAGTAGGGGTTGAAGATGAACCTCTTCTTGATTCACGAAGATTCCACATTCACTCAGCATTTTGAAATATTTTTACCTCTAATTCATCTGGTGTTTTTTTACTTATTGACTTCATTTCTTGTCTCCCATGATGTTTTACTTTTGGTGATAAGAAAAATGTGTAAAATTTCACAATAATTCATACAATAAGGCCAAACAGTAAAAATCACATGGTAATTCAAATATTGGTATACATGTAAAAATGATTTAATAATTGTAATCAAAATTTAATATTAAACACTTTGTGATCATAGTTTATAAAGCACACTTGTAGTTCTATCTGTATCATCAAATTTGATGCTCAAGGCTCAAGAAATCTTTTTTTTTTCCAACTAGAGCTATGGGAGGTCATTATGGCGTGTAAAAGGTCAAAAACTTCAAATTTTCTCTTCCGCAGACTTGAACCATGCTAAAAATTGAAAACATCTCACAAAAATGGTACCATCACATAGGGGAGACTGTTAACTTCGTAGAAATATTGATTTTAAAGTGAATAGAATAAGATAAATATTATTTTATAATTTTTTACTAATAGTATGTCTTTAAGACATTTTTCCCGCAAATGTTCATGTCTACGTTTAAGAATGCAAATTTTTTTTCGCTTATCAAAATGTGATAAAACCTATACCATCCCAAGCATGGTGAAATTCTATACACGTTAAAAAAATATTTGATTTCGATATTTTTTTATATAGTTATGGTGGGAAAATGGAAAGTGCTCCGTTTTCTAAAATTTTCAAACCACTTTCATGGAAAAAATCATAAAAAAATATTGCTCAAAAAATAAAAAAATAAAATCCATCCCAAGATAGACAATGACATCTAACTTTTCACCAAAGGAAAAAAATAACAAGATTTGGTCATCCAAATCGCGGGCAAACGGACTACAATCTTATAGGTTTTTTAAAAAAAATCAAGTCATATAATTTTGAGTGTTTAATATAGCTAAACTTGTCCACTTTTTAAAAAATTAGTAGTTTAGAAACTAGATTCTAGATGCTACGATTCATATTTATATAATTTTTCTAATTTTGAGTGTGTGTATTGCTAATAATCCCTACAAGTTGAGATTTTGATGTTTTTGCAATATGACGTCCACTTATGACCCCTTTTTGGTCCACCAACTTGCTGCACTTACCTAGTCACATACCTCACTTTTGATATTGTTAGACCAATTGATATCGAGTTTTTATTGTCACAAAAAATTAGCTATCTAAAACTTCCCATTTTTTGCTCCATTTTCAATTTAAAATTACTATTCGCGTTTTCTTTATTTGTCTTGTTTTCTTTGTAAATTTATTTCAGACTTCTTCCTATTTTGACTTATGAAATTTCTAAGTCATCAATAAATATTATGTTTCGCAAGATCATATGCTAAGTTAATCTGAATGGCATAATTACCCAAAAAAATAACATTAATGCATGGTGTCACAATGTAAGAAAAGAATTTGATTTGGGATGTTGGAAATCTAATCCCAACCACCTATATTAATTTCTCATCCACAAATGATATTTTTTTGCATTCAAATTTTAAATCTCCTCATTTAATGCGGTTAGTTAGAAAATCAAATAATTAAAAAAGGAGAAAAGGAAAGTTCCAAATTTTTGTGTAGTTTGTATGGAGGAAGAATGAAATAGAAGAAAAAGAAAATAAAATGAGAGAGAACAACTATAGATATATGTTTTTATCATCAACAAGCGGTAATAAGGAAATAGACAAAATAGAGCAGTCGTATGTGTTTTTGTAGTAGCAAAAGAAAACAGAATACAAGGAAAAATGCAACAATAGTTGTGCATTTGCGGTGGATATCGAGCAAAGTGAAGGCACAAATAGAAAACATTCACAAAGAGAAATGCACATATAAATACAAGAATATCTAGAGTTTTTTGAAAATCAGATTTTTGTTGATAATAGATGAAAAAGACCTCATATCTAAAGTTGTTCTGTTGTGTTTAATATTGTTGCTCTATTTTTATGCTCTGATTTTATTTTATTTCATTTTATTTATGGGTCTTAAAGTGTTGCTCTATTTTTCTATATATATTATGTTTGAAAATAAAACTTGGGTACTACTTCCTCCCTCCTCCAACAAAGTGTGGTATCGAGCCGAGTTCTTGAGGGAGAGTAGATTTATTTGTTTTTATTATGGCTAGAAATGAAGCCAAACCCTGGCAACAACCTCCCACTTTTGATGGGAGAAATTATGATGTATGGTCCAAGAAAATGAAGACCATTTTGATTGCAAATGATTTATGGGATTTAATCTCAAATGGGTTTGTAGATGTGACTGATAATGCAACTTATGCAACTTTGACAAATGCACAAAAACCCAGTTGAAGGAAACCAGAAGAAAGGATGCAAAATCTCTCACCTCATTGAATGTGTAATGGCAGAGCCAATATTTCCAAGCATAACAACAACTAACTACTCAAAGGAAGCCTGGGAAATCCTTCAAAATACATACAAGGGCACAGACAAGGTAAAGCTTGTTAAACTTCGAGTTATTAAGAAGAGAGTTTGAAACCCTTCAGATGAAGGAAGAATAATGTATTACTGATTTTCACATGAGGATTTCTGGGTTAATAAATCAGTTGAAGATTAATGGTGAAGCCATAGAGAATTAGAGGATTGTTGAAAAAATCCTTAGAATTTACCTATAAGATTTGACCTGATTGTTGTAGCAATCGAAGAATCTAAGGATTTATCTCAAATGGATCAGTTGATGGGTTCACTTCAAACCCATGAGAAAAGGTTGAATATATCATCTCCTCCTTTAGAGAAATATTTTAAAGCTCCTAATTTAAGAGGTAGGGGGAGAGGAAGAGATAACAAAGGAAGAAATCCCAGAGGTAGAGGAAGAGGTAGAAGAAACCCTAGAATAAGTTAAACTTATACGCAAGAAGGAGCAAGCACCTCACAATTAGACTCTCAAGACAAAAAAAGGAGCATCAACTTAAATCAAAGGTATGAAAAAATTAATGTTCAGTGTTATTATTGTCACAAGTATGGTCATCTTGCAAGTGAATGTAGAAAAAGGCAGTGTGACTAGTCAAGGAAAAGTGTTAATGTGGCTAATGAAAAGATAATTGATTATGAACCAATGTCAAATTTGTTTATTATGTGTAATGTTGTTGAACAAAGTAATGTTGAAGTATGGTATTTGGACAGCGGTTGTAGCAACCACATGAGTGGTAATGCAAGTTTATTTTCATCTATTGATAAAAATGTTAAGTCTAAAATCAAGATGGGGAATAATGAATTGGTTCCAGTTTTAGGCAAAGGAGCAATAACCATACGCAACAAGCAAGGAGATAGAAGGGTAATCCAGGATGTGTATTATGCCCTAGAATAAAACATAATCTCTTAAGCATTGGATAGCTGGTTCAAAAGGGGTACAAAGTCCTGATGGAAAATGGAGAATGCATAATATTTGACAAAGATGGGAGCAAGAACAAGATTGCAGCCATACAAATGACAAAGAATCAAATGTTTCCTCTCAGAATGGAAGCTGATTTTTCTATGAAATCAATGAATGAGCAGCCACATGTAGCTTTCAAAACAACCATCAAATATCCATCCAAACTTTGGCATATGAGGTATGGACACTTGAGTTTTTCTGGGTTATGTATTTTATCAAAAAATAATATGGTTAGTGGGCTGCCATCAATTGTAGAGGGTGGAAATAAATGTGAAGCTTGCATATTAGGAAAACAACATAGGCTTCCCTTTCAATCAAGGAAATCATGGAGGAAAAACACCATTAGAGTTGGTGCATTCTGATTTATGTGGCCCTATGCAAACCCCCACATTCTCCAAGAATGAATATTTCTTAACCTTCATAGATGATTATAGCAGGAAGACTTGGATTTATTTCTTGAAGCATAAATCTGAAGCATTCGAGAAATTTAAACAATTCAAGGATTTGGTTGAGAAGAAAAGTGGACACTTCATAAAGGTCCTAAGAACTGATAGAGGGGGAGAGTATGTATCTAAATAATTTTAAAAATTTTGTAAGCATGAAGGCATTGAAAAACAATTTACAACTAGGTACACTCTACAAAAAAATGGAGTGGCTGAGAGAAAGAATAGAACCATCCAAGAGATGGCAAGAAGCATGTTGAAGGAAAAGGATTGTCAAATGAATATTGGGGTGAAGTTGTAGCAACAACAGTGTATTTGATGAATAGAAGTCCTACAAAGGTTATACGTAACAAAATTCCACAAGAAGAATGGACACAAAAAGGTATAGCGTGGAGCATTTAATAATTTTTGGTTGTGTTGCATATGCTCTTATTCCAAAAGAAAAAGGAAAAATTAGATGATAGAGGTGAGAAGTGCATTTTCATAGGTTATAGTGAAGAATCAAAAGCATATAGACTGTATAATCCTATTACCAAAAAGGTTATCATCAGTAGAGATGTTGATTTCATTGAAAATCAGTCATGGGATGACACTATTGATAGCTCTGTGGGTACTACAAAAATGATACCAATAGCTGAAATAGAAGGCAACCATGAAGGAGCAACTTCCAATAGTGAAGGTGAAACAATCACATCCCAACAAGATTCAATTACAACAGCTCCTCCCTCTTCATCAACATCACAAAATGTTCCATAGACAAGCAACTCCAGCATTTCAAGTTATCCCTCAGATGAGAGCTCAGATCCTACACTAGCATCTCTTATGCCAAGAAAGACAAAGAGCTTGAGGGAGATTTATGACAACACAAGGTATGCTGATTTTGAAGAAAATATGAATTTTGCATTATTTTCTCATAGTGATCCAACATTTTTTGAAGAAGATGTAAAAGAAAAGAAATGGTGTGATGCCATGGATGAGGAAATAGATGCAATAGAAAGGAATAATACATGGGAGCTAACTAATTTTCCTTTGGGAAAACAAGTAATAGGAGTTAAATGGATTTATAAAACAAAAAGTACAGCAGAAGGTGAGATTGAAAGACATAAGGCAAGGCTGGTTGTAAAAGGTTACAAGCAACAACTAGGAAGAGATTTTGATGAGACATTCACTCCCGTAGAAAGAATGGAAACCGTGCGGGCTGTTTTGGCAATAGCAGCTCAACACAAGTGGAAGATTTATCAAATGGACGTGAAGTCAGCTTTCCTAAATGGAGTACTCAAGGAAGAGGTGTGAGCATGGGAATCTACAAGTACCTCTTCCTCATACCCGACCTCCCGAGGTCATGCCGAGAAATGCTGGTGAATGTGGAATATAAATGGATACAAACAAACTAATCGGGTAATCTTATATCCTCAATACACAATAATGGAATCTACGAATCTAAGGCAAAGAAGGCCCTCCTAACTTGAATTGGTGTAATGGTTCGTTCGGATATAATAGTTGTTCGGAGGCTCCAATCAATGTCGAGCTCTGCTAGATCCTGTTTCTTGGTTGTTGGATACGTGGGAAGTGACCTGTGGGAGCTTCATATATATCTCCAGACAAGGTCATGAAAATGGTGATAGAGGTTTAGTGGATTTGTAGTGAACTATGGGTGGTTTTCTGGTCTAGTCTAGAAAATATTAGATTGATTGGCTTCTATATTTAATACGGAGAACTGCGTGATGATATCTGGTGGGAGTGGTGAGGATCTAAATACCAGCGTTCATAAACCGTATCAATACTTAACTAATTTGCAGGCCCGTTGGGTTGTGGGACTTGGGGATCACAACCGTGAGTTCATGGTTGTTGTGGACTTATTATGGTCATGTGAAGAATCAATCCCTTCTTCCGACTATCCAGTAATCATACGCCTTTTCAGCCTCTATGTTTAGAACTAGAAGTTGTATAATTTTCTCAGAATACCTTACAGGTGTTCTAGCAACTTGAATGCGTAAGCTAGTATCTATGTCAACGAGGAGGTCTCCTACGTCAGGTTGTGGAACTAAAGGATCACAACCAAATACTTGTTCTCTTTCGAATCCTTGTACATTCATTCGGATATTTTATCAAGGTAGTCTATAGTTAGGATGATTTGACCAAAATGTATGCCTTTATCGTCTTCGATATTTAACCCTCTCAGTTGTTCACTAATTGCTTGTAGGTTTGTCCGTTGCTCGAAAGACCTGTATCCTAAGGTCTTGATCTATATCAGCTAATGTTGTGGGTAGATTTGGTTGAGGCACTATTGGTTCAAATATATATTCTCTAGGCTCTCTAGGTCCTGTGATTGTCATACAAAATGATTCAACTTTTAACTAAAATTAATAAACTAATTATGAAAGATGTATTTACACTATGCAAGCATTCTTCTATTTTTGTATTTTTGATGATGTATTTTAATGAAATTAAAGAGCAACTACTCTAATATATTTAGAAAATGGAAAACTAATCTAGTAACAAAATTAAAACAAACAAAGTAGCTTGGTGTGGCTATTTGCCTGTGCAGTTGTGATTTTATCCTAAATATCTAAGCAACTAATTATTTTAAATTGAAAGACTCTCGATCCTACCTCAGAAGTGAGGAATGAATCACAGTTTCTCAGAAACTATCAATCCCCACAGCTTCCCTGGTGATATCAAGAGTGAACTTTTAACTGAAATAAAATAATTCACTACTCTATTTGATACGTTGTAACTAGAACTTTGATAGCTCAAACCTGGCATTTACAGAACAGTGGTAAATCCAGTTGTGTGTGACTTTTTCCCCTCAGTGTGATCTCCTCATTCCTTCGTGTTCTCGTGAATCCAGAAAAGCATGTATATGATAGCATCAATAGAAGAAGGTATTCAAACAATGGCAGCTTTGGATATAGACCGAATACAATGCGAGTAGGAGAGGGATAGCGCAAGTGAACAGAGCTTGACTATGTAATTCCTAGCGGGATTTATTGCGGGAATACACAAAAATACCAAGAGTTATTGAAACTATCCTTTGTGATGAAACAAAACTGCTGAACTCTAATGGATTCCAATCTACAAATGAAACTACTTTACTCTAAACTCAATTGCATGGAACAACAATGAAGCAAGACTGAAACAAGAAGATCAAATGACCTCTAAACAACAAAGGAAACTAACAATGGAAGCAAAACATGAAACTATGGAATTCTAATTGAGAATTCAAAAGACTAATAATAGAATTGAGAAGGTGAGAGGGGCCCATTTGTTTGAAAACAAGCTAGCTATTTATAGCAAATGCATTTACCAGAGGGTAACTCCCAATTGAACTCTTTTACTATAAACAAAGGAAAACACTATTCACAGGGCGGCCAAAACATAAATGCAAAGCAAAGTAGCTAAAGAATGCGGGTAGAAATTGAAGATTTACATTTGACGTGATCGTCGGAAGAATCTAGAAAATGCGAAACAGGACCGCCACCCTATGCGGGGGGCGGTTACTGGACCGCCACCTGTCTGGTGGCGGTCATCACGGGACCACCACCCAGGCAGGGTGGCGGTCTCGTCACTGAAGACCAAAATGCAAGGAAAAAGGGGGGCAGAGGGAAAACAAAGCATGTGGAGGCCGAGTGGGGCATGCGGGATACAAACATATACTTGGCGAGCTTTTCTGGATTCCAAACACCTTGCGAGGAGACCTGTATCATCATTGGGGTATGTGTAACATCTTTTCGGTGGTGCAGTACCCTACAATTTTGGGTACATACATATTGCCCCCTCGGAGAAGCATCTTAGCCATGAAGAGGTGTAAAATGGTGGATCCGAGTATGGTGGTCCCAAATGGGGAGTTAGGAGTTATACCTGACACGCCCGTGTGTTGGAAAGTCACCATCCAAAATCCCGCTATCTACAAAATGAAAAAAGGGGACTCAAGTGCAGATAGATAAAATAAATTGAGAAATAAAACAAAATTGATATGAAATGAGGACTTACCATCTTGCGTGGGGTTTAGAACTTACCTCTGTCGACACTCCGACCCTGCGAAAGACATTCAAAATCAATTTTAAAAGCTATATATATATATATATAAAATGAACTCATTTCACTATTCATTTGTGTGGATTGATTTGATAGTTTTTGAGCTCTGGGACCCACGGTGATGGTTTTCGATGAGAGTATAGTCAAAATGTTCATGGTGAGATAGTGATCATGCCTCCGAGAGTGGAACATCGACCCATGAAGTCTCAGGTTAGTTCTTCTCAATTTATTGTTTTTGAACCTAAAATGTGGAAATGATGAAATCTTTGTCTTGGGGGGTTATTTTTGAAAATATTAGTTTTAAATGAGTCTCTAGGGGGCACCATAGGGTAGGTCCTTATTTTAGTTAAAATGGTGTATTTTTCTTGTTTTTAGGCATTTTTAGGGCTTTGAGCCATTTGTGTTTTCGGGACAGGACCGCCGCCCTGCACAGGGTGGTGGTTATGGGACCGCCACCTTAGAAGGCGGTGGTTATGGAACCGCCCTCTCTCTGCACAGGGTGGCGGTTCATGATAGAAAGAAAAAAAAATGCTTTCCTTTACTTATTTTTGCATTTTTAGCATTTTTACATGTTTTTGATAGTTTTCCAATCGGATTTTGATACTAACTTACTCCTTTTTTGTGTTTTTGGGTGTATGCGAAGGAGGAGGAGTATATTAGATGGAGCCGAGAGAGGGAGTGTGATTGGCTCCCAACAGTGTTAGAGGCACTCACTCAGGTAGAGTGAGATACTCTTCAGAGGGCTGGCATTTGGAGGATTGCACAGGTCCCTCACGTTGCACCTGCTAGTCACATACTATGTGACTTATTTTCATACTGGGATGCGGATCGAACACCTTCCATTTCCAGGAGTTAGGGGTGAGTGGACCATCACCCTGGAGGATGTTTACCATATACTGGGGGTTCCGATCCTTGGGCGGTGGCTTGTCTCTTAAGACAGCAGTATCGAGATCTCAGGTGGTTCAGTGGGCCACCTATATGGGGGATGCAGTTGTTTCGATGGGGTCGAAGAAGGGAGTGAGGATCCACTCCATTGTTGAGACAGACATTCTTCTGTGCTCCACAAGGCCATCATGGGCATCCTTGCTTTGAGATTGATTGGGGACAAGGGAGGAGACACTCTCTTATATTGTTGGGCCCCCATTATTACATAGATTGAGGGCCATGGACATGTTTTACACTTGGGGAGTAGACATCCTCGGGACCACCTACCATGATTTATACAGGGTGGTCTAACTACAAGGACAGTCACTGAGCCACCCCACTCTTGTCATGAGTTGGGTGTATGAGCATATCACTCCGTATGGGAGAGGTGTAGAGGCGGAGGATCCCGGGGCCGTCAGGGCAGCGAGGTGGACAGGGATGACCATTCTTAGAGCACCTCACCAGCCAGTGGCCTCTTTGACCACTGTAGACATGGAGGCCACTCCTTATCAAGCCATGGCAGGGTTATGGGGAGAGGAGACTATTACATTGATTGCTTGTCAGACTACTAGTCAATTGGTAGACAGGGCGGGGAAGTTGGAGATCCACCCCTTTGATAGAGTACCACAGCAGTTCGGCCTCCCATATATTGACATGTTTCCTCCAGTGGGGCCAGTGTATAGATCTATTCGTGAGGCTCGGGGAGGTCCTAGAGGTTGGGTTGGACTATTGTTACTCCCAGTGTTCCCATCGTGGCCAGGAGGGTGGTACGTGCTCGAGGGGAGCCGGTGCTCCTCAGGCACCTTTACTTTGATTTGCCGGTCCCGCCCATAGCAGCGATGAGCCCATTGACATGGACTCCAAGTCTAAGGAGTTCACTGGGGAGAGAGAGGAGGAGGAGACAGAGGAGATGGAGATCGGAGGGATGGGTGGGGAGGATGATAGTGATTCCGAGTGGCATGACACTCAGGATATCCTACGAGCCGAGAGGGTGGAGCGGAGCGCAGAGAGGGTGACTCGGTCTCAGAGGAGTTTCTCTCTCAGGATTTAGGGGAGATGGTGAGTCCATTGTAGGCCATCACATTGCCCCAGATGTGGGAGAGGGACACCAGTCAGTGGCGGCATCAGTGGCAGGCACGGATCCTAGAGATCCTTCTTGGAGGCTGGAGATCTGAGTGAGTTGTCACTCTTCTCTTGACTTTGTTTTAGTTAGAATTGTCTTAGTTGTTATTTCTTTTTTTTTGTTTATCTTGGTTTTATTTTTGATCATTTTCTAACTTGTTTTCTCCTTTATTTGCAGCGACTGCTTGATGAGTGGCGAGACTTGATTCATCAGTATGCACTAGATACCTTGTTGCTCCCCTCGAGAAAGACTCGTGCTGAGCTTTCTGTGGATGTGGGGGAGCCTTCAGCAGCCGGTAGGCATACCGATGTTTTCACCTCTGTCTGGCATGTGGCGAAGATCATGACTTCTCTCCATGCTTGAGGTAGTTGGATATAGGATGGCCGAGCGCTTGATGAGGAGGAGTCATTCTCATAGTGAGATGGCAGCTATTGGCCGTGACCGACGAGCCCTCAGTGCATTCGGAGCACCGGCGTAGCTGGAGTCCTAGATGTGGTCATGTGCGCCTTGAGGGATCCCATAGGGATTGAGAGGCCATTTTTGTAGTGTTTTGTCGGATATTTATATGAGTGTTTTTGTACTTTTTGGGCTCATTGAGCATTTTGACCATGCCTAGTGCATGATGGCATTGTATATAAAACTTGATTTATATATATATATATATATATATATATATATATATATATATATCTAGACTCTTTTTGTGCTCTAGGTGTGCCTAGAATTTTGTGACTTGTTTCCACATGTCTACTAGATGTTTTTAGAGTACTTGTTTTCATGCTTTTCAGTATGTATGCAATGGATGACAAATGATAGTAAACAAAATGTTTTACTTTGTATGTTTTGTAATGTTGATATGCGATGATTAACACATTGTAGTTTTGAACTTTTGAACTCTTTGGGCAATGTTTGTGATTTCTTCTTATGTTGGAAAAACGTGATGAATGTATAGTGATAAAGAGATGAACTTGCCCCATTCCCAATTCCACACAACTAGTAAGATGCGAGGGCTCTACACCAAGAGTTAGGAAGGGCACAAATTGTATGAGTTTGACTGAATGGAATGATGAGAGACAGAACAAACCAGTAATAGAAACCAAACTTAGACCTACACACTTACCCTACTCAAACTACCACCAAGCTTAGAAGGCCACTTACTTTCTAGTTTATCTAGACTTAGATTCATAAATGGCAACTTGGTTGACAAAATCTGGTTTTGAGGATTTGATCTCTTTGGAATTTGGACATTTGTTTTCTCTTAATATAATTTGATTTGTGCTTTTAGCATACCAAGATTTGTTAATTTGTGTGAATGGACCCCCCACACCTACCTCATGCCACTAGTAAGAAGCATGGGTTTGTCACCAAAGGCAAGATATAGGTGAGTAAGGGCACTTCTTTCCTTTCCCAACCTCACACCACTAGTAAGAGATGTGGGCTTATCACCAAAGGTTGGTGGGGCAAAGAAGTGTGTAAAATAAAATATTTTGTTTGCTTGGTGCCTTTGATTCCATTTGATTTTGACATTTCTAACGATCTATAACTTTGGGATATCCTTTCTTTTAAAGAGATTTAAGAGGGATAGATGTGACACCAAGAAGCTTCTAGAATAGACCGTAGGTAAGGACAACTTCACCTAGTAGAAAGAAAGAGCAAAACCAAGTATGCAGGCCTTGGTATGGTTTTCATCAATACTTGTCTGTCAAACTTGATGAGAAGATTTGAAAATACTTGATGATGTTTGAAGAGATGTGATTTGAATGCTTTTGCCAATACTTTCAAAATTTGTAATAAATTGCTTAAGAGTAAGTTCCTGGACTACAATTTTTACGAAATGAGTGGACAAAATGAAACAACTAAATGACTAATGCAATGTAGGTAACTATAATGTACAAGTGGTGATTCTGATGTCTTATGCGTAAAACCATTTTAGATGCAAGGAATTGATAGTTTCATTGAATTCCTCACCTTCTAGTGTGCACAAAAGATACACCATTTCCATAGTCCTTCATGACTCGGTATGGGCCCAACCACTTGGGCCAAACTTCCTTCCTTCACCGGTTTTCTTATCAATCTGGCTGTCTAGTCTTAGAACTAGATCTCCCTCATATATTTCTCACTCATAGACTTTTTTGTTATACTTCGGCACATCCGGTCAGCATAGGCTCTATGTGCATTGTTGTTCGCATTGTTTAAGCTTTGGCCTCGTCAAGGCTTTCCAGTTGAGAGAGGCATGCCTCCCTATAAGCTTCTTCATCCAAAATCCCTTGTAATGAGATGCAGAGACTAGGTATTTCAACCTCAAGTGGGAGAACTGCTTCTACCCAAATACCAACGATGAGAAAGGGGTTGCTCCTGTTGGTGTTCTTATTGAGGTTCGATGGGCCCACAAGGCCGGATATAGTTTTAAATGCCAATCTCACTTGTTCTCCTTGATTGTTTTGAGGAGAATAGCCTTTAATGTTTTGTTTGTCGCTTGACTTGCCCATTGGCTTGAGGGTAGTAAAGAGAGGCCGTGTGATGGTTTATTTTGAATTTGCTACATAACTCATGGACTTCATCATTTTTAAAGGACGTGCCATTATCTGAGATAATGACTTGTGGGACACCATACCTGTAAATGATTTGGTTTAGAATGAATTTGGCAATTATTACTCGAACTGACAGTACTTGTGGTGAGAGGCATGGCCTCCACCCATTTGGTAAAATATTTTGTGGCTAATTATAAAATTATGGCCATCGGTTGATGAGGGAGAGAATTTCCCTATCAAGTCCAGACCCCACGTGGAGAAGGGCCACGGGGTCATTATTGGTTGTAGGGATTGTGCTGGCATGTGAATCTCGTGAGAGAATTCTTGGCATTTGTGGCACTTACGTACAAATTCCACTTCATGTTCGAGAGTGGGCCAAAAATAGCCCATCCGATGTATTTTGCGAGTAGTGGCGTGACCACCGAAGTGGCCTCCACATATCCCACTATGGGATTCATGAAGAATCTTCTTGGATTCTTCTATGTCGACGCATCTTAGAAGCATGTCGTCGAAGGCTTTACGATAGAGTACCTATTCTAAAACAACATATTTAGCGGTGATAATGCGTAACCACCTTCTTTGTTGTGATGTGGCACCTTCGGGTATGTGTGGTCTATGATAAAATTGATGATATCAGTGTACCAGGGACATGTAGAGATGGGGGGCCTGGTTTCGATGAAGTATACACACTCATCAGGAAAGTCTAGATTTACCAGATCACCTCCATCTAGTGGATTGTCAGCTAACCAATCTGCAATGATTTGTCCCTTAATGGATTTTTGGTTTACGAATGTCAACTCAAATTCACCCATTAAGGTTATGAAATGCACCCACCTTTTTAGATAAAGACCCTTGCGTGAGGAATGTTCGTAAATGATCTGTCTTTACAATGACCCTTGTTTCTTGGTTTAACATGTAATGTCTTAAACATTTTGTTGCAAAGACTATGGCAAGGCATTCTCTCTCTACCTGTGTATAACATGTTTCATAATCGAGCAACGTTTGGCTAATGAAATAGACCGCACATTCCCATTTATCATTGTCTTCTTGAGCCAGCATGCAGGCTAGCGAGACATGAGTGGCTCGTGAGTATAGGATCAAAGGGGTCTGGTTTGGGAGGCATTAGCGTGGGTGGAGACAACAAGAAGCATTTAACTACTTCGAAGGCCTCGTTGCATTCTTCAGTCCAATCAATCACTATAATCTTTCTTTAATAGATTGTTGATTGGATGAATGGAAAAACTTAAATCTGGGATGAACCTTTGGATTGCACCGAGTTTCCCAAGAAATGACCTGATTCCAGACTCATCTGATGGTGGGATCATTTCGAGAACAACCCATATTTTGGCTGGATCAACATCAATCCCTCATGAAGATATAATATAGCCCAAAAGTTTTCCTCTGTCACACCAAACACACACTTCTCTGGTTTAATGTGACGCCATATTCAATTAATCGTGAGAGGATGATACGGAGCACTTCTGGAT
Source organism: Taxus wallichiana var. yunnanensis (assembly GCA_018340775.1). Classification (NCBI taxonomy): domain Eukaryota; kingdom Viridiplantae; phylum Streptophyta; class Pinopsida; order Cupressales; family Taxaceae; genus Taxus; species Taxus wallichiana. The sequence continues at coordinate 333,932,668 of CM031238.1, read as the reverse complement.
GATCACAACACGTTTCTTGGCCTTGGCCAACAAGTCATCCACATAGGATTCCACAATTTTATGGATAAGATCATGGAATATATATGTCATTTCCCATTGATATGTAGCGTCGATGTTCTTAAGACCAAATGGCATGACAACGTAGCAATAAGTTCCCCAGGGAGTTATGAATGTAGTTTTGGCTTGATCTGTTCGATATTTTAATCTGATTATACCCTGAGAACCCATCCATGAGGGACAACAACTCAAATCCAGTTGTTGCATCAACGATAACGTCAATGGATGGTAATGGGAAGTCATCCTTGGGACAAGCTTTGTTAATATCCCAAAAATCTATGCAAATGTGTATCTTCCCATTCTTTTTTAGAATAGGGATGATATTAGATACCCATTGTGAATAGTCAATGGGTTTGATGAATCCCACTTGGAGAAGTTTTATTACTTCCTCTTTTACCATGAGAGCCACTTTTGGCTTCATTGGTCTTGACTTCTATTTAATTGGTTTTGCATCTGGTTTAGTGACAAGATTATGTACCGCGATGATGTGGTGCAATGCCCATCATTTCTTTATAGTTAAATGTGAAAGCCTTTTGATGTTCTTTGAGGATTTGGGTGTGTATTTCTATCTCCTCTGGAGTTAACGAGGATCCCAACTTCAAAAATTTTGGTTCTTCCTCCATTCCAATGTTTATGTCAATGGTTTCTTCTATTAAAGAAGTGTTACCTTCTTCAAATTTAGGTGGGGCTAGAGGTAGTTCCAAGCTTTCTCCATTTTCTATCTCGTAGATATCGAGATCCTTCTATGGAGGAGACTCTACCATGGGATTTCCAAAATAGGAAGAGGAATGTGGTATTAGGAAAGATCAACTATACGGTGAGCAAGGTGTAGCTCCACATAGGCGTTTAGATATTCGAGTGACTCTATCATCATCAAAGTGATCCATGATAGAAAAATCATCCTCAGCTTCTCCATGAGTCAGGAGTGAGTTTGTTGGTATTTTACACACTAATGGTTTGGTACGAAGTGATACTGTGAAATTTGTATCTTCCAACTCACTGTTTGGAGTGAAACGGGAAGCTGAGGTTGTTATTGAGTCTGTGAGAAGGTTCTGCTCTCGTGGGATTGCTTCAATTGATATGAAGTTAAATCCCTTGCTTAGATCTAATACTGTTGTTTTTTATAGAGTTGTAAATGTTCAGCCCTAGTTTCATATACCTCAGAGACTTGGTTTGCAACTAGTTGTGAGTCTCCTAGCACTCTAATGTTATCGACACCCATTCTTTTGGCTAGGATGAGGCCAAGGAGGAGAGCTTCGTACTCAGCCCCATTGTTTGTACATTCAAAGTTTAATTTAAAGGTGAAAGGTAGGATCTTTCCCTCAGGTGAAGTAAAGATCACTCCTGCCCCAGCTCCAAAGTGACATCTAGCTCCATCAAGTGGAGAGTCCAATACTTGCTTGGAAAAATGGATGTTGGGATATCATCATATCTATTTCTTTTGCTTTGGTTACTTCTACCATAAAAACTTTGTCTGATGGAAGAGAAGCAATTCCCAGGGTGTGTCCCATACCCATAGAATCAAATGGTAGGAGAATAGGTAAGTCTTTCTCTAACAACTCGACAATTTTTGTGGTAGTCCCTAGTGACACTGTTTATATAACATTGGTCTCATTTTTGAGTGTTGGAATGTCCTCGGCTAGATTTGTAATTTCCAACTCTGTGGTGGGTATCAACTTCTCTTTTGGTTTTGAATTAATTGGTTTGATAAGTTGATTTGTTGGGAGTTCAAACTCGGAGTGAACACCTGGTCTTTTCTTCAAATCAGCTAGGTGTATATCGAAGGGTTTTGGGTCACCTTGTGCCACAAATATTTTCCCTAAGTGTAGAAATCTTATTTCTTGGAATAACGTGGAAGGGATTGCCTTCATGCGGTGTATCCATGGCCGACCAAGGATCATATTATAGTTGGTTTCCCGATCTATAATATAAAATTCGGTGAGGACCGTCTTGGGTCCTAAAGTGACTAGTAAAACTATGGTTCCAATTGAAGTGGCCTTGAGGCTATCATAACCTCTTAGCGTATTTCATGTTGTGGAACAGTTTGTCTCTCCATATCCTAACTTTTGAAGAAAAGTGAAGGGGACTATGTTAACTTGCTGCCCCATCATCAATCATTGCACGTTTAACATAATTATTGTAAACCCATACTTGTAAATGTAAAGTTGGGTCACCTCTTCATGCAATCTCAGCGTCTGTTGGCATTTTGCTTATATCAATATAAACTCAGTATCCCTATCTGGCTGCCCTAGAGGATAAACGTCAAAGTCTACATGGTTTACTTGCATTTTCCGGAGGAGGAGTGATGTTGATTAAATGACCAAGGCCTAATGCTTCTAAGAGGGCAGCCCTGTGGGTGGGAGAGTTCTTTAACAAATCCAAAAAGGAGATGTGAGAGAAGGTTTTAGTTAAGTCATTAATTAAATCATAGGTGCCTATGGGTTTTACCAATGTTTGTTGAATGTTGTCTAGTTCTAATGGATAACTTGGAGTTGGTTGAGAAGAATAATCCCATGTTCTTGTTATGGTTTCTACGGGTAGCTCGGTGTCTAACTCCACCAAACCAACTATCTTGGTTTGGGGTCGAGTTCCTAGTTGGGGTGCGACTGGTGGATTTAATGAAGTTGAAGCTTCATGATCATTGTTTCCTATTATAACACCCTTGTTTGTTCCATTAGGATCTAACTTGTTATTGTTAGAATGGTTTGGGAGTGGATCATTAAAGATCTTGAGGGGTGCATTTTGAGGGAAATTACCCTGTATAAGTGTTTGGCATGGGTACTACAAAATTTGCTAAAAACATATCTATAAAGAGTTGTTTTTGATCTTAAAAAATGCTTGCATGAATTTATTGTAGTCACGACAAGTCCTAGTATCGTGGCCTTGAATCTTGTGGAAGCCACAATACAAATTGGGATTATAATTTTGAGGTTGTTGATTTAAAACCTGTTGTGGCCCAAAATTTTGATAAGGTTGTTGGTTGTTAGAGTTAAAATTTTGAGGTTGTTGCCTTTGGTTTTGACTCTGATATCCAGTTGGGTTTTGATTTGGACCTTGTGTTTGGATTTTTCATTTTTGTTGTTGTTGTTGTTGTGGTGGATGATTAAAATCCACCGCGTTGATTGTTGGAGTAAAATTGTTATTTCATTGATTATTAACAGGTGGCGAAATGTTTACAACATTTTCCCTTTTAACTTGGTCAGTTACTCCATCTGTTGTAACTCCGTGGTTCTTGTTAAGGATCTTAGGTCCTTGATTAGCATTCCTCGGTATTAGGATAGGCCATGGTGTTTTGATTGGGAGTGGTTAATTTCCCATTTGTTCCATATGTCTTACGACCACTATCTATCATTTTGCTTGGTCGATTCGGAGAGCACTCTCGAGTACTTCATCATAAGTTCTTAGTGGGAACTTCTGGACTTCTTCCTTTATCTCTCTATTGAGAGAATTAAGGAATAAATCACATAGTTCCATTTGATCCATGTTTGGAGCACTTGCTTGATGAGTAGAGAACCATATGCCATCTTTGGATAAAATGAGCAGCGGATTCATTATGTTCTTGTTTAATATGCAAGAATTCCTTGATTCCTGTTCTTAACAATTTGTTCATGTCAAAAGCTTTGATGAACTCTGACACGAGTTGTTTAAATGAGTGTATCGAGGCTTCAGGTATTCTATAATACCAATCAAGGGCAATACCCTCTAAGGTCTTAGGGAATATCTTAGCAACAACCCCATCCCAAGGGAGTAATTCCCATATGGTTGTGGCATAGGCCTTAATGTGTGCATTTGGATCCCCTTCCCCTTTGTATTTGGGTAAATCGGGAAGAGGTCTTGGAAGCATAACACTTCGTATGGTGAAGTCTAGGGGCTCTTTTAAATATTCTGAATAAGTCCCTACTGCGTAGGCCTCGACCATCGATGGTGCTTGCTGAGGGGGTGGGGGTGGCATGGTTGTTGATATGGCATAGCATATGTATTTAGGGGGCATAAGGGAATCCATGTGGTTGAACAAACATCCCGGGAGAAGAGAACATGTCTCCTTGTGGTGACTTTGAATAAATGTTTAAGTAAGGAGGAGCATTGTTCTAGTATGGGTTGTTTGGTGCCAAGCCGGGAGGTGTCATGTTTTTACTAGAGTGGCATTTGAAAATGTCCTAGTTGGCATTTGTTGTGGGTAATTATACGGATGTTGAGGAGGCATGCCTAACGTGCCTATTCCTGTAAGGAGGTCAACCTGACTAGGATGATGCGGAGGGTTGGGGATCCTACTTGCCCAAAATATGAATTTTGGTTTGCTTGAGCAAGTTCCAGCCCTCTAACCTTTTCAACTAAGGCTGAAATGACCTCTATTGGTGAAGACACAGTGTTTTCCTTAATGGCATTTGTTGTATACCTTGAGGTTGTAAAGGGGTGTGATACCTGCTATGAATTGATCATTACCAAGCTTCACCGAGGGTATTTCCCATAGGTGGAGGAATGGGGGTGTTTTCTTGGAATAGGGTATCAGATTGTATTTGTAAACTCCCTATAGGTGGATACATGTTTTGGAAATGTTGTTCACTTTTAGCATAGCGTGCTAAGTACTCCTCATCCAAAAATGGGAGTGGATCTGACTTGTCTATTGATCTGTGGTCTGAACAAGACCCAAGGAGATGAAATGGATTCTCCAGTAAACATCATATTATTAGAGCTTGATGGCTCTGGTTGTTGTGTTTGTGCAAGTTGATCTAACTCCTCAATTCGGAATGAAGAACTAGAACTAGTTATTTGAGGGGGAGTTTGAGATGACAAGTAATTACTTGAATAGTTATCAGCCCATGCGAGAAAGTGAGGGTGATGGTTGTCTATTTGTTTGACTATAGTTTGTTTGAGACTTGAGAGAGGTCTACCATATGCATCGTATCCCAACATATTCGGGGTATATGAATACCCATAGAATAATGGGAAAGAGCGAAGGTGGATGAAAGAAATGAAAAAAAAAAGGGGAATAATTGTTTGTTCACGTCGGGTTCACCAATTTTGTACGATGGAAAAGTGACATGCGAGCATGGGAATCTACAAGTACCTCTTCCTCATACCCGACCTCCCGAGGTCATGTCGAGATGGCCGGTGAATGTGGAATATAAATGGATACAGACAAACTAATCGGGTAATCTTATATCCTCAATACGCAATAATGGAATCTACGAATCTAAGGCAAAGAAGGCCCTCCTAACTTGAATTGGTGTAATGGTTCATTTTCGGATATAATAGTTGTTCGGAGGCTCCAATCAATGTCGAGCTCTGCGAGATCTTGTTTCTTGGTTGTTGGATACGTGGGAAGTGACCTGTGGGAGCTTCGTATATATCTCCAAACAAGGTCATGAAAATGGTGATAGGAGGTTTAGTGGATTTGTAGTGAACTATGGGTGGTTTTCTGGTCTAGTCCAAAAATATTAGATTGATTGGCTTCTATATTTAATACGGAGAACTGCGTGATGATATCTGGCGGGAGTGGTGAGGATCTAAATACCAGCGTTCGTAAACCGGTGTCAATACTTAACTGATTTGCAGGCCCATTGGGTTGTGGGACTTGGGGATCACAACCGTGAGTTCATGGGTTGTTGTGGACCTGTTATGGTCATGTGAAGAATCAATCCCTTCTTCCAACTATCCAGTAATCATATGCCTTTTCAGCCTCTATGTTTAGAACTAGAAGTTGTATAATTTTCTCAAAATACCTTACAGGTGTTTTGGCAACTTGAATGCGTAAGCTAGTATCTATGTCAATGAGGAGGTCTCCTGCGTCAGGTTGTGGAACTAAAGGATCATAACCAAATACTTGTTCTCTTTTGAATCCTTGTACGATCATTCGGATATTTTATCAAGGTAGTCTATAGTTAGGATGATTTGACCAAAATGTGTATGCCTTGTCATCTTCGATATTTAACCCTCTCAGTTGTTCACTAATTGCTTGTAGGTTTTCCATTGCTCGAAAGACTGTATCCTAAGGTCTTGATCTATATCAGCTAATGTTGTGGGTAGATTTGGTTGAGGCACTATTGGTTCAAATATATATTCTCTAGGCTCTCTAGGTCTTGTGATTGTCATACAAAATGATTCAACTTTTAACTAAAATTAATAAACTAATTATGAAAGATGTATTTACACTATGCATGTATTCTTCTATTTTTGTATTTTTGATGACGTATTTTAATGAAATTAAAGAGCAACTATTCTAATATATTTAGAAAATGGACAACTAATCTAGTAACAAATTTAAAACAAACAAAGTAGCCTGGTGTGGCTATTTGCCTGTGCAGTTGTGATTTTATCCTAAATATCTAAGCAACTAATTATTTTAAATTGAAAGACTCTCGATCCTACCTCAGAAGTGAGGAATGAATCACAGTTTCTCAGAAACTATCAATCCCCATAACTTCCCTGGCGATATCGAGTGAACTTTTGACTAAAATAAAATAATTCACTACTCTATTTGATACGTTGTAACTAGAACTTTGATAGCTCAAACCTAGCATTTACAGAATAGTGGTAAATCTAGTTGTGTGTGACTTTGTCCCCTCAGTGTGATCTCCTCATTCCTTCGTGTTCTCATGAATCTAGAAAAGCATGTATATGATAGCATCAACAGAAGAAGGTATTGAACAATGGCAGCTTTGGATATAGACCGAATACAATGCGAGTAGGAGAGGGATAGCGCAAGTGAACAGAGCTTGACTATGCAATTCCTAGTGGGATTTATTGTGGGAATACAACACAAAATACACCGAGAGTTTTGAAACTATCCTTTGTGATGAACAAAACCTGCAACTCTAATGGATTCCAATCTACAAATGAAACTACTTTACTCTAAACTCACTTGCATGGAACAACAATGAAGCAAGACTGAAACAAGAAGATCAAATGACCTCTAAACAACAAAGGAAAACTAACAATGGAAGCAAAACATGAAACTATGGGAATTCTAATTGAGAAATTCAAAAGACTGAATAATAGAATTGAGAAGGTGAGGGGCCATTTGTTTGAAAACAAGTTGGCTATTTATAGCAAATGCATTTACCAGAGGGTAACTCCCAATTGAACTCTTTTACTATAAACAAAGGAAAACACTATTCACAGGGCAGCCAAAACATAAATGCAAAGCAAAGTAGCTGAAGAATGCGGGTAGAAATTGAAGATTTACATTTACCCTACAATTTTGGGTACGTATAATTTCCTATATGTGGATGATTTAATTTTTACAGCCAATGATGATTGCTGATTTTAAAAAATCAATGATGAGCAAGTTTGAAATGATGAATTTGGGGTTGTTAAAATTTTTCCTTGGCATTGAAGTGAAGCAAATGGATCATGGGATATTCATCTCCCAATCCAAGTATGCCACCGAAGTTTTAAAGAGGTTTAAAATGTTGAATAGAAAACATGTCCCAACGCCAACAGCTACAAGCCTAAGATTGAGCAAGGAAGATTCCAACAAAAGTGTAAACCCAACATTGTATAAGAGCATGGTTGGAAGTTTGATGTACCTAATAACAACTATGCCAGATATAATGCATGTAGTAAGTTTAATTTACAGATTTATGGAGTCCCCCAAGGAAACACATTGGCAAGCGGGGAAGAGAATCTTGAGATATGTGAATGGTAGTAGAAACTATGGTATTTTATATGTTGCATCATGTGAACTAGAGCTGATTGGTTATACTGACAGTGATTGGGAAGGAAGTATTGATGATAGGAAGAGTACTTCAGGTATGTATTCCATATGGGTTCAAGAGCCATTTCATGGGCATCAAAGAAGCAACCCATTGTTTCTCTTTCTACAGCAGAGGCAGAGTACATAGCGGAAAATGCAGCAACATGTCAAGCTATTTGGTTGAAAAGGATACTTGTAGATTTGGGTGAAGAACAAAAGAGTGCTACTACTATATTTTGTGATAATGTATCCTCCATAGCTTTGACTAAAAATCCATTTTTCCATGGACGAAGCAAACATATTGAGATCCACTATCATTTTATTAGATAATTGGTGGAGCATGGAGAGATTAAACTTGAGTATTGCATTTGTGAGCAGAGTAAGCAAGCAATTATATTGACCAAAGTGTTACCAAAAGTTACTTTTGAATGCCTAAGAGAAAGCTTGGGTGTCATGGATTCAACAAAGCAGCTTAGCTTCCGATAGTTACATGACATAAGTACAAGTATTTTTTTGTGGTTGTGATTAAGGGGGAGTGTTGGAAATCTAATCCCAACAACCTATATTAATTATTCATCCCCAAGTGGGAGATTTTTGCTTTCAAATTGTAAATTTCCTCATTTAATGTGGTTAGTTGGAAAATCAGATAATTAAAATAAGGGAAACAGAAAGTTCCATATTTTTGTGTAGTTATATGGAGGAAGAATGAAATAGAAGAAAAAGAAAATAGATTGAGAGAGAGTAGCTATAGATATATGATTTTCATGAGCAGTAGCAAGAAGCGATGCTAAGGAAATAGAGAAAACGAGCAACCGTATGTGTTTTTTTAAGCAAAGAAAAGAAAATGAATCAAGGAAAAATGCAGCAAGAGTTGTGCATTTGCAGGTGGATATCCAGCAGCAGAGCTAAAGGCACAAATAGAAGACATTCACAGAGGAGAAATGCAAATATAAATACAAAGAGTATCTAGATTTTTGAAAATCATATTTTTGTTGATAATAGATGAAAAAGACCTCATATCTAAAGTTGTTACATTGTGTTTAATATTTCTACTATGTTTTTATGCTCGAGTTTATTTTATTAAATTTTATTTGTGGAGTGCAAAGTGCTTCTATAAGCAAAGCACTTCGCACTCCACAAATAAAATTTAATAAAATAAACTCGAGCATAAAAACATAGTAGAAATATTAAACACAACATGTAACAACTTTAGATATATATATATATATATATATATATATAGTGTTTGACAATAAAATTTGGGTACTACTTCCTCCCTCCAACAATAAAAGAGCTTATGTGAGAAAGAGAAATCATGTTATAATTAGCATGGAATTTTCCATCTAGTATATCTAGCATCGGTATGCTTTAAGAAACATTCACTTAAAACAAGTTGTCGACAAGTATGTCCTCGTATCCTTGGTGATTAAACTCAAATGAGATAATTGAAAATGAAAGAAGAAATTAGTCATATTTTAGAAAGGTTGGCATAGAAGTTTCAATATATTCTCGCACATCGTAATTATTTCCTTTAAAAGGAACAAGAGGTAAATTCAATTATGTTCCTCATCATACTAGGAAATTGGAATGTCGAATCTTATATGATTGGTTGTCACTTGTCACCTCTAGATGAAACATTTGGAAATTCTCACATGTTCCACCATTTCCTTAAAATTTCATTTTTTCCAAAAGGGTAAATTGAGTTTAATTTGGTTTAGCCATCGGTGAATTCGTGCATACTTGGAACCAATGGAACGATTCCAAGGTTCCATATTGGTTTCGTGACACTCTCAAGATGGAAAATTAACAATGCGAAAAAAATAGTCTCTGTAGATTTCAAAAACTATGATGTAAGCATGGGAAATGTTTGAGAAAATGTCTAAGTGAAAAGGAGCATGAAAAAGAGATGCACTATGAGGAAGATCATACTTTAATGTTTTATCAAGGAAATTTTGCATGAATAATGATTGCGATGACTACTTCTTTAACTAGAAAGAGGATTTTCTATATTTCTTGGAGATGAAGTTAAGATATAGAATAGAGTGAATGCTTCGGAGAATTAAGATATCCCCGTGTGTGTGAAATATATGAATGGAAATACCAAAGTATTAGTAAACTTTATTTTTAAAATTATTTGGAGAAAAACTATTAGAAATGCAATCGAAGGACGCATATATCCATTTCTCGCCGAGAGGACCAAACATTGTTTATTATTATAATTCTCTATCTTATGACTATCTTATGAGTTTGATGTGAGCCTTCTTGGTAGGTAGTTCATCAAATCCGATACCACTACTACGGTCGTTATGTTTTGGGTAGTACATGGAATAATAGTGTGATGACCTTGCTCATAAAATCCAAAACCAAAACTCTTCCACACACATCGGTGCGGGAGGTGTGGGAAAAACAATGATTGGTGAGTGACTGGAGGTCGGCAAAAATGGGCGGGTTTGTGATGGTGGTTCGGATGTATAAGTGGTAGTATCAAGTCCCCATAGGAGAGATTAGTGTGAAGGTGAGGAGGACCGTAAAGGAGACACTCTCTTATGCGGTGATCATAGTGAGGGTGTTGGTGAAGGTTTTCATACTCTTGTGGAGTGAGGAATGTGTTAGCATTATATAGGCGATACTCCCAGAGTGAGGTATTGAAAAATGTCTTCCAAGGGATTGGTGGTCGATATGTGGGTAGCTGGGATAGACGATGTGTTAGATATTGGATCGGAGGTGGAGCCAACTAATTGGGAGGCTGATGGGTCAGCAGTGGAAGTCGTAGCGGCGGTAGGGATGGAGGAGTTAAGTGCGGTTGAGGTAGCTACGGCACTGGTGGGCGGAGGTGTAGGTGAAGAGGAAGTGGTCATGGATGAAGATGCCTTAATGGGTATAATCACGTCATTGGGTCGATAAAGCATGTTGTAAGTTTTGAAAGGTGATGGGTCAACCTAATGGTATAGGTGTGCCCTTCATGCTCAAACTTCACACAACGATGCAAAGTGGAAGGAACGTAACCCATAACATGAATCTAGGGTCTACCAAGCAACAAGTTATATTGAAATTCCCCCTCCAAGATGTAAAATAACTTTGGAACAGTGTGGGGCCCACGCGAACATGGAGGATGATGATGCCAAGTGTAGAGGTGATAGCATCATTAAATGAATGTAACATGACGGGATGTTTATGCATGCAATTTTTGGGTATGCGCATTTGGTCGAACGCATGGGAGGAGATGATGTTAATGCTAGCACCCCCATCGATCATAACACGTCATACACGTATATTATCGATGTGGACAAAGATGAAAAGGGATGGATCTGGTCATCGGTTTGGTGCGGTGCGATCTCTTCATCTGAGAAGCTAAGGGTGGCTACTTGGTGAGTAGGTGGAGGTGTAGAAGAAGATGATAATTTGGTAAGAGAGGCTACATGATGAGGTGTAATAATGGAGGCTACGGGTGTAGGGTCATTGGGTAAGACCTCAATAGACTGAAGAACCTCCATGAGAGCTTGGCGATGGGATTTAGAGGTTTGGATGAGGTCATATAGGGACATTTTGAGGGAGGATTGGTGTAATTGTTTGAGCATTGTGTGATGTGTAACCCCATTGGAAATAGGATATGTGGGGCCACAGATAGTGACTTTAGGTGAGGGTGTAGATGGTATGTTGGGTATAGGGTTGGTTGGTGGGTCGGTTGCCTTTTCTTTGCCTTTGTCTTTCTGTGCGCAATTAGTAACGTGGATCATGTTGATTTGAGGTGGGGAGGTAGGTGAAGTAGGTGAGCCATGAAAGGTATAGTGATAGGAAGGGCAGAACCCAAGAGACAGGAAGGAACCTTGTGAAATGAGTTGGGCACATCGATATTTGGGTCGAGGTTTGGCGAGTTCTCTAATGCGCACCATGTTAATTTCAAATTTCGGAGGTGGCTCTAAGAGTTGGGGGTGGACGTCTTGGTCATTTGAGTAGGTAATGAGGAAGAACTATGGAAACTGGTGTTGGTGAAATGGGGTCCTTGTCGAGAAGGTCATCATCATCAAAATTTTCTTCAAGAGGACACAACTAGATAAGAACGGATTTCAAAGCCTTACAGCTCTCTACATCATGTCCCGACACATGATGGTAGGCATAAATTTTGTTTCACAAACCCTTTTGGTTTGGGTTTGAGTGGGTCGTAAGGTCTAAGAGGTGGTAATGTGATGGAAAAAGTTTCGAGGAGGTTGGTTAAGATTTTGGCATAGGATCTCGCTCTTTGGAGCAAAATGGGAAGTGAATGTGGGTTTGGGTGTAGGTGCAAATTGTATAGGAAGGGTCTTTGTAAGAGGGGGAGTGGGTTGAGCCATGGTCTTAGGTATTAGTCGTGTCTATTTGGGAAAAGGCATGATAGATGAACTAGCGATAGAGTGTGTGGTTGGTTTGACTACCTTATTGGAGGGTAGCAGATTTTTTCCTTTAGGTTACACCTTCTTGGGTAAATGCGATATGGGTGCACGAAATCTAGAGGGAAAAGTGAATGGTGGAAGAGGGTGAGTTACCCATGGAGATAACCGAGGTGTTGTGGTGGTAGATGATGTGGGTCGTGTAGGTGTAAGGGAAAGGGAATGAAGTGTCATGGATAGTGAAGAAGTTATCGATGGTATTGGAAGTATGGGTAGTAAAAATGTTGCGAGTGTGGGTGGAGGTTGTGTCAAGCACTTGGGTATATTAGAGGTCTATGAGGGAGGAATGGGTTGCTGCGTTTTTAGTTTACTAGCGGTGGAGGTTTCTTAGCCGTGGTCGAGGGTGAGGCCCTAAGATGGACGAAAGGGGTGAAAGTGATGAAGGTGTGATAGGCGAGGTTGGGGTACAAGATATGGGGGATTGGTTCTTCTCTGTTTTGGGCCAAATTAAGTTTGTTTTTGGCTTTGGAGGATGTAGCTAAATATAATTTGTGAGATGGATGAGTAAGGCTAACCGTTGGGATGACCCCTAAAGTAGTAGTAGATTTAAACAAGGAAGATGATGTAGGTGTGGGTTTAGATGTAGATTCATGTTGGGTTATGGGTAGAGGTGTAAGTTGAGCCATGAGTGGTATTGTGGGATAATTTGTGATAGTTGTGATCATGTTTGGTTCAATTGGCTGAAATATTTTTGGATAGATAGTGGAAGTGTCAGTGAGTGACATTTGCATTTGTGTTGAGACAAGAAGTAGAAGACGCCCCCAAAGTAAGGCTTTATCCACATAATCCAGGCAGTCGGCTAAGCATGAGAATGACACTGCAGTGGGTGGGGTTGATGTGGATCCAATGGCAATTCCCATAAAATGTGTTTTAGAAATGGGGAATTCACTAGCTTCAGCCTCTGTGGGTAAGAGAGTCGAAAGTAAGTCAGTAGGATCTTGGGTGGCTGATGGAGAATGGTCACCTAGAGGTAATGACATTTCTATTGGATCTTTGATAGGTAGAGGAGATGACGGGTGCTCCTCTGTGGGTAGAGGAGATGAACAAGCGTCTCTCATGGGTCGAGAGGTACTACCGGGTGATGGCTCTTTAGGTGGAGAATCCAAAGGTGAAGTGGTCTTGATGTTAACAGAAGGCTCCTTCACATGTGAAGGAGGAGATAAAGGGTGTTCCTCTGTGGGTGGAGGAATAGGTGAAGTGGGTTCATGTGTAGGTAGAGGACTTTGGGCTAGGATTTCCTCTATGGAAGGAATATGAGGTAATTGGGAAGCAACTAGTGTGTTGATAAAAATAGCATGGACCTTGCAGGTATGGCTATCATTAGTTAAGGTCTCTCCAGTTTGATCAGAAGAAGGGGCGTGATTAGGAAATGATTTCTTGAAGATGTGTAGGTTTTGGTTGGAAGGTGCGTTTGGATTATCCAAGACTAACTCGTTGTTCTCGAGCATTTCCTAGACAATGTTCTTAAAAGTGATGCAATTGCCTTCACTATGACCTTTTACTCGATGATAGTTGCGAGCAGTTGTGTCTTTGTACCACACACAGTGTGGGGCGAGTAGGATCAAAACCAATGTGTGGTTTTATAAGAGGAAGGGTGATGGCTCCAGGCTGTAATGAGCTTTTCTAAGATAGAAGAATAAGGCTCCCCAATTGGGGTGTATTTCCATTGTTCTCGTCGAATTGAAAGGTCCGGACGGAGAAAGATTAGATGAGGGATTAGCCTGATTTGATGGATGATTTGGGTTGTCCTTGAGTACCACTACGTTAGTGGTTCCCTTGGCTTTTGAATAATTATTTTGTGGTTTCGAAGAAGAAGAGATATCATTTGACTTAAATGTCGAGTTCTTATTACATAATTGAATTTTATTTTCTTCGATGGCTCAAATCTCTAGCTTTCATGCCATGGTGAATGCCTCATCGAAGGTTTAGAAATTTTTCACTGCGAGCTCGGTGCAATATGTCTAGCGTAAGCCCACATGAAGAGCTCTATGAGTTCGGTTTGTGGTTATTAGAATGTGAGTTGATTGATCATGCTACGCCAACGAGTGACAAAATATGTGATAGACTCGTCATCATATTGATGCGTAGAGTAGAGGTCAGTCATGGTAACCTTCTTAACAACGTTGATGGAGAAGTGATCCAAGAAGGCTTAGGCTACCTGATTAAATGAAAAAATAGAATGCCTAGGTAACCCACTATACCAGTCTAACAAGGGCCCGGTCAGGGACATGGAAAATGTCCTCAGAAGCAAAGTGTCATCATGGGCGATCAGATAACACCCATGTTTGAAACACCGCAAATGTTGTTGCGGGTCCTCTTTGCTATTGAAGTGGTTAAATTTAGGAATTTCCCAATGGATGGGATATGGACAAATAGGAATGGATGGGTGTATGTGCTCATTGTAAATTTTGTCGTAGGTGAGAGAGTTGCACAAGCCGCCGAAACCGATGCCTCCAAAGTGTTTACATCTTATCATCATTAACTTGATGAGGTCATTGGTAGGTGGTAATGGATGGGTACCTCTTGTAGTGTAAGAGGGTTAGTGTTGGACATATGATGGAGGTAGCATTCCGGTATATGGCGATGCTGCATATGTAGGTTGGGAATGAGGGAGTGAGATAGGGGTATGTACCCCGAATGAATTATGGATGAAACAAGAGGATGTTAATAGTATGTATATGGAGGTGGAAGGGTCGAGGTAACCCTAAGTAGCAATGGGGGCTAAGGAATGTGGAATAGAAAGGACAATGTTTTGAAATGGGTAGGGGTTTTGACACTTTGGGGGTGGTTGTTTTGCTATGGGTATATGTGAGACAATAAAGGTGCGAGATGAGGTTATGTTCGGATGGTGGAAAAAGGTATAGTGGATGTTGCGAGTGTAATAGATGTGGCGAGATGCGGCGGTCATACTAGGTACGGGGCCTAGGTGCAAAATGACCTGGGAGCAAGGCGGATACGAGTAACACAAAGCTAGAAGGGACCGACAAAGTAGGAACAAGAATCGGGGGATAGATACAGGCATTCCATTTATCAACTCGACCCAAGGCATCTCGAGTGAATGAGTGGGAAAGATATAATTGTAAGGCGGCGCAGGTTCTAGTCAAGGAGTTATGCAAACTCCTCATCCGTTGTGGCGATAGTGATAGGTTGGGTAGGATCCATGGGTGATATAATGGAAGGTGGTGAAGGACTAGGTGGGATTGGTTAATAACTAGTGTGGAATATGAGGGTGTTTTCTTGGCTACGAATCAAGTACCATGTGAACAAGTATTGATGTGATAGGACTATTTTCTGTAAATGACACAGAAATACAACAGAAATAGGAAAAATAGGTGGTGGTTGGTGGATTATGTATAAAATGTTATCTGGAAATTTGGATAGGCTAACCGATGTCGGTTAGGGTAAACCGACATTGGTCACAGGTAACAGCGGTCGGTCACTGTGGAAAATGGATAGTTTGCCAAAACAAGGCAAAAGGCTAATAATCTGTCAGGTAGATAAGATGCAAATGGATTTTATCAGGAAAAGAAGATGATGAGAGTTATAGAGACTCTGAATAATAAAGAATATGAAACAGGTGTCCTTTTGGGTAGGTTAACCAAAAGAACAGTGAGATGATGCCGGTTGGGTAAAACTGGTGATGGTCAGAGGGTAACCGACAAAGGTTGTTAGACCGATCTTCGTTCTTGTGAAATTGAAATAGAGATGAAGAAAAGGTGGTTGTGATTTAAAATCAAGTGTGGAATCAAACCCAAAATTTTGAGAATGATGAAAATGGGGTCCAGGCACACTTAGACGAAGTTGGAATACACCAACTATGATAAGGAGTGTGCAAGGAGAAATAAAAATATGAAGAACGTGTCCTCTCACCTCAAAACGCAAGCCAAGCAGAAACACTAAGAAAAATACGATCCTAAGAGTGCTCTTTCCTTTATGTTTTTCATCTTATCCTATTAAGAATCTTGGCCCATGAAATTTAGAATAGATTTTTTGTGGGAAGGCTTCCTACGAAGAAAGATATCTAAAGGGAGAGGTTTCATGTATGTTATGGTGGGGGCGAGCCGTCCTGCGAGATAATGACTCGGCGTAAATGTAACGACACAGTGCCCACTGTGTTGTGATCATGTGATCACCTACAACTTCTTCCGGGTAAGATGTTGTTTAAGAATGTGCATATTTTTCAATTTTATGATGTTTGGGTAAGACTCAGAGAGAGAAGAAGAGAAAGAAAGTGCTTCTCTACGATTCGTTTGTCAACCATCAGTTGGGCATGACTTCTAGCGTATAGGTTGCCCTCATTTAATGTGAGCTAATTTAGTAAAGCAAAATGAAATGCAATTGATTTTAAGCCCAAATCTAAACATTGAATTCAATGACATAAAAAGATGAACATGGGAGAGTATGATCTTTCACTAATGCAGTACAAATGAAAGAGAAGAAGAGTTCATTTTATAGCACCAAAACACGATTGCTTTGAGACAAATAGAAAGAAGAGAAGATTCCAAGGGAGAAATTTTAATGTGAGAACCTTTCAGAAAGGAAACAAACATACAAATTTTCACCTAGAAATGAAGAAATGCAAAGAACCTCGAATGGGTCCCACCGGAGTGCCAAAATGTTTCACCTGATTCTTAAAGTGTTTCTTTGAATATTGATAAAACAGATAAGGGTAAAAGGGCTAGGAGGAATACCTGTTAAAGCTGGTTGAAGGTTTTTGCACGCGTATGACTTCTTGATCCACAGCTGATCGTGAGAGCTTCCTTTTTGACTAGGAGGAACAACCCGAAATAGAAAACAAGACCACTAAATGGAAGTTAAACAAGATATGCAAAGTGGACTCGCCTAGCGTGTGCTAGTTCTTGAAGTATGATACTCCTGAAGGTTGCCAATCCATTGTTTAAAACAATTCAATGTTAACAATAAATGAAATACTATTGTAGTTAAAATGATTTAGGTATCTCATTCGAATACAATAAGAAAATTCGTTCACAACAGGCTAAGCTATGCTCGAATATGAAGGGCAAGGTCTCACAAAGTCTTGAAAATCTTGGTCGTGGTCAGTTTTGGGTTGTTTTGGGTATTTGGTGAGTATTTTAAGCTTGGTTCTTGGTCCGAGAGTAAAACAAAGAGACCGACGTCGATCAGTATGACCGATGTCGGTTTAAGTGAAATTGGTGACGGTTATGGGTAATCAAAGCATCGTATGGTTGAGGTAGAGGAAACTTATTAAAATCTTGGTGTGAGGACAGATCTGAGGCTAAATGGAAATGGAGAGGGCAATGGTAAGGTTTGTGGAGATCTTAGGTGTACTCAGAGATCTTTAAAAGTTAGGTATGGGCGCGTTTAATGGTGTGGGTGAAGGAATGATCAAGTTTACATGAAGGTAAATGGTGGGAGAATGGGAGTGGGAGTAGAAACTGATAATAGATATAATAGAACCTACTAAAACAAAAATGAATGAATGTTGGTTAACAAAATACTTACTATGGTATGAGCTTGATGGCTGGATGGCAATGGTAGTTGATCAGATGGATGGAATTTTGTGTGGTGATGGCGCTTCCCCGGATGCTTTCGTGAATACAAATGACTTTGTGATTGCTTTTGATGTTGGCTGTGGATGCTCTGATGCATGTGTGAATGTTTGTTCTACTTGCATGTAGCTCTAGTTTTGTCTCTTGCTCTCAAAAATGTGCTAACCTCGAAATAAGGTTGTTTTGGGGAATAAATGGTAATCCGACGAAAATTCCGGTTAGCGGCGGCGGTTTAGGGTGATCGGCGTTGGTTAGGGCGGGATTTCCTAGATTTATTAAAATGGGCAGATCCCTTGATTTCTCGGATCTTGTTCATTTTCTCTGCATGGATTAGAATGGAAGCTTCCTTTCTAACGGGCGGGAATGTGGTTAGAGGGAATGTATGCTTTGATTTTTAGGGTTTAGGTGGGTCTTAGTTAGTTATGGTAGCATACTAAGAATAGGTCTTAGGGTGAGTGGCTAGGTGAGGTGTATAGGTGAGGTGGTGGTGTGGGCATTATCCCAATTAGGATATTTAAATAATAAATACTATGAGATCATGAATTAATTTAATTAAATTAATATTAGAGTGGGTGTAAGGGGCCATGGTTAGGTGTGTGTGTTTAAGGTGATTATTTGATGAGGGACCAAGGGGAGTGTGACCCAATTTTGGTGTCTACACACTTATTTCACTAAATCGAGACTTATTCCAATATGAGCAAGAAAAATATAGCCTTGATATTGGAATTCAATATTACTATTTTTGGATTCCAAAATGTCAAACATTGAAATTATCTGCACTCCAAAATCACACATATTGGATTATGAAATCACACATATTGGATTCTAAAATCACATATATTGGAATCCAAAATCACATATATTGGAATCCAAAATCACCTATATTGGAATTAACTGGACTACAAAATCACATATATTATAATCCAAAGATCAAAATATTGGAATCCGTTAATTTTCCTTCCAAATTCCAATATATCTGGTCACAATTTAAATTTATGAATCTATGAAAAACTTTTAATGATTTCAAGGAATCCAACATTGATATGAGAAATAATACTTGGCGTGCCACTAGCCCGTATAGAACAGATACATGTTCTGTTTTATAAGGGCTAGCGGTTACTAGGCTTAATGATTTCTTTGGAATAATGCTCTTATCAATTTTAAGATGTTTTTAAGATTAAACTATGCAAATTTGAATATTTCAAACACCATTGAGCAAGTGGCGCTAGGCTAATGACATTCACGAGATGTGAGACACTTCCAAATTCAATTACTATGGTTCGATTGAACCTTGGGGAAACTAAAGAATTACCGAAGATGTTATGAAGAAACTTAAAGAGGGTGACAATTCAATTTAGGAGAATGTAATTAATTGTAAAACCATTCTAGATATATTTTCATATTTAAAGTTAGATCTCATATTTACTTCATTTATTATGGTGTGATTGAACCTCGGTGTAACCAAAGAATTTATGAAGATGTTATGAAAAAATTAGTAGAGGGCGACGATCCAGTGTAGGAGAATGTAATTAATTGTAAAACCATACTAGATATATTTTCATATTTAAATTTAGATATAAAATCAACTATAAGAGACATGGCATAAAAATTTCATATTCAAATATGGATATGAACTTATTTAAAATTAACTGTAAAACTATCCCATATATATTTTAGTATTTAAATATAGCTATGAAATAAATTGAAATTCCTTTACTAAAGGTAGGTAGAATTATAGTAAAACATTTGATGAATAATTTGAATTTATAATGTAACACTATTCCCAAAGATGGGCTTCCAAATCAACAATACAAAACATAGTAAAGCTCCAATAAAAAGCTCCCTATAATTGTTTTTGTGATCTAATATAATCTTGAACATCTTCGATGTCCTTCAATGGTTGCAACAAAGGCCACAACACATCTAACAAGTATGTGTCTTCTGACTTAGAATCTATGTTAAATGTTTCAGCAATTATGTAGTTCGCAACATCATTGAACTTGTTTTTCTCTAAAGAGTCATCTACAAGCATTGTATTTTTACAATTGTATGATGCATTAAACTGCGACCAAACGGAGTTAATATTCTTGAGATATAATTTGGGATTCCCATAACCTTCATAATCGGAGTGTTTGGTCTCGACATAATCTTCTTGTGTAAATATGAACTCGAAGCTTGCAACCTCCAAGCCGATGTTTTGAAGGAATGAAGGCATCATGTCATCAACATTTGACTTTCTCGTCGATGTCCATATTGCTATGTTGAAGTATTTTTGCACCATTGCAAGAACTCTTTCACATTAGGTCTGAGAAAATAAATTTTTTTGAGCTCAATGCTACCAAATGTTTTTAACTATTTAAATGTCGAAGATGCCTTGTGGAGGGTGTGTGCCAAAACACCGTTTATATCAAATATGATCAGTTTCATGTTGCATGTGTTCGTATCTGCAAATGAAAAAAACAAAAAAAAATGGTTGAGGGCGGTGAATCAATTAAAAATAAAAAAACAAGTCCCTTTCGATATTGTTATATCAAAAATCAAATGGTTGTAGGTGGTGACAAAGGTAAAATCTAAGGGTGTTCCTCATTTCTTATTGTTATACTAGGAATATTTTTGTGAAGAATTTATTTGAATAAAATGTAATGTTTCGTGATGAGTCTTTACATATCGTATTGTAGTTATTTCATTACATTGAAAAGTGGTATGTACATTTCTAATATCGAAGAAAAAATTAGTATTTAAGCATGCTCGGAATTAATTTAGGAATACATGATATTTCACTAATAAAAATCTTCAATGATTTGTTACATTAAATATTTTCTGTTAATTTACATTTGCAACTTATACACTCACACCTTTGTGAACATATAATCAGGAAGAGGTAAATTCTCTTAACTTATAATAGTACAATCACAATTTCAATAGCTACGAAGAACCATCACTAAAACATATTAATGTATTTTATCTACAATGTTAAGTTGTATCATCACAATAACATTTTTAAATGCTAACTTTTTATTTAGCATTTACTCACTCCCAATATGTCATGCCCTCTACTACATTCAATCTCTTTGACACTATTAGTGATAAGTCTTTGTACAAATCGATCATCAACCACCTATCTTTTGAGAATTTTTCTCCTTTGCTTTTCATCCCAACCATAAAATTTGTTGGAGGGTTTCCCTTTGCACCTAATGTAATACACATTGTGTCTTCAAAATTGTAGGGGACATCATTTCTACTCCAAACCTTTTCTAGATATTTTATTGCAATTCCATCGACTATTTTGCATGTTATTTTCCTAGGTGATTATTGGATTCAAGTCAGTTGATAATTTTTATTGAAGGCCTTTGTCATCTTTTCAACATCAGCTAAAGTGAGTTTTTCTAACTAGAATCCCATTTCAAATTTTGTTGATAATGACTTTATAAACTCTTTCATGCCACCTCGCACATTAATAGTCTCCTGTGGAACTTGAATGTGATGTCCCTAGAGGGTGATTGGTTTTTCTCATACAACAAGCCCTCCAAATCTAAAATAAAAAAGTAATTCTTGTGGATAACTGCAAGGAAGTAAATAATTTTTTTAATCGGTCTCATATTAATTCTAACCAATGGAAAAAAACAACATTTTAGCTTACGGCTACCACTTACCAGTGGGCCTTGCATGTGTAGGATTGCATCTTCTTTACCCAGCACTGGATCCTTTGATGCAATATCTATTTCAAACAAACTTCAATATATTCATTATTAATATAGCTATTGCTATGGAAAATGAAAGCATATTTGAAAAAAACATAGTGAACTACGTGGTAAAATGGTAAATTCAATATTAACACTTTAGGTAGCTACCACTTACCGATTGAGCTTATGGCTTGGCTTGCATAGACCTTACTAGCTGCTGGTTTTTTTTATGCAAGATGTATTACAAAAATAGTAATCAATTCAAAATTGATTTCATGCTATCACAAATGAAAGCATAATTAAAAATCATATTGGTCTCCATGGTAATATGGTAAGTACAAATAAAAATGTTCTATGTCTTTTGAATGAATTGTAGTGCCGTGCTAGGGTTCATTTATATCCATTGAACCACCCATTGGCGACAACACTTTTGAGATATTTATGTGGATTAACAACCGCTAGGATATGCCATCATTGGTTGGAATAAGCATAGATTCTAATGTTTGTATCATTATGTCGATACTAATGGTTTATGCAGATAACCAACAACCTGAAACTAAAAACTATGTAGCATTGGATGCCACCATGAAATTTTGAAATAGGTTATTTGGTAATTCCTTATTTGAAAATGGTTCGCTTCTAGAATTATCTGATATCATTTTCTATAACTTTTTGAGCCTTAGAAATGGTTATGTTTAAAAATATGCATGGCTAACATACCTAGTTTTGTCTACATATTCGTGTTGGCTACCACCGTGCACTCCACTGATTACTTTCTTTGGGTGTTGGTTGTCTGCATAAACCATTAATTTTTTATAAATTTGTGGGGCTTAGTAGCGGTTCTTATTTATAAATGCACACAACTAACATACCAAGATTTGATTGCATATTCATGGATGATGTGGTTGAGTTCTCCTCATCGTGGTCAAAGTTAGTGAGCATAGAGTATTGTCAAAAAAATGAGAAAAATGGAAATTGAAAACAAAGCTCATTAAACATATTTATAAAGTGATTGAAGGTCAATCACCATAATGATTTGGTTGCGTAGCCTCAAGCTGAGAGGTTTGTACATTGATTCCTATTGTTCTTTGGTTTTCTCGCATAAATAAGAAGATTTTTTCTATTGAAAGACTTTTAACATAATCACATGTTCGAGTTGTATTTCGGAATGAACCTTTCTTCATATGAGAATAGTAATTTTTCAAAAAAAAATCCTAACTATGTGTCTCAACAATAAAAATAACATATTGATTGGATTCAACTAATTCACGCAATGCGAAACTATCACCATATTGAACTAATACTATAGATTCCTGGGAACAACATCGAGTGAACATCTCAGACCAGAAATCATATGATCACTCATAAGGAAAAGGATGTTTGTTTCCTTTTAGGCCAATTTCTCTTGCAATTATCAATTTATGTGGTAGTTTTTCCATCCAATCCCTAGTGACTTCTTATCTTTCATCATTGTTATCGTCACATTTGTGCACTCTAGTTATTGTGTACATAAGACACAAAATTTTAAATTTCCCGCTGCTATCATAGAGTCTATAACATCCATTCGAATTGATTCTTCACTGTCTTTAACCTTTTCCATGTATTTTTTTTGTTTCTCTCAACATTTTTGAATATTCAATTAGTATGAGAACAATAATAATACATTCCATCTCACTTGCTTCCAATAATTATTAGTAGCTCCATTATTTCTTGAAGAAATATCGCTATAAAAATTACAAAAATCAATGATAACACATTCTGCATTGAAAGGATTAGTGACAAGAATAACCGCCGAGTTGATGAAAGATGGAACGACTATGGACATTGAAAATTAAATTATTTTTTGTCCTTCATCCTTGCCGATATATTGTCTTCCAACTAGGCCAACCAATTACATATATCCATACTACAACCAATCAACCATTATATTAATAAGAGATCCACTTCCATTGTGGCATCACACTTATTAGCATAAGAATAATAAGATAAATTGGGGATTATATGTAAACCACAAACTAAGTTGACAACTAATGTGGGATTAATTTTGATTGTAAGAGGATTCTAAGAGTAAGGAACAATTTCAAAATTACTAAGTTCAAGTTCAAGAATTCATCATGCTTAAATTTCAATTCAAAAATTATAATTCAAATTCAAATTTATATTTGTATAAAAAAATGCAAAGTTGAAGTATAAATTCAAGAATGAAGTTTAAATTAATATTAAAAATCATACATTTTCATATAGTCCATTAAAATATATTATATGGGAACATATTAGAATATCATAACTTATCTTCACATTAATGTTTAAGCTCAAATCCTAAATATAATATATTGGATTCATATTTACTAAAATATGGCACAATAATAAAAAGTTACCAAAACTTGTATTTGTCATATGCTCTTCCATGATTTTTCTTTAAAAGGAATAAATCTTAACATATAGATAAACAATATAACACTTTATATATTTTTTCAAAATATATGTTAGTTAAAACAAAACATTATCATGAACAAATAATTCAATTACATTATACAATATGAGATAAAGACACACACGGTCTTAAATTATCAAGTCAATATCTAAACACTAAAAAACATATTCAACTAGGTCAACCAATTAAATATATCCATACTACAACCAAACAACCATTATATTAATAAGAGGTCCACTTCCATTGTGGCATCACACTTATTAGTATAAGAATCATAATATACATTGGGGTTTATATGTAACCACAAACTAAACTCGACCAACTAATGTGGGATTAATTTTGATTGTAAGAGGATTTTAAGAGTAAGGAACAATTTCAAAATTACTTTTAATTGTTTGAATTCACAATGTAGTTAAGCATATAAGTTGAAGTTCAAGAATTCATCCTCAAATTTCAATTCAAAAGTTTTACTTCAAATTTAATTTTTTATTTTTATTTAAAAATGAAAAGTTAAAGTATAAATTCAAGAATGAAGTTTAAATTAATATTAACAATCATACTTTTCATATAGTCCATTAAAATACATTATATGCGCACATATTAGAACATCATAACTTATCTTCACATTAATGTTTAAGCTCAAATCCTAAATATAATATATTGGATTCATATTTACTAAAATATGGCACAATAATAAAAGTTACCAAAACTTGTATTTATCATATGCTCTTCCATGATTTTTCTTTAAAAGGAAGAAATCTTAACATATAGATAAACAATATAACACTTCATATATTTTTTCAAAATATATGTTAGTTAAAACAAAACATTATCATGAAAAAATAATTCAATTACTTATACAATTGGGATAAAGACACACACAATCTTAAATTATCAAGTCAATATCTAAACACTAAAAACATATCCATGCTACAACCAAGCAAACCATTATATTAATAAGAGGTCCACTTCCATTGTAGCCTCACACTTATTAACATAAGAATC
This sequence comes from Taxus wallichiana var. yunnanensis, assembly GCA_018340775.1. Lineage (NCBI taxonomy): Eukaryota > Viridiplantae > Streptophyta > Pinopsida > Cupressales > Taxaceae > Taxus > Taxus wallichiana. The sequence goes on along the minus strand of CM031238.1, from coordinate 333,907,835 downwards.
ATAATATAAATTGGGGTTTATATGTAACCACAAACCAAGCCAACCAACTAATGTGGGATTAATTTTGATTGTAAGATGATTTTAAGAGTAAGGAACAATTTCAAAATTACTTTTAATTGTTTAAATTCACAATGTATTTAAGCATATAGGTTCAAGTTCAAGAATTCATCCTCAAATTTCAATTCAAAAGTTTTAATTCAAATTTTTATTTAAAAAATGAAAAGTTGAAATATAAATTCAAGAATGGGGTTTAAATTTATATTAACAATCATACTTTTTCATATAGTCCATTAAAATACATTATATGAGCACATATTAGAATATCATAACTTATCTTCACATTAATGTTTAAGCTCAAATACTAAATATAATATATTGGATTCGTATTTAGTAAAAATATGACACAATATAAAAATTTACCAAAAAAATTATTTATCATATGCTCTTCCATGATTTTTCTTTAAAAGGAAGAAATCTTAACATATAGATAAACAATATAACACTTTATATATTGTTTCAAAATATATGTTAGTTAAAAACAAAACGTTATCATGAAAAAATAATTCAATTACATTATACAATTGGGATAAAGACACACACAATCGTAAATTATCAATTCAATATATCTAAACACCGAAAGAACATATCCAATTAGGCCAACCAATTAAATATATCCATGCTACAACCAAGCAACCATTATATTAATAAGAGGTCCACTTCCATTGTAGCATCACACTTATTAACATAAGAATCGTAATATAAATTGGGGTTTATATGTAACCACAAACCAAGCCAACCAACTAATGCGGGATTAATTTTGATTGTAAGATGATTCTAAGAGTAAGGAACAATTTCAAATTTACTTTTAATTGTTTAAATTCACAATGCATTTAAGCATATAAGTTCAAGTTCAAGAATTCATCCTAAAATTTCAATTCAAAAGTTTTAATTCAAATTCAAATTTTTATTTTTATTTAAAAATGAAAAATTGAAGTATAAATTAAAGAATGGAGTTTAAATTTATATTAACAATCATACTTTTCATATAGTGCATTAAAATACATTATATGGGCACATATTAGAATATCATAACTTATCTTCACATTAATGTTTAAGCTCAAATCCTAAATATAATATATTGGATTCATATTTAGTAAAATATGACACAATATAAAAATTTACCAAAACTTTTATTTATCACATGCTCTTCCATGATTTTTCTTTAAAAGGAAGAAATCTTAACATATAGATAAACAATATAACACTTTATATGTTTTTTTCAAAATATATGTCGAGTTAAAAACAAAACGTTATCATGAAAAAATAATTCAATTACATTATACAATTGGGATAAAGACACACACACAATGTAAATTATCAATTCAATATATCTAAACACCGAAAGAACATATCCAATTAGGCCAACCAATTAAATATATCCATGCTACAACCAAGCAACCATTATATTAATAAGAGGTCCACTTCCATTGTAGCATCACACTTATTAACATAAGAATCGTAATATAAATTGGGGTTTATATGTAACCACAAACCAAGCCGACCAACTAATGCGGGATTAATTTTGATTGTAAGATGATTCTAAGAGTAAGGAACAATTTCAAATTTACTTTTAATTGTTTAAATTCACAATGCAATTAAGCATATAAGTTCAAGTTCAAGAATTCATCCTAAAATTTCAATTCAAAAGTTTTAATTCAAATTCAAATTTTTATTTTTATTTAAAAATGAAAAATTGAAGTATAAATTAAAGAATGGAGTTTAAATTTATATTAACAATCATACTTTTTCATATAGTGCATTAAAATACATTATATGGGCACATATTAGAATATCATAACTTATCTTCACATTAATGTTTAAGCTCAAATCCTAAATATAATATATTGGATTCATATTTAGTAAAATATGACACAATATAAAAATTTACCAAAACTTTTATTTATCACATGCTCTTCCATGATTTTTCTTTAAAAGGAAGAAATCTTAACATATAGATAAACAATATAACACTTTATATGTTTTTTTCAAAATATATGTCAGTTAAAAACAAAACGTTATCATGAAAAAATAATTCAATTACATTATACAATTGGGATAAAGACACACACAGCTTGTAAATTATCAATTCAATATATCTAAACATTGAAAAACATATCCAACTAGGCCAACCAATTAAATATATCCATATTATAACCAAGCAACCATTATATTAATAAGAGGTCCACTTCCATAATCCATTGTGGCATCACACTTATTAGCATAAGAATCATAATATAAATTGGGGTTTATATGTAACCACAAGCCAAGGCGACAAACTAATGTGGGATTAATGTTTTTATTGTAAGAGGATTCTAAGAGTAAGGATCGGGCCTTCAAAATTACTTTTAATTCATTGAATTCACAATGTAGTTAAGCATATGAGTTCATGTTCAAGAATTCATCATGCTCAAATTTCAATTTCAAAAGTTTTAATTCAAATTCAAATTTATATTTGTATTAAAAATGAAAAGTTGAAGTTTAAAATCAAGAATGAAGTTTAAATTAATATTAATAATCACACATTTTCATATAGTCCATCAATATAATAAAACACATTATATGGGCACATATTAGAATAGCATAACTTATCTTCGCATTAATGTTTAAGCTCAAATTTTAAATATAATCTATTGGATTCATATTCATTAAATATGACACAATAATAAAAAGTTACCAAACCTTTTATTTATCATATGCTCTTCCATGTTTTTCTTTAAAAGGAAGATATCTTAGCATATAGATAAACAATATGACACTTTTTTATATTTTTCTGAAATATATGTTAGTTAAAAACAAAACATTATCATGAACAAAATAATTCAATTATATTATATACAATTGGGATAAAGACACACACGGTCTTAAATTATCAAGTCGATATCTATAATCACTATCAAAGGGAACATGATATTGACCTAGCAAAGTCTAGAAAATTAAATGGCTCCAAATAGACATTGATAATCGAATGAATCTACAATAAAGATGTAAGGCACGTCACAGTTGGTTAACAATAGTACCCAATTATTTGAAATGTTCAAAATGAAACTCAATTATTGACATTAAAAAGAAGAAAAAACTAGAAAAATCTTTACTAATATCTTTGAAATATGTGTTAAATTTAAACAAAAATAAAAACTCATATAATAGAGTATGGTCCTATACAAAACTTAATTGAAAGTATATTTTTTTAATATGTTGTTGCAAGTGCCCTCATGAAATGGCACGCAAAATGTGGAAGCACGTATATAGAATGTGAAGATTTTAACAGAGAATGCGTCTAAAAACTCACAAAGAAATTAAAAATAAAGTTTTATTTTTATCGATATTTCAAAAAAAAAAAAAATTGTGTGAAGAAAAGAAATATATTATTTATTATTGTTTACCATTAAATGTAGTCTTGTAAGATAATATCAGTTTGTGGAATATAAGGTTATTTTTAAAATCAATATAATATCATGAGGGCTCAAATTTTGAAACACACTATTAAAATTTGTATAAATTAGTTAATGCTCAATATAAATAAATTTATGTAACTTTACTCGATATTAATCACATAGAGTTAATTAACTTGTGTACATCAGACTTCCACAAACAACCATGGATGGATGATTCATTTATGAATTTTCTTCTTTCCAAAACTACCATAAAAAGAGGGAGTGAAGCGAGGCGGCGGCAATTTTACCGTGGTAGTACCTAATAGTAATGTGAATGGGTGAAACGCACCTTCCTGAAATAGGCAAAAGGAGGGGTTGGTTCACGTAGTGCAATGCATAGATAGAACCTGGAGGAAGAAACTAGGCAAGTTCCTTATTTTGAGGAATTGGGTGGCTAGTGGCTAGTGGCTAGTGGCTAGTGGCTAGTGGCGGCGAGACGATGTTGTATGGCGAGGAGGAGGCAGGGTGAGGTGTGGAAGTGGCAGTGGCAGTGGAGAGGGATTGAACACCTAACATAGGGCGGGCGGTCGTATGTCACACGTGACGGAGAAGTTTTATGAAGCTGCACCCACGTGAACGCCTGTGGCTCGCAACCCCATAAGGATGCGCAAATCTTTAGTCATAACATTTGCCTGCCCTGTCCCTGTAGTCTGTACTATTTTCTGTTGGTCCCCTGCCCACGTAAGTATTTGCATGGATTCTCCAATAGATCTCTATTAGGATTGTATTAGTGCAGTACAGGTAATGGTATTGGTCACTGCTTTACTCTCTGACTCTGACTCACTGCCGCTCGACTTGCCCTTTTGCTGGGAATTTGTGGAGAAATTAAATATGCGCGGGGCCCCACCCAGATCCCAATTTGGGTCCTTCCTTTACGCCATGACCTCATTCTCATTGCCTTATGACATTCCCTTGGAAAAAGGGTGCCCTTAACTGTCCAGACGTAATTCCGCCTTCGTAGAATGTATCCAGCTTAATTAGTTTTCAATCAACACTTACGGGTCGTATACGATTTTTCTCATTGATTTTTTAGAATTATCAATGTGGATTTATAGGAAGTATCCTAGGTCGAAAATTTCGGGGGTTGAATTTGACGCCCACCTATTTCTCTCGGGGTGATGGTAATTTTTCAATACCACCCTTCAAAAATACAAAATAATGTTATTTTTACTAATTATTCTATATTTATTATATCTTTTATAATATAAATTTACATATTTTTTATAATATTTATACAAATCTATATAAAAAATGACGGTCACATTTTAAATATGCAAGTTGCATGTGACGGTTAGATCAGATATTTACAAGTATTTTACGTCCAAAATCACAAAAAACGTCTAAACAACAGCTTAAATTTAACCCATGGTCGAAATTCATGGCGTCCCAACCCATCGAAAAGCTTCAAAAGGATATGTAAAATTTGGCTCTCAATTTTTTTAAGTACATTAAATATTTCACCTCGCAACGTGTATGTATTTATTCAAAATTAATAGACAAGGTTTGGATTTAAAAATGCTTGCCATTCTTTATTATAAGAAGATATGTACACAATTGGCCCACTAGCTACATTAGTAGATAAAAAGCAAATTACATATTTACTAGTATTTGTATAGTTTAAAGTGACCAATTTGACAATTTGTAAATTGGTAAATTCCAATGGTTGCAATAATGAGTTAAAATTGCATAGGTTTAGTTGTGAGTATTCTCTTCCAAAATTCAATTAAGAGTTCCCATTCAAGTCTTAACAAAACTCAATGTGGGAAACAAAGTACTATTGTTTACAACTCGAGATTATATGGCAATGAGAGTATATATACTAGAAAAGAATAAATGTGATTAGAGGTCCTCTTTTTTTTAACACATGTTGGTATTATTCCATAAGAAATGAATCCATACAAGCTTTATGAATAGTATATGGATTTGCAATGAGCAAGATGAGAAGCTCAGGGCCTTAAGACTTGTCCCTTTTGAGCATTTACACAACTTGTGAAATCCTTGTGAGAGTCCACTTTAACAACTCATGCGTGGGATGCAAATTTTCATTATGAAAATTGACATTATAATTTAGATTAATTACCATCTTTACATGATGCACTTAGCACATATCTATAATATGAATCAATGCGGTGGTTTGGTGACTCAATGAGATCAAGATGACTCAAGCCTACATGAAAAAGTGCCTCGAGAAAAATATTGCCCCAAGTTCAAAGAAATGTCTAAAATGATAGAAGGTTCCAAGGCGGTGGTTGAGCTATAATTAGAATCTAGTCCAAAAGGCCAAGGTAGGAAAAGTTTTGGTGAACCTGTGATTGGTTCAAAGAGTTTAAAGTTTGAGATAGAGTTGCACACGCAAAAATAAAGTTGAGCATGATAAAAAGTCATGAATGTAATTGACCAACATATAAGGTCTATGACCGAATTGGGAGCACAAGCATAGCTCATAGGAAGATGTGATAGGGACAAACTTCAACATGCTCAAATTGACTTAGTAGTTCATCATGTTTCGATTAAGGAAAACACATTTGACATATTTTCCTTGTTGTATTTAATAAAAATACTTATAAGTGATCATTACTTTATGTATATTTAAAGTTTTCAATTTTCTTGTTTATATTATACATTGTAGAGACCACATTGTTGAAGGAAATTCATTGCTTTCGGGTTTTAATCTTCAAACAAAAACTTTGGTCTAAAAATAATCTAGATCCTTGCCATACACAATTAAAATTTGAACCAAACTCCTTTAAGTGCTTGTAGCCACACTAGTATGACCCAAAGTATTTTGTTATTTACTATAATCACTAATTTAAAAATTGTTATTGATGTTTAGGACTTGTGTACTACATGTACTCTTTTCCTATGAATTAAATATTTAAATTGATTTTCAGCTATGAGGTTTTGGTTGAATATATGCCCTTTAGCCCTTCAAATTTGGTTCAATTCGCAACCATCTTGGAAACAAACATGGAGTAGATTTATGAATTCATAATTTTCTTTTCTTACTAATTTTTTAAAAATAATTTTAAAATTAAAAATAAATCTTCATAGCATTTTGAGAACTTTTTTAATAGTTCGAAAAAGCATTCTTTTCTTCCTCGAAATTTTCCAACCATTGTTGAATCTTGGTTTTCTTCTCCTCAAAATGATTAATGCCTAGTTGAATTTGACAACATATATGTCATTTAAAAACCTCAATTCTAAATTTTTGTTTAATCGTTTTGACTTTCGAATTCATGATGAACTTAAATTTTAAAGAAGATAATTTGATATTTCACATTTGCTTGATTATTGTAAGGATCTGTCTTGGAATCCACAATTTGGCTCTTGATAAATTATTATATCTAACTTTCAAATTATTTCCATATCACATAATTAGGAGGTGTAAATACATAGACATTGGTTGGTTACATAATTTGGCTGTTGATCTCACATTGATAAATTATTACATGTAACTTTCAAATCAGATACGTATCGCATTACAAGGTGTAAACACATGGATATTGGCTGGTTTATTTGGTTTGGTGAGGGGCATAATTAATAAACGTTGGTATGTAAAGCGATGAATTGCCGGTCATCCAGCAGGCCAGGAGGGGGAGTTTTCATGCACGGGAAGAGGGTGATGAGTGTAGAAAAGGGTGTGGTTGGAAGGGGACAATTTGTCTCACATATTAGCCATCTTCCACGCCTTCCCACGTGAATAAGCTCGCCAAGTAAACATCCGCCTTAACTGCACCCTCAATAACCTACTGTACTTCCACAGCCCCACTGTTTTTTCATCACAACACACTCATAACGCAAAATCAAAATTATGCATTCTATGATTTATGCTGTGTGCGCGCTACTACCTATAAATAGGTGCATCCGTCTCTCTCTTTCTTTATATAATAAACATAAAAATAGGTGCACAACCAGCTCAGCTTGGCCGGCCTTTTCTTTTCTTTCCTTTCCTCTCTTTTCCTGCTGCTGCACCCGCACCCGCACCCGAATGCTTTATTTCTTTTCTTTTTCAGATGCATTAGGTACTTTTAAGTACTTTAGCTTTTCTCCTTATTATCATAATAATTTGTTTCCTCATCGAACTCGTGAGTGTGCAATAATTTTCTTGTCATAGGCGCACGAATCTGAATCTGAATCTGCAAGCAATCTTTATAAAGAAGCGGGAGCTCTTCTCCAAAAGGAAAAGAGAAAATCTTCCTGACGTAGTCGGTGCCAGTGTAAGAAGATATTCGTTGCTGGGAAGATATCAATAAGTAACCGCGAGGTACTTACCTAGCTTCGAAATCAAGAAAAAATACTAGGCAAAGTAATCAGTCCCGAGTCCCGAGTGTGCCGACTATATAGAGCTCGAGCTCGGCGTGGTGTTGCCAAAGGGGAAATGTGGAACCAAGTGGATTGGGTGAATGAATACAGAAACAAAACAATGACGTTGCTGTTGCTGCTGGTGATTAGTCGAATGATTTCCGCTGTGGGTCTAACTGTGGATCTGAAATTGTTATGGCCCAGTAAGCCGCCATGTCCACACTGCCTCCATGTCGACGGGCGTATAGATACCTCCGACACCCACCTCGCCGCCAGCGACTTCGGAAACATGAACCATTTCTCTCCTGCGGCCGTGCTCTATCCTGCCTCTGTGAGGGACATAGTGAATCTGATGAAGTCGGTATACAGATGGAGTGCCTACTCTAAGATTACTGTTGCTGCGAGAGGGCACGGTCACTCCATACACGGCCAAGCGCAGGCTCACAACGGCGTGGTGGTGAACATGGGATCCTTGAGAGGCATCGACGTCCATATCCAAGACTCGTATGCAGACGTCAGTGGAGGAGAGCTGTGGATCGACGTACTGCATGCAACTCTCAAACATGGCCTCGCTCCCAGGTCCTTCACAGACTATCTCTATTTGACTGTGGGAGGAACGCTCTCTAACGCTGGAATAAGCGGGCAGGCTTTTCATCATGGCCCCCAGATCAGCAACGTCCTCCAGCTCGAAGTTGTTACAGGTATTGTCATAATTTAATAACTACGTGCTTTCTTCTTCCACCGCTTCCACTCAATACAATCGAGTAATAGGTATTGGTTTTGAATGCTGCAGGGAAAGGCGACATATTCAACTGTTCGAGAGATAAAAATGCGGAGCTCTTCCATGGTGTGCTGGGAGGTCTAGGGCAGTTCGGCATAATTACCAAGGCCAGGATTGAACTGGAGGTCGCGCCTCAGAGAGTGAGATGGATCAGAGTTCTGTACTCGGATTTTGATGCCTTCACTAGGGACCAAGAATATCTAATATCGCAGCCTAAGAAGAACGCTTTCGACTACGTGGAAGGGTTTGTGATTGTAAATAACGAAGGCCTGCTCAGCAATTGGAGGTCTTCCTTCTTCTCTCCTCAAAACCCAGTAAAAGTCGCCACCCTCAACACCAAAGGCCGCGTTCTCTATTGCTTGGAGATGACGAAGAATTACGACCAACAACACGCGCTTCATGTCGACGAGGTATATATATTTATATATATATATATAGATATAGTTATATATTCTCTACGTATATATTTGAATATTCAAATCAATTGTATTATTCTGTCATTTTAATAATTGGGTTTTTTTTTGTTTTGAATCCGCAGGAAATAGAGAGTATGTTGGCCGACTTAGATTTCATTCCTGCCTCGGTTTTTACAACCGACGTCGAATATGTAGAATTTCTTGATCGGGTTCATACTGCAGAGCTTAAACTTCGTGCAAAGGTCTGTGGGACGTGCCTCACCCTTGGCTTAATTTGCTCATACCCAAGAGCAAGATTGCCCAGTTCGATTCTGCGGTATTTAAAGACATACTGAGGAACACCACCAGTGGCCCCATTCTCGTCTACCCGATGAACAGGAACAGGTGGGCATCAACTTCATAAACGTATCTATACACTCCTCCTTTCCATATAAATTCTACAATTCTCATCTTATTATGAATGCTACTGTAGGTGGGATGAAAGAAGTTCGGCGGTGATCCCTGACGAGGACATTTTTACTTGGTTGGACTCCTCCGTTCGGCGGTTTCTTCTTCTTCTTCTTCTTCAGGGTCAGGTCACAGTCTTGGCGACTTAACTGATCAGAACGAGAGGATTCTGCGGTTTTGCAGAGAATCGGGAATAGGCGAGAAGCAGTATCTTCCTCATTACAGAACAGAAGCTGAGTGGAAGATTCATTTCGGCGCAAAATGGGACACTTTTGTAGAAAGAAAAGCCAGATACGATCCCAGTGCCATTTTATCCCCGGGCAACAGATTTTTCGCGCAGCCCTACCAAAGTTAGCATCCTCTTGAGCAAGGAAGGCGTCAGCACGGGCACGTTATTATTATTATTGTTGTAAAATTAAGCTAAAACCATGTTAAGTTGTACATCTACATTTATCCGCAGCAGGGCCCTTTATTTGTACATATGCAACATCACTCAGATTATTTATTATTATTATTATGATCGCAGGAAAAATGTGAGAAATCCAAGGTAGGTATTCAGATTTGTAATATTATTTAACTTTAATTTGAGAAAAATCTCAAGTGGTGGAGTTGGAGAGGGACGTCTTAATTTGTCCGTTGCAAGTGTGCGAGTTTCATCATTTTCAAGGAAGATCGAGAACGTTAGGATCATGGAATATTGTATGGCAAATGGCGAATTCCAATTGGGTGAGCATTTAAAGCGCAGCATCGCATCATGAAAATAATAACGTGTCGTGGACTAAATCCGAATCCAAATACTTAGCCTTGGCTAACATAGATTTAGTGAGACTAATTAGGCGTAAGAGTTTCCCTTGTGTTACTTAATTAATAATAATAAGAAACAGGAAATAGAGTGTGCGGGTGCCGTATCTTTTCTTCTCTTGTCCATGTCTCGCTGTCTCCCATAAGAGTTATGCGAAAAGGATGTACTGCTAAAATTCTAAAGCACTATCATTCCTTGTATTGGTAGAATGAATAATTGATTCTCGGCACGCTTCCCCCTCTGTGAAAAATTGCATGTCACGACACACAGGCAACGCTCATATCATCATGATCTTTCAAATAATACCATGGACGTTTTTGTATTACATACGTTCTTTTTCTCTTTTCATCGGGGTGCGGGTTGAAGAGAAGGAAGACTGTGCATTGCCATATGTTATCATAGGAGAGGCGGGCATTGCGTAATGGGTAGAATTCCAAGAGGATGAGAACAAATGTCCGTGTCCAATCCAGTCATTATTTTGTCCCACACTGCTTTGAATTCAAAGAGTGTGGCCTCCTCAACCTTTACAATGTGATTCTTTTGTTGAATCGCATTCAAGTATCTTCCTACTCCTAGTGAGGTCAATGAGTTGGAAACATGCGTGTATAACGTGAGTTTAAAACACTTCCAAATGCTATGTCACTAAGTTAGCCCCCACTCTTAAGAGTTCATTATCTCTTAAGAGTTTTTTCCACTAGCGCCCCTCTTCCTTTTGTCTCTTACTAGCTTAGTGCTGCATTATTAGTTCCTTTCACGGCAAGGTAACTATGGCTTTCACAATAGTCAATTATTAAATATTTAAAATCAAGTATAATTATTAAAATGTTGCATGGTCGATTATATATGAATTGTCTTCTAATGTTGCATAGTAATTTCAAATGTTATAAGTTGTCGACAAATTTTCAAAGTAGGAAACGTAACATCGTTAATTATTAAATAATTTATTAATTGTTATATAAATTTAAAGATGTGATTTATTTCTCTTTTCATTAGTTAATAAGAATTAGTTATGTTCCTTGAGAAGTAAAAATAGAACAAGATCAAAAAAATTTGTCCCTTGATGTTCTCCTTTCAAGGAACCTTGATGAATCTCTTACCCACCCGGTCTTTAGAAAATCCACCCACTTTATTGTCTATCTTCATACTAATTCACACCATCACCCGACTCAAAACCCGGAGTGCTATAAACTTTAGCTATGAGAACCTTAAGGATTTATGACGATGCCCACTTAGAAGATGAGATAAAGCATCTTATGAAAGTTTTTCAAACAAATGGCTACAAGAGTAAGCAAATTAATACAACTTTCAAATTGGACAATAAGAAAATTGATACAACTTTCAAATTGGACATGAGTCCACAAGATAGACCTCAAATGAAGGGCTACAACAATGGCAATCCAGTAGCCTTTCTTCCTTATGTCGAGGGAATTTCTAATTAAATATCTAAGATATTGAGATGTAAGAACATCACAACTACTTCCTACCTCACAGAAAGCTCTAGAAATTGTTTAAAACCTCCGAGGACAAGTAAGAACCTACTCTTACAAGCGGAGTTTACAAGGTTGATTGCTCTTAAAAGAGGTCATATATCGGGAAAACCGAGCATTCAATAAACATGAGGATTAAGGAGTACACGACTAAAATAAAAATGAAAGTCTTATTAAGTACATCACCACAAGACACCATCTCAAAGACAGGAAAATATAGACATCCTAAATCCGTTGCATTAATTGAATCATAAAACACACTCGATTCTCAATCTAACATTATACTTTTAGAAAACAAAGGTTAATTAAGAAAAACCTTTTGTTGAAAGCAATAGATTACCAAATATGGTTAATGCCAATTTGGGAAGATTATCTACCTCATCAAATCCATCCTCTTAAGCAACCAATGCTTCCTTCGTCTTGCACACGGTTCTATGGATATCCACAAATCAAAGACACATCCAAACATCAATGGGAAGTTTGAGTTTCGTCAATTATAATTGTTTTCTTTCCTTTTAATGTCTTATCTTGATGTATAGAACATAAATGGATAATTTTAAGAACTCTTAGGTATAAGTTCTAGCAAATTAGATTAACATTAAACTCTATCATACATTTAGCATGCTCGGTAGGACACCCCTTTTTTCTCACATGCATTTGCATATTATATGTTTTCTTTATGTTTGGTAGGGATGAGTCTATTTTGTAGGATTTGAGAAGATAAAACTCTACCAAATTTTGGTTTTGACATTAAAATTAGAGAATTTTGAGTTTTTACAATGGGTTTCATGTTGCTAGTAGTTTAAGCAATCATGCTCACAAATAAGGGTCTTGTCTTCCAAATCAATGGCTTTGCATTCATTTCCAATGATTTTTTTAGAAAAATGTATTTTTTCCAGTTTTAACGGATATGTTGTACTTCCTAGCGATTATGCTTGTTTTCAATGATCGTAAATGCATTTGAAGTGTTTTTGTGTTGATAGCTTGGGTGCATGGTTTTTCCGTGTTTTTGTTGTCATTTTTAAATTTTGTGTGTTCTCATAGTACATCTTTTCTTCTATTTATTTTTTATGTTGTCTACTTGCATTCTGTTTGATTGTTGTGACTTTCATGCCACTTATTAGTGGCTCTATGCATCGTAGGAGTGGTTTTGTTTGTGATTAACCACTATGCTTGTGTTCACAGCCGCTCTAGCTCGGCTTCTCAAGTCTTCAAGTTTAGTGGCTTCATGTAAGTAAATAGTGGTCATTTTATTTTTAGTGCCTAGACGTGCGTTTATGGTGGTTACACTTTGTAAATGATTTGCAAGTTTGATAGATGTGTTGTTTGTTGCAATGGTTCTACTTCTTATTGCAACAGCTTCTTCCTATCTATCGGCTCCACTTTGTGTTTCAACGAATCTATAACAATGAACTTGTTTTTAACTTATTTTTTGTTTATTGCTTTAATTTTATTCTTATGAGTTGTTAGCTATTGTGGATTAATGCTAATCATTGTTTGTAGCTACTTTTTCGAATGCCAAATGCAAAATAATAGTAAATACAATCAATCAATTTGGGTGATTTAGTTACTTTATTTGTTTATCACATTTTGATTTGTTGTACCTTTTCTTATTGTATTTTCTTTTATTTATTTCAATTTTTTAAAATATTAGATTAATCATTTCTTAAACACAACATTTAGTTACTTGACTATTTATTTACTTTCATCCTTTATTATCATGTGTTTGTTTGAATCTCGTCTTAATTGGGTCCTCTTCCCATACGCCACAAGGTGATATTGGGATAAAAACTATGGATATATTATTTTACTTTTTAGACTTTGGTGGCTTAGAGGTCCTTACCAAGTCATCTGGATAAAGACCATGTATTGGCAAGCTATATAAATTTGTGGGAGGACCTATCACTTTTAGCTAAGCAGGATTTTTGTTTTTGTGGCTTCATAAAGTGAAAGCACATTTTCCTCCATTACCCAAGCTCTAAATAAGACCCCATAGGAAGGAATTATCATTTTTGGTGAAGTTCCACTGAATTGGTTGGAGTGAAGGCAAGGGGGATTTGACCCTCTAAACTACATCGTTAGATAATACTTCCTATATTCATGGACTTGTGTCATACATACCGATAATCATATCGAGTGGTTAAGAAAATATTAGAAAATAAATGTTAAAATCCTAATTAAGTTACGGTCTGATAGATATGCAATTAAGTACAAATTTGACACAAACAAGTAAGCTAAATAAATTTGAAACCCTAAGTGCAAGAGGGATGAAGTACTTGGCTAATTTGTAATAGTCCTTAAGATGTGTCGATCTAGAAAAATGATGAAACATGAAAGTAGAGTGTTGCAACCAAGCCCATAAAAATGCGAATTGTCAAGAATGTTGGGACTAAGGCGCTGGATTGGGTCGAGAGGCACTTAGGCTAGGGACCATCTCGTGGCGTCAGTGAATGCACGGAACCTCGTGAAATTATTTTCGCGTCGCAAGATGTTTGTTGGAGCTTAGTGTTAGTCACCTATAACTCACTGGAAGATCGCCAAGTTGTCTTGAAACTTGCAAAGAGAAAGAGAACTTGTAAAACCTCAAAACAGATCAAATCCTAAAAAGAAAAAGATACAAATGGGGAGTCGGGACCACTGACGATCACCTGATCGAGTGAACTTACAATCCAGGGCGATGTACTACATTTCAGACTCCATGTAGTTCATGTGTATGTGTAAAATCGTGCCCTAGGTGGCTCTTATGCCAGACACACTTGAATAGTGAGCAATAGCTAGATGTAGAAGATGTAGATAGATGTGTGCATGGAAAAATGAACTTCCCCTCCTATGAAGTGTATGTAGAAGAATATAGTCCCTTGTCCCTTGAATGAATGCTAGATGGATGTTTTGATGCTCTTGTAATGCCTTTGGATGCAACCTTAGGTGATGGTAGTAGATGTTTAGTGCTTGGTCCTTTATTATGGTCACATAGCTTTGTATTTATATGATTCCCTTATTTGAATTTCATAATTAACCACTAAAAGGTTGACCACCAAGAAAATAATATTCCCAACAACTAGAAAGGACCCAAAAGATGTGAGCAAGATACAAAGAGGTTGGGGGCACCCGAGGGGGATAGGGCGCACAGGCCGATGTCCAGACTCAAGAAAATAGTCAATTATTACTTTCTCGCTTAGGAATCATATGAATAGTGGTATGTGATCAGGAAATAGAAATATACTAAAAGTGCATGATTTAGTGTCTACATTTCCCCCAATTTATGTTGTTGAGTGAATGATTGATAACATAAAGTAGATAAGAGATGTGTACCTAATAACCATGTAGATCAATGGTGAAAAGCATGCCGAGGAGACAAGAAAAAGCATGAAGTGAATAATATGAAGCATGGAAGCTAGAGAAGAAGTGAAAATGACCCTAGGGGTGAAAGTGTATGTGTGATGTCACATTGTACCTATTTCTAATCTCTCTTAATGCTTGATGATGTGACTGTTGCTTCCCATAAGGATGAACCTATAAAAGAGAAGAACAAAAGAGTAGTCAAAGTGTGTATATGAAAAATTTGATCCAAACATGTAAAAAGTATGTAAAAATGTGAAAAGGAACATGTGCACTGATCCATGATGAGTGAAAAGAGATAGAAAGGATCATGAGAATGTTAAATAAGAATGAGTTTTTGGGAAATCTCACACCATGAATGAGTTTTTTGGGTGATCTCATGCCAACACCAAGTGTATGTTTTTGTGTGATCTCACGCCATGACAGAAGAAGTGTAGGGAGAAATATCTAGTGTTATTCTTCAACCTTTGATTGCTTCCTAAAATGTAAACACCACTACAAATGGTGTGTTCAAATCTAATCCATTTTGATCCAATGCAAAAATAGAAAAGAGGAGAAATCATGCATGACGAGTCTTTGAAGGATTGTGTCTTCTCTGTAAAATCCACAGTGTACACTACACGTAAATTATTCCAATATGAAAAACATTGTGTAACTACCCTATTCATAGGCACCCGGGAAGGGTTAGGGGTGCCAAGACACTATTGTTTGGAGTTGGGTGGTGGCATCTGTGTTGTGTTGAGGACCCAAGTCATAGTTTGGGTCATTATTGAGACTAAATATTGTGTTGTACCGGTATTGAACCGTCTGTAATGTGACTATGAATTGTTGAATGGGGTGACTGTTTCACCCAATGATACCCCCTCATTTGGGGTGCATGTGACGTCGTAAGGAGTATGCGAAGCCAAAAGAGGACCAAAAGTTGTGTTGAAACAAATGCCTTATAGGGAAGGGACTGTCCTTGGTAGAAACCAAGGCACATGCAAACAAAGTGGTTGAAATCAAGTGTTAGTGCAAATAAGATAAATATGCATATAGAATACAAGATGTAAGCTATCAATAAAGAAAACAATGTAGACTGCAAAAAAGTGGGTTGCAAACATGGGACATCACTCATGATATCACAATACAATCGAGGACAAAGTGGCCAAAAGCATACAAGCAATCAGAGATAAAGAAAGACATAGGGAAAATCCTACAAACAATGGCATACAATGACAAATAGTAAGACAACCATGGTAGAAAATAGTTCCATGGTAGAAAGAGTTTTAAACAAATGGCTACAAGAGTAAGAAAATTAATACAACTTTCAAATGGGACATGCATCCACAAGATAGACCTCAAATCAAGGGCTACTGATAATGGCAATCTAGTAGCCTTTCTCTCTTATGTTGAGGGAACTTTTAATAAAATATCTAATATTTTGAAATGTAAGAACATCACAACTTCCAACCTCATAAAAGCTCAAGAAATTGATTAAAACCTCCAGGAAAGGTCAAAACCTACTCTTACAAGTGGGGTTTACAAGTTTGAATGCTCTTATAGGAGGTCATATATAGGAAAACCGAGCATTCAATAAACATGAGGATTAATGAGCACATGGCTAAAATAAAAAAATGGGACTTATTAAGTACATCACCTCAATACACCACCCCAAAGATTGAAAAATGTAGACACCCTAAATCTATTGGGATAATTTAATCATAAAATGCACAATTCATGTACCAAAATTCTTCTTATTATATTAATTAATTCCCTTTCTTAATTAATTAAATTCCTCCTTTGCTTTTGCTAACTACTAAATTCTAATTAATTAAACCCTCTTCCATCAAATCTCATAAAATCACATTGAACTCCCTCGTAATTCACTCTCTAATTGTTTCTACAAGTTAATCCAAGCCTCATAATTAATTCATAATTGATTAATTAAATCCCCTTCTTCCGCATCTAATTCTCATGGAGTATTAATCCTAATTAATTACTCTTAATCCTAATTAACTAAGCCTAATCCTAAATATCCATTATCCCACACGCACCAAGATCAATGTGTATTTCTCAAAGCGAAAACTAATCCTAATTAAATCATTTTTACTACCAAACATCATTTTCAACGTTAAGAAGAAGGAAAAGGATCTTAAAGCCCTAATGTTTTCCCCGTTGTGTAGATGAAAAGGTATTTTTAAACTTCTACTTAATTTTTTTGTAGATGACTGATATCTAGTTGAAGTAATCATGTGATTTTATTTTTATATTAATAAAACAAAATAAATAAATTGATTCCATGAGACTACACATCCTTGAGTTATTTTTCAAACAATTTGTGCTTTGTGTACACTTAAAAGTTTTATATACATATCTACATGAGCATTGACAACTATAACATTTGACAACGATATATTTTCCATTATATTTTGATGGATGTCCGTACACTAAAATAAACTACCATTTTGGCATATGAGCTTCAAGTAAGCTAGAAAGGTTTTGGAATCTATCTTTACACCTGAAAAATGTAATGACCCCTAGCAGGTGGCAGGAAAAACATGCCAAAATTATTTTTTGGACTAGATAATTTTCAATCACCCTTACACAATTGGGGAAAATTTGATGCCTCTTGATTTCCTAATCCTCCATATGACAACCACACACATGAAAGAAGTAATATAAATATAATACAATTAGCTCAAAGTTATCTAGCATAGTATATTAAGTTATGTCATTCAATTTAACTTATATAGTTTTCTTTCATTATAAAATAAGTGAATTAATTGTGCATAAAACATTAAGTACAATTACTTTTAGTATTCCATATACAATTATTCATCCAATTAAGTCATAACGTGAGAGTGTTCATAACCTTCACGAGAGAAGAAAATGTGAGAAATTAAAAAGGTAAGAGAGAATACCGTGTCTAGTGCAATCACCCAAAAGTGGTAGACCTATGAACAAGGTAGGAATATAACATCCTAGAAATAATAATAGTAATGAATACGATTTCATCTAAAATACTTAGGGTAACAATAGTTACACATTCCTAATGAAACTTGACAATGTACCAGGGCATGAAGTAATCCTACTCAAGTAATTATGAGGGAAGACCTTGACTCTATCCATAGTCCACTCTTGACCCATAACACTTTTCATGTGTGAATAAATTAATTAGGCTATGTAATCCATGCATATAGGTCACTACCTAGTCCATATACAAATCTCTCACAACATTCCCTTCTTACCAATAGAAACCCACAACATGACATCTCTATGTCCATAAACAAGCAACTTGGATAAACTAGAACTAGGACACAAACAACAATAACCTTCCTAAATATCCCATACCACTCGTTCACATTATTGCTATAAGGACCCTAATCCTAGTTTGTAACCCCAAAAATAATACAAGACAAACCATGAATAGGACGTGAGAAATCACAACTCTCTTAGATGTCCCATACCACTTGAGAGCATTGTTATTATATGATTACTAAGTTTGGTTTTCCAACATAATAAAAGAGCTATAATTTTCCATAGATAGATTTAATACTTGGTTTCAAGTTTTACGTGGTTCTAAATTTGGTAATACTTAATATAAGGATAAATGGAAAAACAACCATAGTTCTGATCATTATCCTTTTTATAAGTAACCTATTTTTAAATAATGTATTTCCTTGTCAGAACCCACTATCTTTTCATCTGGAAGGGAATTTAGAGATCGTGATATCTTGGCATAGTGCCTCAATGTGGGGCCAGTGTGGACTTCTTCTCTCATTTACCAATGTGAGATTGAGTTCGAATTACATTCGATAACAAGTTTAGACCACATTATTTCCCCATCATCCTCCAAGTCTTCACACTCAAATCAAGTTTAATTATTTGATGAGCTCGGAAAGAATGTGTGAACCCGTCAAGCCCAATGGATTTGCGTATGAGATGTTATCAAAATTTGGTTGAGTTTATATTAGGAATGAAAATGTGAGTTATAAAAATTCAATGGAAATAGTGTTGATCAAAGAATACTTGTCAAAGATCACACAAGGAGTCTGCGGGATAGAAGGCCAAGATCAAGGGTGTGGAGGGATAGGAAGGACACGCACGTGGAAGGCAAGTTCAGCTTTCAGGACTTAGCTGATTTTGAGCATGAAGACCTATTTTTAGAAGATGGCGTGCGGAACACACCAATGATACAGAGACGTGCGTGCCATGCATTGTCTATCTTTGGAGGATTGGATTGAAGTGTTTTACATGAAGACGAGATAAGAATAGGATTGATACTTTAGTTAAACTGCAAGATGTCTATAGATAGCACACTTGCATGTGTGGCTATGCCTGTAAACGACGTGTGGCTATTAATAGCATGTGGCCTATTTCAGAATAGATAAACGGTGAAGGGAAATTCCCCACCCTATATATATGATGTTAGTTACATAGTAAAGAGAGGTATGAGTGTAATGAGAGTGTGATAGATGTATGGAGGTAGAGATATATGCATATGACTGAATTATTGTATTAGATCCATACGCACACTAGTATAAATTGACATTACTGTAAGGAGCTTCTATATTTATTAATAGATGGAAGATATTGGCTGAATCTAAGTGTCATTCTATGTGTAATTGAGTAGTGCATGTTATTGATTCAATCATGATTACTTGTTTAAACTTGTTCTTTCATAGATCTAAGGGTAGCATTCATTGTATAATGATGGATTAGTTATGAATCTATATGTTTCTTCCTTCATCATGCTAACATCCTGCTACAACAACCCTAAAGAGGGACCTGGTACCTTTGCATGCTTCGGGTGAGCGCTCAGTCAAGGTTGAGTGATGTGCTAATGTGACTAGGGTGTTATCTAGTAAATTCTAGGCTACATCATTGGTTCCATTGTTGGGACCTCTTTTTCAATTTTTTCGAGATGGTTCGCGATGAAGACGTATTAGGTTAACTCTAGCAAGTATTGAGAAATGGATACATGATCTGGAGGAAGAATATGCACGGTGGTTCAGCAATGGATCAAATTTAACGCACGCACTTGGGTAGAATAGAATCTGTATGACAACTTATATGAGAGATTTTTTGGCTATCTTTCAAGTAGAACTATGCGAGTGGCTTACTTTGCTATGCATCTTAGTGGAATTTGAGGTATCATGCACTTGTCTAGACACGGGAATAATTTCGGCCCTTTATGATGCGCTGATCTGATCTGGACTCGTGTTGTGGATGCGTGGTTTTGTGGTGTTCTAAATAGTTATATTCTGGAATATTCAATTTTGACATACTCTTGCTTGGAGGTTGCTGAATTCCAATTTTTGCGGTATCCAAAAGAAGCATATTTGCAAGGTATACCTTTGAAATCAAGATCTTGATGATAAATTTGAACCTAAACCGATGGCTAACTAAACTTCACCACGCATGAGGGAAGGAACAAGTTTGGTGAAAGATGGCAGACATAGTAGTAGAGAGGCAGAGAGAGGAAAGGTGGCTTAAGTATAATGAGGCACATGAGAGGGAGATAGAGAAGCAGTGTTCTTTTGCAGAAAGTATGGCATTGAGGAGAAAGATAGCTCATGAAGGATTTACAGCTCATGTAGAAGATGTAGATCTAGAGCATCACGAACTCCCCCATCTTAGAAAGCATGATAGAGATCCCCCTCGCCCTCACACGTAAGTGTGCCAAGAGATACTACCTGGACCGCAGGTGCACATCTTAATCCACCTGGTGACCAATCCCTCGCGCTTGGTTTTTTAGTATCTAGTACGACAAGTAACCAATAAGCTAACTTGGGAAGTAGGAGAGCATGAGTAAGTCAGGGATCAAGTACATCAATGGTAGGACAAACGAATTCAATGTTATTTGGAGGAACATTCTTAGGCACATCATCCGCACAGAATGTGAGTGCGCAAAATGTTGGATTCACCTCTGGAAGTGGAACTACCTCACATACTGTAGGGGTTCAATATAGTACTATTATTGGAGCACAGGGGAGTACATCTATAGGTCCTATTCCAGCTACAGGTGGAGGATCAGGAGGTATAGGTGGTTCTAGTTCTAGTGGATCTGGTGGTTCTGGAGGCAGAGGGAACACAGGAGGTTCTAGATCAGGTGGTCAAGGTCCACAACAACCACATAATATCTATATGGAGATGTCTCTTCGTCTCCTGGAGTATAGAGGTATAGAGGATGTTTTTGAACATGTACATATGTGTTAAATCTTATGGCACGCTAAAGGGATCACGGCTGCTGAGCGTAAGGAAATTCAATTTGCTACTACATTATAGGGATGTGCACACAAGTGGTATAGGAAGTTTGAACCTGATCAAACTTGCGTGGATTATGCAAAGACCGAGGATGCTTTCTTGAAAGAGTTCCATATCCCTGAGTTTGAGCAGAAGAGTATAAGTACGCTCAAGGATATCAAAAAGGCACTACTGAGAGTGTACATGAGTATGATGCTCATTTTAAGACACTTCTATCTAAGTTATCTTATGATATTCATGCTATGCCAAAGATACACAATGGTTCATTGGAGGATTGATTACACCATTTAGAAGGGCACTATCACATAAGACATACATTGATCCATGCAAAGCACTGGAAGTAGCTTTACATGCTGAGGCAGTTGGGAGCATTAACACTGGCATTAGTCCATTCTTAGAGGTACAGATTGCAGCTATGGAAAAACAGTTAGAGAAGCTATCAACAAATTCAGCCCATGAAATGCGCTCAAGAATTTGGTGTACAAATTGTGAAGTGGAAGGTCACACCAAGGATAGTTTCCCTCGCAGATCTATACGCTCATTACTATTGGACTATGAGATCTGGCATTTAAATCATGATGCTAGTCACTTTCCTTTGTTATAGCGCACGATAAAGAATAATGTATTTTTATTTTGCAAGATTTGTAGGTCCACGACCCATGATACTGAGGATTTTTGGTTGATTGGTCAGATCCAGGATGCTATAGACATTGGGGTACGAAAAACAAGTATAACAGATAATTCTAAGGGTAAAAATGAGCGCCAGATCGGGATCATAATCAAACACGCTATGACAGGAATGAGCGGCGTTTTTGAAGGAGGTCATGGAAGGGGACGTGGATATCATGGTGGATATGGAGTATCAGTGTGGTGGAAAAAGAGGTGAGTTCCTTCATGGAACATGTTATACATGTGGATCTCTTGACCACTATAGGCATGAATTTCCTCAGAATACTACATGTTCTTTTTGTAGAAAGAACCATAGCTATGAAGAGTGCCCAAAATTATATGAGCATCTGAGTAAGCAGCATAAGCAAGAAAACAAAGGCACCAGGATGGTTAGAATCCAGTATGACGGTAGAAGATCATTGGATGCCCAAGATAGTAGAAGGACTGAGGTGTTGATAGTGAAGATTACTACATGTCTTTGAAGCGGCACGCAAAGAGAGGCATTTCACCAAAAGCCTATGATCACCAAGGAGGAGGTTTTGCATACAAGGTACCTATATCCTTCTCATTAGAAGAAAGTTTACCAGATACCATGGAAGTGATAAGGAATCTTCGGGGTGAGATACAATACCTAAAGGAGTAGAAGAAAGCATCAGAGACAATCCAAACTGATATCGATGATCTGCAAGAGGTGTGTAAAATTTTTCTCTAAGAGAACATTATTCCACTATTAGGAAGTTGGTTAAAAGGGAACACTCCGCACACAAGTCTTGAAACCAAACAGAAAATTTTGCATGCAAATATTCCCCTTGATAACATTGACTATGACAAAGAAATTACTTTGAATGGTGTTGTGGATGGGTGGTTGTTGAGCAACATATTGATTGATACAAGGGAAGTAAATTTGCTTACATTAGATGCATGGGTACAAATGGGGAGGCCTCCATTACAACCATCATCTAATGTGTTATTTATGGAAAACCGGACTAAGGCCACTCCCATAGGAGTTTTGAAAGATGCATCTATAACTATACAAGGGGCCAAGTTCACTAGGGATTTTGAGGTATTAGCACTTGCAGAAGTAGACAATTTTCTAGCCCTACTTGGATGCCCTTGGTGTTATGCGAATAATGCTGACTTGAGATTCAATAAGGGGTATATCAGATTTGAAAACAAGGAGGAAAGGGTTGTGATACCTTTGAAAGATGGGAAGTCTACACCATATGTTGAGCCTCTAAGTGAGGAGGAATTAAACAAAATTTATGTGCACATTATTAAGGACCCAGAGGTCAATGAGCCATCAAAAGAAGGCATCATATAGTGGGAGGATTATCATTCTATTAGTGATACTATGAGTATTACTTGTGACAATTGGGCTCATGGTACATATGAATTAGTAGGGTGCGAGGTGAAAAGCGTGGTTGCATGCAAGAATGGACTTCATTCGATTCAACGAATAGGCGCAGACAATACCTTGGTATACAATGGTAGAAAATCTTCCATCATTTTTGAAGGCCATGGAAACATAGTGGACAGATCAAATCAAGAGAAGAGATATGTTAGTATATACCTTACGCGGGACAAGGCAGCACTTAGTGGGTAGTCCACAGAGATAATATTATAAACTAGGAAGAGATTGGAGTCACTTTGTCTACTAGGTTTGTAAGGAACAATGCACCTACACAGATCTACACTTATCATGGTGATCAACCTATTCAACATCACATTCAGCAATGTGAGAGACTTTGGACGGCATGACAGAAGCATTACCACCTTCACTTTGGGTGCATAGATTGTATTCTACGCTACAAGGATACGCATGTGCCTAGTATGCATATGTAGAACTACATCAAGAGACTGGAAACTGGCAAGATTTGACTGCAGGAATGATCCAAACCTTTGACTACTTCTCGACTAAACCTCATGTAAAAGAGGCATTAAAATTTGTCAAGCGCTTAACTATGGGAGATAGTGGAAAAGAAGAAGAGAATATTTAGGAATTATTTGGTGAGGCAGATTCCAGAGCACGTTTTGAAAAGGAAGAAGAAATGGAATCCATACTACTTGAACGCATTTGCCTTGAGAAAGAGAAAGGAAATATGGTTTACATTGTGGATGATGAGGAAGTTGAGAACCTGGATATTGAACATTCACAAGGGGTGCGTGAGGTCTTTGATAGTGTAGAAAAGCATACATGCGCCTATCATAAACCCATGAAGACAAATAAGGTGAATATAGGTTCGGAGGCTGAGCCTAATGAGACCATAATTGGAGACTATTGGTCAGACTCGGAGGTAGAAAATATCATCGAGTTACTCAGGGATTATCAGGACTTATTCCCTCGAGGGTATCATGAACTTAAAGGCGTGCATGAATCACTTAGGGAAATGAAGATAAAACTTAAGGACAATGGTGCACGACCAATTAGAAAGAGACCTTATAGAATGAATCCTAATTTGCGTGAAAAGGTAAAAGAAGAAATTGATAAAATGTTGAAATCTAGAATTATCAAGCCCCTTGATGAGTCAGAATGGGTTAGCCCAATGGTGATCAATATCAAGAAGGACGGATGAATTAGAATATGTGTGGACTACTAGGGAGCTGAATGTTGCATGCGTCACAGATCCATTCCCTACGTCATTCACTAAGGAAATACTAGAAGGAGTTACAGTGCAAAATATATTCCTTCACAGATGGGTTTTCTAGGTATCATCAGTTAGGATTGCTCAAGAGGATCAAGAAAAGACAATATTTACTACTGAATGGGGCAGTTTTGCCTATACGGTGATGCCTTTTGGATTGAAAAACGTGCCTCTTTGTATTCTCACGCATAGTTGTTCAGGCATTCAAATATTTTATTCACAACTTCTTACAGGTCTACGTAGATGATTGGACATTAAATGGGCTTGTGAAAGATCATTGTAATAATCTTGCTTAATGTTTAAATGGTGTAGACAATTGAGTATCTCTTTGAACATTAAGAAATTCATATTTGCTATGCCATTTGGGATACTTGTTAGGACATATAATCTGCAAGGAAGGTTTGTTGGTTGATCCAACTAAGGTTGCATTCATTTTAGGCCTGGAAGCACCTACCAATCAAAATGAGGTGCACGGATTTTTAGGTCATACAGGATATTATAGAAAATTCATCAAAGGGTGTGCCAAAATTATTGCACCCTTGGAAGAGTTATTGAAGGGGAAAGGTACATTTTATTGGGGAGAACCGCAATAGTGCACATTTGAGATATTAAAAGAGAAACTTACTACCAAGCCCATTCTGCGCTTTCCCTCATGGGATAAACTATTTCATGTGCATGTGGGGGCTTTTGGCATGGCCATTGGCATTGTGTTATCTCAACCTAGAAAATTTATTGTAGATCATCCAATCTATTTTGCTAGTAGGAAGATGACTCCTGCTGAACGGAATTATACAATTACATAGCGTGAAGCTTTTTCAATGATCTATGCATTGCACAAGTTTCGACAGTACTTGTTAGCAACACCATTGGTGTTTTCTACAAATCACATGGCATTGAATTACTTGGTAATTAAGCCCATCTTACAGGGGTGCATATGCAGATGGGTGATCCTATTTCAAGAATTTGACTTCACAGTTGTGGTGAAGCCAGGAAAAGTAATTTTGGACCAGACCATTTATCTAGAATCAATTCAAGAGAGGATGCACAGACAATTGAAGAAACCATGCTAGATGCACAGTTATATAGGTTACAACGTGCGCCCATGGAATTAGAAGACATTGTTGTCTTTCTACAAACATGTATGGCACCAGAAGGAATGAAATCATTAGAAAAGAAGCATCTTGCTATATGTGTACGACACCGTTTATGTTAATTAGTGGTGACCTTTACAAGCTAGGAAGAGATGAAGTATTATGTCATTGTGTATTAGAGCATGAGCATAAGGATATCATGGAAGAAGCCCATGGTGGTATTGCAGGAGGCCATTATGTAGGTGATGCGACTACCCGAAATATCCTACTTGTTTGATTATAGTGGAAGACATTGTATAAGGACTGTAAAGAATATTGTAAGGCGTGTGATCATTGTTAGTGCCTAGGAAAACCAGGGGAAAAAGATGAGATGCCTTTGAGACTAATTACTAGTGTTGAACCGTTCGAGAAATGGGCCATTGACTTTGTAGGACCTATTTCACCATCCGTGCACAGGACTGGATCGCGCTATATCATTACTTGCATAGATTATCTCACATAGTGGGCAGAAGTAACACCTATGAAGGACTGTACAACATCTACAACAACTAGGTTTCTATGGGAGAATGTTCTTAAAAGATATAGATATCCTTTAAGCTTAACAAGTGATAGGGTACACACTTTTTAAATGAGACAATAAAGATCCTATTAGATGAGTTTATGGTTGCACACCATAAAACTACACCCTACCATCCCGAGGCAAATGGAACTGCTTGAGGTTTCAACAAGATTTTGAGCCATAATTTGATAAAAAAATTTGATCTTTGGAAGAAAGGATTGGGATGAAAAAGCACTAGTTATTCTTTGGGCATATAGAACAACTTACAAGAGATTGAACAAAGCCACACCATTTCAATTGGTGTTTGGTGCGGAAGTCGTTCTCCCTATAGAATTTATGTTACCTTCTTTACACATTGCGCGTCTTAGAGGTCTAGCTAATGAATAGGCTTTAGAAGAGTGAATCGAAAAGATGATCCAACCGGATGAGAGATTAGCCATAACACGATGTAGTCAAAAGTAGAAAAAGTCATGCGAAGGCATGGCATGATGCAAAAACATAAGGGATAAGAAGTTTGAGATTGGACAAATGGTACTTCTTTATGACTCAAAGTTCTTACGCCATCCGTGCAAACTCAAAGTACATTGGTTGGGGTCATATGTCATCACTTATATACTTGAATCAAAGCTTTCAAATGAAGCACTTGATGGAACACAACACCCTAAGTTACTTTAAAGGAGTAGGTGAAGCCCTACTATAAATAAGTCTTCTTGGTGTTTATAATACGATAGTATTGCCATTTAGATTAGGTTTCCAATCATGTATTTCCTTAATGTATTTCCTTCATTGTCGATATGGTTTGTCAATTTAGTTGTTGTTTTTGTGTAATAAGCGTGCTTGCGCGCATGAAGCTAATTACTATGTGAAGATTTTCTATGCACAGAGGACTGAACGTACCTTTTGTGTGGGGTGGTTGTATTTATCCAAGTAAAATACTATGGGAATTGAAAGGTGAAAGGAATAAGATGCTACGGGTGTGCTTTAAGTCAAAAGAAGATTGCTTCTCAAAAGTGACCAAGGATAGAGATGAATGAAATAACGGTATAAAGCGAGGTAAGTGGGGGCCATGATAACTACCAGAGAAGGTAAAGTGATGAGGTACTCAAGTGCAAGGGCGCACAATCGAAGAGAAGTCTCGTGACCGAGGGGTGGGAAGGTGCGCTAGAAGGTTATAGGCTTGGGTGCGAAGATGTAACGCGAACGAACAAATTTGGTCAATGAATGAGGGGATATTTGGTAGGTGAAAGATCAATAAATGCATCAAAATTTGAAATAATTATATAAGGATGGAATGTAAATTCATTTTTACCTTTACGAATAAGAGTATTTGAGGAAAAAGTGTGAAGAGCTAAGTGATCGGGTTAAGGTGCGAAGGGTGTGAAACCAAGCGTAACAACTAGATTTGTGTGAAAAGAAGCTTACGTCCCCAGTGGTGAAGGGTTTGAGTGAAGTAGGGAGATAGAAAGGAGTTAGGACACGAAGTTTCCACCTAGGGCACGATTGAATAGAGCTAGGGTTTGATCTGCAAAGTTACAGAGTTAAAGAGGAGATGTTTGTAAGGTAAAAATGGCACCTAAGAAGGCATCTGGCAATAGTAGCAAAAGGAAAGAAGAAGGTGGTCATCGAGGAGGAAGAGATGGCACCCGAAAGTGATTTTTCAGAAATGTAATATCCAAAAGGAGTCATCATTAGCCAAGAATGGGATTCACCCATCAGAAAGAGAAAATTAAGTGAATACAATCACAGGACTTCAAAGAACAAGAAGGAACTCGATTCCTTGCTCACTGCTAAGACGAACAAGTGCACGACAGATGAAATTCTAGTGTATGATGATGCAGGGTGGGAAGCTTCAAGAGAATTGGGGTCTACCAATTATATGAGCTTCCATATTTTGGGAAGTATGATCCTCAGTATCGGTGGCTCATGAGTAGAGTGCACAAGGACTTCTACTTTACAGGATGTAGAGTTAGAATCTCATCTGTGCTTATCTCATTAGTTACAGGTTTGAAGGCCACAAGAGAGGACATAAAAAATTATCTTGTAGATAAAGCCACGATTTTAAAGACCAGACAGGAGTTGGGGGTACAGAAGGGTTCACGTGGTATGGATATAGATAAATTGAAGAATTTTCCGGTTGTGCAAGCAACAACACACCTTGTTACAAAGTTGAATGATCAGGAGCGGTGGTCACAAGTAAATACTATATGGTTACATGTGGTGCATAAGATGTCAGAAGGGGAAATCTATAACATTACAGGCTATATTGCAGAAAAAATAGTTGAGGAAGTGTGCACAGGAGGGAAGATCAGCTTTGGGGTTGTTCTACTATCACTGGTATTCATGGAAATTGGAGTACCAGACGGACCGAAGGAAAAATTATGGGAATACCCCATGGAGAACAAGTCACCAGCTGAAAGATTCAACAAGTATCTATGTAAAGGGGCCATGACAAATGACGTAAAGAAAAGGCAGGAGAAATGGTATGACAGACTTCGTAGGGCATTTGGGGAAGAGTGGTGCATCCCAAAGGACCTACCAGCAGTGGTAGGGAAACAAGTCTATTTTGTTGTATATCAGCTTTTACGCATTGCAAGGCTTCCTAATGAAAGATGGAGTCTAGAGCCCTTAGTGTAAATTTCCTTACGCATTCACTACAAGGTATTTCCAAGCATCTTTTCATAGATTTACAGACACACGCCGACTAGTATTCAATGCAGATAAGGTAGACTACGACTACCATATGTTGAGGAAGAAGTATGTGTATCCTGGAAGAAGTGCTTATACAGAGAGGATCATTTCAGAGGTGCTGAATATCAAGCCAATAAGTTTAGATGTAGCAGATATAGGGGCAGCATTGATGTATATCTAGCTAAAGCCAAAGATGGAGAATAACAAGTATGTGGAAGGTGAGTTCACACTTCCAACACCACCAAAGGGAAAGCATACAATGGAGAACATCCCAACGCCTAAGCCCATAGAGCCAATTGAAGTGGAGGATGAGGAGGAGGAGCGCGAAGATAGTGGTGGTTTGGAGCATAGAGGTAGGAGACATCCTACAAATAAGGGTGAAGTTAAGCGCGCCATTACACCACCTCAGCCACAAGAGGGGGATGATGAGGACTTAAATGCAGTCCAAGGGGAGCACATGTTTAAGAGGGTGTTTAGGAGAACAAGGACCCAAGGTGCTACTCCAACCACGGTGCATAGATCACCCAAACTCTCTCCACAAAAGGAGGCAACCGTGCAAAGAAGGAGGAAACTGAAGTTAAATGAGGAGGTAGAAGATTCAGAGGAAAGCGTGCCTAATTCTCCTACACTTCCAGAGAACACAAGAACAGGTGAGGAATCAAAGGAAAAAGAAGAGGATGAGAAAAGACCAGAGGAGACAGCTATAGAGAATGTTCAGGACATGGAGACACAAGTCCCAAATTTGGAAGCTAAAGTTCCTAAGCAGCAATGGTCTAGAAGAACAAGTGGAGAGCACATTCCACTAGCCATGGGGTATGCAGAGGATGTAGGAAAAATTGTTTGCACCCGCTTCTAGAGCACGATAGCACAGAAGGATTTATTCGGTTGGGAGCTAATGGATGAGGATATGGAAAATGTGTGCACTCAAAGCAACTATCATGGTCAATGCACATCCACATGGATGATCCTCACTTTTATGTGTGCGAAGAGTCATGCATTTCAAGATGACTGAAGAAGGCACCCCAAGCTAGACACATGACAGTAAATCCTACTGTCATGTCAAATGAGCAGGTCAACAATGCATTAGTGAAGGTTTCTGCTGAAGTGGCTAGAAGAAACATGGACAAAGTTCAGTAACAATCGAGTCTTTGCGTGAGGATCTGAAGATAAAGGATGCAAAGATAGTGCACATAACGCAAGAGAGGGACTTCATGCAGAAGAAAAATGAGGTATTTATCAGCATCACAGAGGATATTGGGGACAATGTCATCAGAACAAGGCCACACTTGGAGGCCAAGGTACCACAGACGTTTCCTTCAACGATACACTATGTAGGAAAGTTGGTGGACTTGGTACTTAAAGATGAACCTTTGTACATGCCAACGCCAAGGAGCTCAGAAAAATATATCGAATGAGAGAAAGCATCAATGATGTGAAAGATTACATCTTATGAAGGGTTGTTGCAAGCATTACAAGAAGTATTAAAGAAAGCAGACCAAGCTTTAAACATATGCATAGCTCCAGAGGTGCTTATCAACATAAAGACCCTAGAAGAAAACAATGAGGTCCAGAAAGTAATGAAGGATGAGACATTGGGCCACGCAGAAAGATTTTCAATGGTTAAGTAGAAGCACAAGGCCCCTGCAATAGCACAAGAGCCACACAAGACTCGGCTAGAAGAGCTTGGGAAGCTAATTGCGCAAAAGATGGATCTTTTAGAAGGGATAATGACATCAATGTCCAATGTTGTGTTGGTTCTACAGAATGAGAAAGGAGAGATTGCGAGGGATGAGTTGGAATCCATTACTGTGGACATCCCAAAAAAATTAGAACAAGCACTCACTGAATGGTAGGTTTTGGAGGCTGAAATAAAGGAGTATCTAGAGTTGATACTTCAAACTGATATAGAGGATGTTGCCTCATAACCTCATAGAAATTATTTATTTATCTACATTCTTTCATTCTTATTCTTTCCATTATTCTATTCTTTACTTCAATTTTGGAGATACCCATTGTTGGGACGACAATGAGATTAGTGTGGGGTAATGTTGATCAATAATACTTGTCAAATATCACACAAGGAGTCTACACGGGATAGAAGGCCAAGATCAAGGGAGTGGAGGGATATGAAGGACATGCGTGTGGAAGGAAATTTCAGCTTTCGTGACTTAGCCGATTTTGAGCATGAAGACCTTTTTTTAGAAGATGGCATGCAGAACACACCAACGATGTAGAGACGTGCATGTCATGCATTATCTATCTTTGGAGGATTAGGTCGAAGTGTTTTACATGAAGACGAGCTAAGAATAGGATTGACTCTTTAGTTAAATTGCAAGAGGCCTATAGATAGCATACTTGCATGGGTGGCTATGCTGTAAACAAGACGTGGCTATTGAGATATACACATATGACTGAATTATTGTATCAAATCCATACGCGCATTGGTATAGATTGACATTATTGTAAGGAGCTTCTGTATTTATTAATAGATGGAAGATATTGGCTGAATCTAAGTTTCATTCTATGTGTAATTGAGTAGTGCATGTTATTGATTCAATCATGATTATTGTTTAAATTTGTTCTTTCATAGATCTGAGGGTAGCATGCATTGTAGAATGATGGATTAGTTATGAATCTATATGTTTCTTCCTTCATCATGCTAATAACCTGCTGCAGCAACCCTAAAGAGGGACCTAGTACCTTTGCACGCTTCGGGTGAGTGCTCAAATCAAGGTGAGTGATGTGCCAAGTGTGACTATGGTTTTATCTGGTAAATTCTAGGCTACATCAAATAGGGAAATGAAATAAAGTGAAATCAAGGAAATTATGGAGACTTACGACTTTCTTCTTTTTGGTATGGAGAGGAGGAAAAGGAAAATTTTAAACAAATGTATTTAACAAGGAAAAAGAAGACTCCACAAATTTTTACCATCATATTTCATGCATGTTCCCGATTAAGCTAAAATGTAAATATATCAGCCTAATCTAAATGTTATAGCAACAGTAAATGAATAAAAATTAAGTACAAAAATGAATATTCAATCAACCAATTAATAAATAATGAAACCCTAATTGCAAAGAGAGGGTAGAAATCCTTAGTGGTTCATAGAGTTATGGAGAATACATAGAGTTAGAATACTAAAAAATTTGAAGCACAGATCGTCACTACTGGAGCACAGAAAAATTTAGACATGGGGAGATAGGTTGGACTGGGGTGTCTGGAAAGGGACAGGGGTGCCTTGGGATTCCCTAGACATGTTTCTGGGCACCTGGGTCTACGGAAATGCTCATAAAATATCTTCTAAGGTGTCGCAAGGTGTTTTCCTTTAGTTTCCTTTGGTCACTCTGAGGTCGCACCAAGATCACCGAGGTCGCTAGAAACTTGCAATGAAGAATGAACCTACAAAACCCTAAAATAGACATCAAATCCTAAAAAATAAAGATGCAGAATGAGGGGTCAAATTTTCCTCAGTTGTCACAATGGTGAACTTACAACTGAGCATTACACTACATCTCAGATCCAATGTAGTTCTATGTGTGTGTGTGTGTGTGGAATTTCACCCTAGGTTGTTCTTGTGTGGGTCTTACTTGGATAATGAGCAAGTAGCTAGATGTAGAATGTAATAAATGTGTGCATGGAATAGAATGAACTTCTCTCCTATGAAGTGTGATGTAGAAAACCAGCCCTTGTGTCCCTTGTGATGGAGCTAGATGGATGTAATGGAGCTCTTATATTTTGATGGATGCAACCTTAGGTGGTGATAGATAGTGCTTAGTGCTTGGTCCTTTATTATGATCACATAACTTTATATTTATATGATTCATTTGCTTGAATTTCGTAATTAACCCCGAAAAGGCCGACTACCAAAAAGATAAGATGCTCAAATGGCTAGAAAGGACCCAAAAAGTGTGAGTAAAGTACAAAGGGGACATGATTGCCCAGAGGGGACAAGGGAACTGGTAGTGGCATCTTGGTGGGAGCTAGTGTTTAGGATGATAAATTCCAAAGAGTAAAAAAGGAAAACTGAGAAAATAAGGGTGCAAGACTAAAAGTAGCAATATAAAGAAAATAAAGGTGGCAAAAGACATGGGTTAATTAGTACTTTTCTTACTTAGGAATCATATGAATATTAGTATGTAATCAAGACTAGATAATTACCCAACGTGCGTGATTGTGTGTCCACAGTGCAAATGAGAGCTTCGGATAAGGTATGCGCACCCATCATAACATAGAGGATATAGGGATTTCTCTAGATGTTGGAGATGAGATGAATTCTCATGGAATGTTTTATTTGTAGCTTACCACATACAACAATCTCCTCTTGATGCATTGAAATTATTTCACCCAATGTAATGAGTAGTGTCCAACTAGATGAGTTCACATTTTTTATATTATCACACCCTCTGCCAAGATACGAGCTTTGGATCGGGTGGTGTGAACATCCATCAAAGTGCCTCACCATAGAAAGTAATTTTTTTAGATGTTGCAGTTCCAAGTGTCTTGATAGATATGTATGTAAAATGAGGGAGTGTACAACAAGCACTTGAACTGTTTGAAAACATGCATGATAGGAATGTGGTCTTAAGGAACTGGACATGACCATGTAAGCTTTATTTTTGTTTTATTTTTATCATTTTGTTGTTGGTATAATAGGGCAAGAGGGTTGTAGATGCTCCATGGCATGGGAGTCCCTATTGTTAGGAGAAAAAAACAAATAGATAGTTAATAGGATTGATTTTTCTCGTGGTGGACTCTTTGGGCCACACTAGTTACCTTGAGGAAACTATAAAATTTATCAACACCATGCCAATCAAGCCATGGGTAGTTGTATGAGAGTATTTGTTGGGTTCTTGGGAAATAAACTTGAGGTAGCTATGTGGAGGGGTTTACTTGGGTGCTTAGAGTGCACATAAAATACATATCCATTAGTTATAACAACTCTTCTTTTGAGCTAGATAGTGTTGTTGTCGGTATACCTATGTGGGAAATGTGGAGACATGCTTAGGTATGTTAATCGGGTGTCAAAATCCCTTAATAACAATAAAATGTGTTCTTTGGGAGGGGTAGATATGACTTAAGAATATGCACAAAATTATTCTTTGGTAAGGCCTTAGAGGCACTTATTCAAATGCCATTGGTAGGTTTAAAACCAAATTCCACAACCTTTGCTTTGGCATATTTCAAACCTATACCAAATTGGATTTTGGAGCAATCTATGGATACCCATGAAATGTTGATTGAAAGCATATATTTTAGCAGATGTAAAAATGTAGAAAATGTGTTGAAAGCACAAGGAATGGTTGACAAATGCACATGTAGAGTACTTGTGGCTCGTGTGCATTTAACTAGCACAAAGCACCTCGTACACCACTTCTTTGGTTAACATTCAAGGTTTTCTCACTATTTCTAACATGTTTTTGCATTTATATTTTCCCCTTCTTTGTAGTTTCAAAAATTAAAACAAATAAAGAGTATTGGTTTCGATAAATTTAAAATGTTTTGTAGCATGAAAATGTTAAAAGTTACCTTATTTGCTGCACATTTGAAATAATTATTTTGAGTGTTGATCTTGCCCAAATCACTTCTCATAACAATATAAAATTTAGATGATGAGTTAGGATAGTAAAATTCTCCAAGGATAGTAAAATTCTCCAAAACGCTAAGTTTGAACTTGAGATTTTGTGATAACTTGCCACTTATACACTTGTAAAAGTTAATAAAACACAATTTTCAACCATGCAAAAATACCCCTCCAAACCCCGTAGCAAGAAAATTATGATTTGACCATGTTCCTTGGTGATGTGAGATGCCACATCAACCTCTAGAACAAATATAGATAATCATTTGACCAGTTTTCCTCATGCGTCAAGGAGCCCAGTTTACCATTTTGCAACATTGGATAGGCACGAAAGTTGAAAACACAGTTTGGTTTTGGCTTGCGGTTTAGGCTTCAAATTGAGAAAAAATTTTTGTCACCACATACTTCTAGAGTTTATTTGCCAATCATAATCAATCATTATTTTCAATAAAATCATCATGGAAGCTAGATTTGTAAGGGGTTTTTGTAGGCCTATGGTCATTTGGCAACAAGGTCAAATTAACACAATTATGATAAGTGGCTCCAAAAAGGTAGTCACCTTTTGAACCACTGGTCACCGATTTGAGTTCCATAAACTTAGAGGGTTTCCACTGTAGATAAGAAAGTAGATGGAAATTTACACATGGTGTGTTTGAGTCACGGGTAATGGACTTTTAACTTAGTTTATGGGCCATATTGCGTAAATTGGTCTTTCTTATAAACTTGCATCAATAATGAGAAAACTAACACAGACCTTCTTCTAGCCAAATAATTATTTTAAAACTTGTAGAAACTATCGCATCACTAAATTCAACTCCTTTATGTCACTTGTTTTGTGAAAATTGCTTGTGGGAAATATGGTGTTTTTCTCTCTCTTCTCTCTCTATCTCTCTTTAGCTTTGAAAGTGAAATGAAATTACATTTGTATTTCTTATCCTCTATTGTTGTGTACAAGTGTTTGAATTCATTATGAATGGAAAAATTATGTGTATGTAAATAATGTTAGTTATAGTAGAATGTCATGCCAAATTTTATCATCGACTATGTTTACACTAATTTGACAGTTCAGTGCAAATGACGTGATAAAATAGGGATGAATGATAAAATATAAATTCAAAGTTGTTGGTAACTATAAAAATGTTTATTTGTGCTGGAATATAAAGTTTAGTTTTTATTGTAACAATTGTAAATGTTTTATCAATGAAGGAAGAAAATTCAATATTAGCATGTATGTGTGTGAATTTAATGGGATGATGAAATACTATATTGTACTTCTAGTTCAAATTTCATTGAAAGTTGTGTATATGATCATTATGGTAAATTTTGTAATTTTGCGTAATTGTATGGTAGTGAATTTAAACTTGAACCCCACTTGTGTCATTAGATTGAAAACCAATGGTGTTGATGTTGATTGTCAACTAGTGCCAACCCATTGATTTCTCTCCCTTTAGTTGTCGAGTTATTTTGAACCATGTGATTCCTAGTACAATGTATTTAGGTTTTCTGGCATCTCTGATTTGTACACGTAAGGATAATTTTGCAATTTGGAAGGTGTTTATTCCATTGGTAGGTGTTATAACAATATTCAAATGGTAAGTGAATATGGATATCTTAAATTTTACTTAAAACACATTTTCATAACACCGTGACTATGATCAAACCCCAACGTTCACGAGATAAAACCACCTTTGACTCATGGGAAGGATAGTGGTGGTGGCATTTCCTCATGCAAATGAAACTTACTAGAATTATTATTTCAAAACTCCTCTTTAGCATCGTTCCTATTAGAAATCTATGGTAGTTCCTTCGAACCAATTAGTCTATCTAACCTGGGGGAAAATTAATTTCAAAGAATTAGTTAAATCAAAATAACGAAACAACCATGATACTTACTCTCCTCAAAAAAAAATCATGGAATGTTTCTTTTACTATAAAAAGGTTCACGAGATGAGAACATCCTATTTATTCTAGTGTGGACCCCTCGTAATTATAGACCTTGTTGGGTGGGTATGTATTTGTGCCTAGATTTGATCCCATGGCGGGTTCCACGTGTTGTGAACAAGAAGTGAAATTTTTTTAAAATTAAACCACTAGAATTTATAGGTGGAAAGTTAATCCTAAGTTTTTTTCCATCAATTAGAGAGTTAAAGACAATCATGAGGTATAAAACCTTTGTGAGGAAATAATATTGTTCATGTCTTAGTGTGATCCCCATGGTGGGTCATGTTCCTTTCAAATAAAAATGAGTTAGTCTTAAACCCTCCTAATAGGATTTCAAAGTGGACAAAACATCGATGTATATTTACTAACCCTTGGAATAATGCCTTAGAATACTTTTGAAAACATAATGTGAGTTTAATTTCTCACTTGTAAAATGTCGTTTAATACACAGGTTTCCTAATAACAATAACATGAAATGTTTTATGTGGGGCTACGCTCCTTAGAATCCTAAATCCATATACAAGAAATAAGTTCTTTAACATCAAATTCGTTATAATAAAATGCTAACAAGAGACTGAACTACATAATGCGAATGTAGGAAGAATAAAAGTACATGAGATGAATCTCGAAATAATTTTCACATAGATCATATGCACCTTGAATGTTATCAAGTGATTAAAATGCATAACATGATTGTAATATGAATGAAAGTAAAAGAGATTACTCTTGATGAGTTAACACAAAAATGAGAAAACTCATAATTTGTTAATGATAATGTATGGTTTTGATGAATGTTATAAGTGGGACAATACAATGTTTTAACACAAGGAAATTTAGTAAGGATGAAAATTTAAATCATGAGACCTATGTACATGGTCGTTAATAATACCAATATTTCCTTTCTTATAGTCTTTTTATTTGTATTATACTACACTCGTTTGAGTGAATGTGGGATGACATTGTCGTCTCTTTTGTTAGAAGGTACATGCTCATATATCATTAACTCCTCCTTAATACCAAAGGTTTAATTGAATAAAATGCATATTTCACTCATGGTTATAAACCTTATTCATCATCTTCTTTGTGATTATGCTTATTTCCTTTACTTTAGCTTAATTAATTTATGAAATGTCTAAGAGGTAGTGAAAATTTTTAAATTGAGGAAGCCAACTTAAGGGTATAATTATGCATGTAGTACTAAATGGTCATAGGTACTTGAGATGTGTACCGTCATAATGGAGTAATTATACTACACTTATGAAGGGATCAAACAATGTAAAGTTTATAAGGTTACAACTATTTTCTGAGACGATGACACCTTAACAAACAAGGGAGAGTACTTTCATAATCCTAAGTAGAGAGTTAATCTTCTTGGTCAATATCTTGTGAAATAAATTTCATTTACCCATTCTATGAACCATGTTATCGCACCACTCGAATAAGTGAAATCACGTTCATATATTTTTACACGAGCTTTACTTCCTTTATTATTTCATGTAATGACCTATAATTAAAGTGAGAAAGGTAATGTGAACCAAGGTTTGTTTTACCATGAGAGGAGTCCCTTAATGGCTCCTAGTGGTATAATAAGTGATCTTCTTTTCAACCATTGCACGTATTTTAGGCTTGTGTGAATGAACTCTTACCATGGATTGTTTTGGTTTCTTTGTGGCCTTTGTGAACATTTCACCTCCTTAATATAGTTTTTATTTTGGGTCACATTGGAATGGTACACACACTTGAACTTAACCTTTGAGTTATGAACCTAGATTGACATTCTTATTGAAAGAAGTAATGCCAAAAAATATGGAATCTAACACACGATCAAACCCTAGAATGAAATGATCCTTTTTGCATTGTGGAAATGTGAGACATGCTAACTTTAATTGTGATTTCACAAAGGTAATACTTTTGTAGTAATAAAATATGAAACATACAAAAGTATAATTGTAAACCTTGAGTACATTGGTTTAATGCAAAGGTAAGTGTTACGTTTAGGTATCTTGTGATTAGTGCAACTGTTTTAGGTGTTGTGTCTTATAATAACAAAAAAATCAAGTTTTTGTGTTACATTTTGAGTGGTAAAATCATGGGCATGAAAAATATGTATTATTTCCATATACATGTCCATAAGCCTTTATCATCCTTGATTGGCTCGTCAAATTATCATAAAGAGTTTATAAATAGTTTTACAATGTTTATGGTCCATTGTGTAACCCATAAATGTAAGGTATTCATAATTTACATAATGCTCAAGTTCTTCTAATGTGAGTGTTATATGATATCATATATATTTTGACTCATATTAAGGTTATAATTCCATATTTCATGCTTAACATCTCATCATGGTATGAAAACTTGTCGTTATAATATAAATCCTTGTCGAGATACACATGTACTCTAGGTTCTCTTTATAATGTACTCCATTTATTTAATAATGGTATAAATCCTTTTCTATATATATTTTTATGTTCCTTTTGGTTTACAACCTAAACCATATATTATTTCAAATCATTTCCTGCTGATGCACTCTTGTTCTATGGTTCATTCTTGATTGTTGAGGGGTATTTTATAAATGAACCTTATCTCATGCTCATCCACATCCACTGGGGCATGATTCTCCTATCATATTCACATTGCATACCATTCCATTACACTCATACATTGCACATTGCATATCTTGGTTGCACTTACTCTTGCTTTCTTATACTTACATGTACACTTTGTTTCCCATGCTAGACGGATACTTAGTATGTCGATATCTATTTTATATACACATGTGCATTCACTTATTCTTTAGTTGTGAATGAAAACTTCATATATATCCTTACACGCTACAATGATTCTTGGCACTATACCTTTTACTATTCCCACCAAGGCTCCTGGGGGCATCTACTTTCTTACACACTACAAGTGTTATTATTTCATTTTATACTACTTCCTATTTTTCCTAGCACACTACTTGTTCCATTGATACATACATGCTTTGACATAATTGTTTATATTTCTAACATGCTAATGGGTGCTTCATGTGCAAAATTTTCTTTGTAAGACTATTTGCCAACATGGTTTTCTGTTACACTTTGCTTGACATTGTTTTCCATTGTATGCTATTATTTTCAGGCTATGCCTTTTGCCTTATCTCGCACATTATATTCTTTTTTCCACTTTGGCTCTGATTATCTTGTGACATTGTGAGTAATGTCCCACGTCTAAAACCCACTTTTTGCATTCTATCTTGACATATTGCTTTCTTGATTGCACATTGTCTTACTCGCTTACATACTAGCTTTGATTACACTAACACATGTATCTAGCCATTTTGTTTGCATGTGCCCTAGTCTCTACCATGCACACTTCATCCACTATAGGGTGTCCACTTGAGATCAATTTTAGGTCCTCTCCTTTGGACCTCATGATCCTATCAACATCACATGCACCCCAAACAATGGGGCATACATTGGGTAAATCGGTCCACCCCATATAACAACTCGGAATTATAGTTTAGATATGCATAGTATAAGAACATAACATACTAAAGTTACGAAATGACCCAAAATCTAAATTGGGTCCTCATTTCAACATAGACTCCATCACCCATTTATAGAAACAGCTTCTTAGGCTCTCCTAACCTATCCTAGGTTCTTATGTCCTGGGGATATATACAATTACTTTCTCAAATCAACACAATTTATAGAGTAGTTTTCACAATATAAGAACAATCCTCCAATAATAAGAATGAATTATTTCTCCACTTATACTCGAGAAAATATGGAACTAATATGGTAAAAATAGAAAAAAATAGGATCACACCATCTGCAAAGTGGTTTATAATTCAAGAAGCAATGGAATAAGAGTAACACTAGACCTATCTCACCAACACTCTTCTTTCGTGGAGTGAGGCTGCCAAAAAAACTCACACTTGGCATGGGATCTCCCAAAAACTCACTCTTGACATGAGATCACCCAAAACAATCGCCCTTCATAACATTTCCAATACATCTTTCTATCATTTTACACTCATGTTCATAAGGTGCACACTTTCCTTTTACTACTTTTACAAAGTGTTTTCATAATAAATGAATTTGATTACTCTTTCATTCTTCTTTTCTAGGTATGTCCTTAATAAAAACAGAAATAACCTAGACCAGGCACAAAAATAGGTACAACATGGTATAAAATAATACGCGTCATCCCTATGGTCACTTCCTCTTTCTTAGCTTCCACACTTCATTTTATCACTTCACGCTTTTACTTTTCTCCTCGGCATGTTATTACCATAAAATTCTACATGGTTATCAAGTACACATATCTTATCTACTTTATGATATATAGTATTGAATCGACAACATAAATTGGGGGCAAAGGTAGACACAAAATCACGCACTTGGGTACATTTATAGGTCCTATAAGAATACTTGTATTCATATGATTCCTAAGTGATAAAACTAGTAATTTAAAACTATATTTTGCCTCTTTGATTTATTTCTTGTCTTTTTTCTAATCTTGTACACCCTACAAGCCGCCGGTACTTTACTTGCTTATCTATCATGACCTTGGACACCAACACCTAGCCACAATGCCAACGCCCCGAGTGACCTCGTCCCCTCCGGGATCCCCTAACCTCTTTCCACTTTACTCACCCTTTTTGGGTTTCTTCTATCTTTTGTGCATCTCATTTTCTTATGGGTCGGCCTTCATGTTGTCAATTACAAAATTTAATCAAGGGAATAATATAAATACAAAGCTATGTGACCAAAATAAAGGATCAAGATATAAGAATCTAAAATCATCACCTAAGATTGCATCCAAAGGCATCTAAGAGCACCAAAGGCACCCATCTAGCATCCATACAAGGGAAAAGGGATTGCATTTTCTACATACACTTTGCATAGAAAGGGTAAGTTCATCATTCCATCTAGAAATCTATTTACATTGC
This sequence comes from Taxus wallichiana var. yunnanensis, assembly GCA_018340775.1. Lineage (NCBI taxonomy): Eukaryota > Viridiplantae > Streptophyta > Pinopsida > Cupressales > Taxaceae > Taxus > Taxus wallichiana. Next base: position 333,866,410 of record CM031238.1, on the reverse strand, counting down.
TAGATCTAGTTACTTCCCTCAATCAAGTGTACTTACACAAGGGAATCTAGGGCACAATTCTATCACACACTCACAATAACTAAGTTGAGTTTGATATGCGGTAAAAAATGTGGTCGTAAGTTCACTTAGCAAGGTGACCACCAAGGTCAATCTGAATCCCCATATTGCATGTTTCTTTTTTGGATTTGATGTAGTATTGTGGATTTTACAAGTGAACATCTCTTTTACAAGTTACATGTACATCCAGAGATCAAGGTGTGACTACAAGTGACCAATAACGACTATCAGTGACACATGTGTGACACGAGAAAAAATAAATTCGACCACCTGCATAGTCATAGGTGCCTAGTAGTAGACTCTAGTCCCTAGGAACCCCCGACCCGATCTAGACGCCCTAGTCCGATATTATCCGACAATAAAAAAATTAATATGAGAATTGATGACACAAATCACCTCATGTTCGGTAGTTTCTGAGATCAAATCAATTCCAGGAAAAACATGAATTAGCTAAGTCCTTCCCTCTCTCTCTTGCACTTAGGGTTTCATATTTTACTAGCTTATTCCTTGTGTCAAATGTACACTTTAGTATTTAATTATCATACATGACTCTAAAATTAGGGTTTAACATAAATATTATTTTTGTTAAATGAGTACCCTAACTTCTGCTCCTATATTTTCTCTAGCATGATGATGCTTGTAGGGTGACAATGGTGGTATCACCACTAGCGTTGGTTGCCCAAATCGCTTTGGGACCCAACTCACTACATGAGTCTCTACCCAATAAACATAATGCCACATCACCCCTATCATAATATCCAAGAAATCAGCCCTAGGGAAGATGTGCCATTGATCTAATTTCCTTATGTATGGCTTCCATATCGATCACCTAGAAACACCATTTAGTGGCGGTATGCCCAAGTGATCTCACTTTTGGCCCTAATGCCCATTGAACTACTCTCAGGGCATCTTCTGCTACTACCTACCTATGGTGTCCTTATTGACTTGTATGTAGGGAACCTACCATAAATCTAGGATTTAAATAAGATGATGGGTCCTATGACCCTCTCATCCATTAACGTAAAACCTTGTATAAATCATGAACCAACTACACCCATATGGTGGTGCCCCAGCTGAAAAAAATCCCAAGATCAACATTGTCTATGTATAATGTTAAACCCTAGTGCATTGATGTTATCATTGATGTCGGTGGTATTGATGGAAAATGAGTGATTGGTGAAGTGAGGATTAGTTAGGGGCTTAAAGGTTGATTGCTTGTGCCTTCTCAATGGTGGGGTTTCATGATGTTTTCTTGAAAATTCAGGATGGTTTCAGGGTATTATAGACTTGGTCGGTGAGGAAATCACCGGCCGGGAGGTATGGATATTATTGGGGTATTGTCCTTAGGTGTCCCACATGTTTGAAATGGCATCTTAAGGATGTATAAGACCTTCTAGGTTGATCATCAAGTCGTCAGTGTTGCAAGTCACAATTGGAACTAGCCCATTTAGACCTAGTTCTAGAGCCTAATGAGGTATAAGATCTCAAAAATGTGATGAAAATCCTATGTAAGCATAATAGTGATATCCTAAGAATAATTCCTAGAGCATTTATGAGCATCCACGTCATAATTTTTCCTTTGGAGGAAAATTTGAAGGTTACACTAAAATTGCCTTTGAGAATTAATAGTGGAAGCTTATGAAAATGATATTTTTCTGGACCACACAATAACATTTATGAGCAATAAATCCATGAAAAATATATAGAGGAGAGTTTTTTAGTGCTCTGGGTCAAGTTTCATCAAATTTTGAAGAGGATTGTTGAAGATATTCAAGTTTTACCAAAACCAAGTAAAGTGAGAAGGGCTAAAACAATGACATATCTTCTTAGCACTCAAAAAAATTTCAAGCCTCCTTTAGATAAACCATAAGAGGAATTTTTGAAGAGCACTCCAATAATGAACTTTTAAAAAACTTTTAGGACAAATGGTTAATGAAAAAATATTTCTATTCATTTTTCTATTAGTGATCTCACACTCTCCAAGCCTCTTTCTTTAAGTGATACACATAAAATGAACTTATTTGTCTCCAAATCAGGTTTCCAAGTTAATAAAAACTCTCATATGTGTATAATAATCTTCCTATATCGAAATGGTGGTATCCTTGTTCCTCTTGGTTGATTGTTCCGTGCGAGGTTTGATTATTCTTGTAAGAAAGTTGCCATCAAGTTGCTGATTGAGTCTACATCATATTGCAAAGGTATGTCAAAGAATATTTTTAGCCTCCTATTGAAGTGATAGTGCTTTTTAATTTATTGAATGTTCCTATTTCATGCCAATAGAGTGTGGTCAATAGGTCTCAAGGTTTGTGTTGTCTTCCTCTATGTGGTCAAGATTTAGTCATGACTGAGTCATCCTTCTTAGGATGCATTTATGTAAGTGAGGTCTTCAAGAGAGTATAAAACTATTGGAAAGTTTCTAGTATCTTCATCTAATGTACTTATACAATTCTATCCAAATTATCCCACAAATTATGTCATTGTGGTTGATCACAATCCTTAGTAAGGCTATTTGAGCCTTGATAAAATGTCTTTGCTTGAAGAAGTGTGTAAGTAAGTGTCATATTCTGAAATTGAGTCAAAAGTGTGTTATTCCATGCCTTTTGTTTTCAAGCCTTGAGTTATGAAATAAGTACTTAACATCAATCAAGGTCACATAAATTAGTCGATAGCTAATTGGAGTTGAATAAAGTGTTGGTCTTGGTCATGTAAATTTTTAAAAGATGCGAGCTTCCAAGGGGAGTGGTTCATGATTCAAGTGTCTATAATGAATACTAAAGGAGTGAGAATAAGGGGCTCTAATTCATATTAAGTCTATACAAGTCAATAAAACTTTTCATGAAGGGTGATTTTGCAAGTATATCTAAATTTAGTCTATAAAGAGCCGTTCAAGCAATTTTATCGCATGTTCGTGGTCTATAGGCATGTGTACTCGGGTCATAAATCATGCTAACATAATAAGGTTTAGGTGTGTAAATATTTCTACAATAGGAGTTAGTGATAACTCTCAACCAAACATGATGAATAATCTGCTAAAAGTAAACTCCATGTTGAAAAAGTGGTAGAAGTTTGGATGTTCTAATTCATCCTAAGAAAGATATATATCCTCTGTCATGTCATTAGCTCCAAGCATGAAAATGTTTCTAAGCCAAATTTTAAATGTGTTTCATGAAGATGAGAAAATTTGTATGCCTTGCACAAAATGTTTAGTGAAGGTGGTTTCTTAATAAGTATAAACCTTTCTCAAGTTGAGTAAAGCACATGGTATGAGATGCAAAAAGAGTATTGCATGTTGCAGGTTTGGAAACACCTATTGAGATCAAGAAAATATGTTTTTCCCCTCAAAAAAGTGCTCTAGATGAAGAATACACTAAATGAAGCCTCTAAAAGAGGTTGGTTATACAAAAAAATTAAAGACTCATTAAATTTAAATTATATAAAATTGAAGGTATTCCCTGAGTTGTAAATGACAATACAAGGTATAACTACACTACTATAAAGTATGCATGATAAATGATTGATATATAAGGAAAAGGATAAGCTTGATTGCTCACAAGTTTGTGAGAAAAGAGGGAAAGGTTGTTGTCGTGAATACCAATAATGGATTTGTCATGTATCATGCTTATATTGATGACTCGTAGTGAGTCAAAAACAATGACTTACAAGTTTTAGTAGGTGGATTAGAACATGAGAAATGGTTGTAAATGTAAAATAAGCAAGTATGAGATGTCATAGTAGTCTGGAAAGTCTAGTAAAGAAAAAAATAATGAAGATAAGAAGATACACTTCAATGTGAAGAAAAGGTAGTTTTTTCATTTAGTGAATGGACAAGAAAAGGAAATAGAGAGCACTAAAAAAGTCCTTTAGGACTGGTTTGTTTTGATTGATCAATCCTTATGATTTGAATGCAAGGTGAGGGCTTGATTTCTCGTAGTTTAAGATGAAGGAGGATAAAATTATCCTAGGGAGAGTATTATGATCTTGATTCATGAAGTACATATGATTCTATGGATGGAAAAGTTATGCCAAAAGGCTCTAAAAGGATGATTCGGGTATCTAAGTTCTAAATAGCAAATTAAATAGCTTAAGGTAGAATTGGGCTTATTTTTAGCTTGGTGTTGTTTAAGCACAAAATTTTGTTCTAGAATAGAGTTAATTCTATCCTTTCATTCTCTTTAGAAATAGATAAGGGTTAGGACTAGGAGGAATACCATTGAGTGTTAGGAAGGTGTTTGCGTACCATAGAGAGATCGGACCCGATTGTGAAGAGCTCCTTTTTATCAGGAAAGGACTACCCGTAAATAAGAATGCAAGACCACCAGATTTTAGTTAGACAATAAGTGAGGAACTGCCTTGGGCCCAGAAATATTAGACTTCCTTTCGAAGGTGGTGGTTCCTTTTAATACAAATTGATGAAAATGATAATAAAGAAGCTATTGCAAACTCACGCTTTAGGTATCTTGTTACTAAAAGCAATAGAGACTAAACTACCAAATAATAATGTCATGTTGTTTGTTTGGTCATTGGTTGTTGATATGTTCAAATCAAGTTCTGAGGATAGACCGGACCAGGACATGAGATTGTTTTGAGGTGAATAGGTGAAAGGTTGGTTTTGGTATAAGTCACGATGGCCGATGCTACCACTGGATAACCGATCGCGGTTATAAAAACCGGTACCCGATGAGGGAATAACTAATATCGGTAGGAGTAGTGATTTAGGGATTTTAAATGGAGGTTGGTGTAAGGTGGTTATGAGGTTTGGAAGGTTGGTAGATGGTTGAGGGGAGTAGTAGGGTGATAGAGAAGACTCGAGAGAGTGAGAGAGCTATCTTTGGGGCAATATAGAGATGGATGACCAAGGTTAGGTGCAAGTTGTTGTCGGATAGTAGATCCAAGAGTGTGCTTATAATCCCTATGAATTAAAAGTTCACAAAGTAGTGTTTAGAAGCATACAAGGTGATAAAAGAGACTATTTACTAGTTTCGATGTGGATGCAGTCCAAAGAATGCGGTGGTGAAGGCAAGGCTCGGTTGGGATGATCCAAAGAATTGGAAGTGATCGATGAAGCTATCCTCGACTCTCCCAATGTTTGGATGAGTGTGACAATGCTCTAGTTGCTTAGTTCCGAGTCTTGGGCTCGATACTCCTCTTTGAAAACTCTTCACTCTCCTTCACTTGTCTCTCTCTTGCAAATGAATTTGGGATGCTTGCAAATGAAGTCCGATCCTCTGGTTTTGGTTGGGGAGGTCATTTACAAGAACCGATGGTGGTTACGTAACCGATGCGGTCGAGTAGGGACCGATGTCGGTTAGGTCAAAGTTGGTTATTTTTAGTAAAATAGCCAACTTTCCCTCCTTTCTCTCAAGGGATCGAGTTGTGGGCTTGGTCAAGTCATTATTAGGTTCATTTTGATGCGGGTGAGGGTGATGAGTCATGGGTGTGGGTCCTGGACCAAGTCATAGGTCTTAATTAGGTTAGGTTAGGGTTAGGGATAGGTCATAGTGAGGTGGCGAGAGGAGGTGGCGGGGTTGGAGATGTGAATTTATTAATTATAAGGTAATTAATAAATAATTCGATGTGTAAGGTTTAGGTGGTGAGGTAGGGTTAGGTTGCGGGATGAGATACGGGTACGAGGTGTCGTAAGGCCCCAATTTTGGTGTCTACATTTGCCCCTTGTTGTCATGTAGTTTGTCTTGTAAAGCTACACCGACAATAATAAGAAGTGGTTGCCCCAGTTAAGGGTATAAGTAATCCCCCTCAAATCTATCATAGATTGAGGTGACGTGAAATCAGGGATAGGGTTGATAAAGGGTGAATGATGATGAGATGATGGTAAGATGGTGGGGTAAGTTCAAGGAAGCCGACGCACGTTGAAATGCGATGAGTCAGGCGACTAGGGTACACGATTTGAAGAGAAAACAAGCAATTTATAGGCAAAGGTCGATAGTTTATCAAAAGAAGGTTGATATAATCCTAATATCCAAGGCATAGGAAGTAGCTCCAAGGGATATAATGGGTAAGGTACATAATGTTTAGGCATGTTCGGCAGTACCAAATGGTTGGTTTGGTTGAGATAAACGTCACGGTCTCATTCTAGGCAAAGTTGGTCGGCAGATCAATTCAAGTATCCTAGTCATGCTAAAACATGAACAAGTGAGCTCAATTGAACAAACAACTACATGATGGGTGGATAGAATTGTAATTTACGGGCCTCGGTTGAGGTACTTAATTGGTGCGGCCTTGGGTCGGGCCGATTGGTTGGGTGCGGCCGTGGGTCGGGCCGATTGGTTGGTTGCGGCCTTGGGTCGGGCCGATTGGTTGGTTGTGGCCTTGGTTGGGCCGATTGATTGGTCGCACGGCCTTGGGTCGGGCCGATTAGTTGGTTACGGCCTTGGTCGGGCCGTTTAGTAAGTTACGGCCTTGGGTCGGGCCGATTGGTTGGTTGCGGCCTTAGGTCGGGCCGATTGGTTGGTTGCGGCCTTGGGTCGGGCCGATTGATTGGTTGCGGCCTTGGGTCGGGCCAATTGGTTGGTTGCGGCCTTGGGTCGGGCCAATTGATTGGTTGCGGCCTTGGGTCGGGCCGATTGGTTGGTTGTGGCCTTGGGTCGGGCCGATTGGTTGGTTGTGGCCTTGGGTTGGGCCAATTGATCGATCGTGGCCTTGGTCGGGCCGATTGGTTGGTTGCGGCCTTAGGTCACTAATTGTAAGTTGCGGCTGAGAGTCGGGCCAATGAATTCAAAATAAGGCTATTTAGCAAAATCCGGGGGTAGGCGATGTGGTGAAAAATGGAGATTGGTGGATAAGGGTAGGAGTTAGGTTAAACTAGGCAGGTAATCGATATTGGTTAGTGGTGACCGGTATCGGTTAGGAGACCGATATCAGTCTTCTAGGGCATGACCTAACCGATATCGGTTAGAGGTCAAAACCTATAAAAATAAAAAATACGGCATGTCATTTTCACATTGTGAAGTTGAGTGCCAACTTTTTCTTGTTTGAGTTTTGAAGTGATTAGGTCGTGTGTTTAGGCTGAGTTGGCACTAGTTAAGTGGGGGAGTGAGTTATTGGTAGGCCCCAGAGATCGGGAGGTAGAGTTTGATTGGTTGAGGACCCTGCTGAGGAGATTTGGAGCTATGGCATAGCCTAGAGGAGCAGGAGGTGCTAGAGGTGCTGACCACCACCACCTATCGAAGAAGAGGGTCATCGATAAGACGCATCACTAAGTGAAAGAGTTGCATATGAGTTCATCGGGGAAAGTAAAATTGGTAAATTGTTCCCTAGGTAAAGGGGCTTTTGTGATTTGGTTTGCGATAGTTTGTCCTTTGACTAATTTCTGCAGGTACAAACTCAAGGTCGAGGTTGGTGAGGAGCATAAGCCATCGGGTGATGCATTGGTTTAGATGAGGTTTGGTGTACATATAATGTATGGGGTCAGTGTTGGTGATGACAAAAGTTTTGTGATTTAGGAGGTAATGTTGGAGTTTGGTGGCCACGAATGATAGGGCTAGGCACAATTTTTCGACGTGTGTATACCTAGTTTTGTAATCCGAGAAGAGTATGACTTATGTAATAAACTCGCTTGTTCTCGATGCTCAGAGTCACGATGTGTGAGCATGGCTCCTACAGCAAGAAGTCGGTCGTGGCAAAAGGTTAAGGTAGAAAGGGTGATCGTCCTGAGGTGGGATAAGCACGGGTGGCTGCAAGAGATAAGCTTTAAGAGCCTCAAAGGCTTGGTGGCACTCCCGCTCTATTGAAATAGAATGTCCTTTTTAAGGAGATGATGGAAAGGTTGACATTGATCTGAGAGTTGTGAGATGAAACGCCGGATAGATTGGAGTTTGCCCTGCAAACTACGTAATTGCTTTAGGTTAGTGGGTGGGGACATTTCTAAGATAACTTTGACTTTAGCTGGGTTGACCTCAATGCCACGCAAAGAGATGATAAAGCCAAGGAGTTTTCCTGAAAGGACGTCAAAGACACATTTCTTCGGTTGAAGACGAACACGGTATTGTAACATGCAATCGAAAATAATGGTTAAAACATCAAGATGTTCACTGCGATATTTAGATTTTCCAAGAAGATCATCGACATAATCTTCGAGGATAGTGTGCATAATGTCATGAAAAATGTAAGTCATAGCCCACTGATAAGTTGCACCAGCATTCTTAAGGCCAAACGGCATGACACGATAGCAAAAGGTCCCCCAGGGGGTAATGAAGGCGGTTTTATGTTGATCGGCTGGGGCTACTAAAATTTGATTATATCCTCGAGAAACCATCCATGAGAGAAAGCATCTCATGGCCCGCAGTGAGATCAACAAGCTGATCAATGCTAGGTAGGGGGAAGTCATCCTTTGGGCAAGCGAGGTTAAGATCCCGAGAAATCAACATATCCGAAGTCCCCCCTCGTCGCTTTAGTGACCAAGATGCGACATTAGAAATCCATTGCGGATAGTCAATAGGTAAGATAAAATAAACAGAAAGGAGTCATGGAAGTTCTTCTTTAACCAAGAGGGCAATACGTGGATGCATTTTCTCGGTTCTGTTTAACTAGTTTAGATTTTAGTTTCGTGAGTGATGTTATGGACAACAATGTCAAGATCGATGCACCGGCATGTCGGCATAGAGACCAAGCGAAGGCTTGATTGCAGACATGGAGGAAGGTAGTGAATGTAGCTTGTTCTCGATGCATCGAGAGATTGTCCGATCTTGAAAATGTGAGGATCATCCTCCATGTGGATGTTGATTTCTATAGTCAACTCATTCAACATGGTTTGGGTTTCGAGATGGTAAGGCGCGTTGAATATAAGAGTCATCCGCACTGCAAGGTAAGTGAGGATGGAGTCGTCATCCTCGGCACTCAACAACATTAATCAAAGGCGAGCCTTCTTCGATCATGTCGGGATACAAAAGGGAGAGAGAGGATGTGTCATCACTATCACGTTGATAAGTGAGAGGATATAGGAATATAGCATTCACAAAAAAAAGTTAGGAGGGATAGATTCCGGGTCTATCGACTCCGTGGTGAAGATGGCAAAATGGGTGATGATTGTTCGGAAGGGGAACCTCGTCATCCTCCTGGATACAATTGAAGCGAGGTTTCTTCAAAGGTAGGTGGTTTAGAAAATCCAAGACCACTACGATCTTTGTTTTTGCGTGTAGTCATGGGAATGATCGTATGTCAGCCTTGTTCATAAAGACCAAAACCAAAACCTTTCCAAGCACAACGAGTCAGGAAGGTGAGGGCGAAACAACAGTTGGTTAGATATTGAAAATCAGATTGGAAGGGAACCACACCAAGTGGAGGTTCAAGGGTGACAGAGGATGCGTCCAACACCCCATACGTTAGGTTGGTGCGGCAATTAGTTGGTCCATGGAGATCACCTCCCCACACGACAGTCGTAGGTAGGATGTGCATGTAATCTGTCCATATTCTTGTGGGGTATGGAAGGTGCTAACATTGTATAGGTGGTACTCCCCCAGCTTAAGGCGTTGAAAAACACCTACCAAGGGATCCGAGGTTGGGATGTTGTCCGCAGGGAAGGAAGAGGTATTTGCGTCGGTGGTTTCATTGGTCGAAGGTATGGGTGCGGGTAAGGTGGATGGTTGAGGCATGTTTGAAGTAGATGGTTGGGTCGGATCAATGGGTGCCTTGACTGGTACAAGCACATCATTAGGGCGGTATAACATATTACAGGTTTTGAAGGGGGAAGCGTCAGCTATGATGGTATATGACTTCCCTTCATACTCGAATTTGATGCATCTATGTAAGGTGGAGGGAACACATCCCATAGCCCGGATCCAAGGGTGGCCTAACAACATGTTGTATTAGAACTCTCCCTCAAGGACATAGAAGAGTTCGGGTAAGGTACGTGGCCCTACATGAATGTTAAGGATCACGGTGCCTAGGGTAGAAGTAATAGCATCGTTGAATGAATGCAACATGGTGGGGTTGGCACACATGCAGCTAGGAGGGATATTCATCTGTTGGAAGGATTTGGAAGAGACGATGTTTAGGATAGCACCCCCATCGATCATAACATGACGTACTGGATGTCCCGGACGTAAGCCGAGATGAAAAGAGCGGGGTCAGGATCTTCTGCACCAAAGACGACAATTTCTTCTTGAAAAACCTGACAGCAGTAGCTTGCTATATAGGGACAGAGGTGGTTGTGGAGGTAGGTTGTTTGGTGAGAGAAGTGACATGGTTGGGTGTTAAGATTGAGGTGATGGGCAGGGTTTCATTAGGTATGACATCTATCCCTTGGAGGATCTCAATTAGAGCTTGCCGATGAGATTCAGATGTTTGAATGAGATCATAGAGTGTCATTTTTATAGGAGATTGGTGAAGTTGTTTGATCATAGTGCGATGGGAAACTCCATCAGAGACTAGATAGGCAGGTCCACGAATAACCACTTTAGGTGGTGGTGCAATCGGGATGGCGGAAGAAGAAAGAGAGGCCGCAGGTGTGCTTTCTTTAGCTTTTCCATTGTTTTTCTGACCTCGAGTAGCAATGCTAATCATGTTGATCTCATGAATGCGAGACGAGGAAGATGATAGGGATAAGTCATTGTTCTTGAGAGGTGGGGTGGCAATGATGATAGATTTTGGCGAGGTGGGGACAGGTGGTATAGGAGAAGGGATTGAAGCTAAGAGCTTTTCCCTCCGTAAGTTGTCCTTCTGAGATTTTCTATCCGAGATAGGCAACTGGCGAAGGATGGCTTTCAAAGCTTTGCATCCTTCTACATTATGTCCTGGTGTGCGGTGGTAGGCACAGATTTTAGATTCATCATAACCTATAGGTCGAGGTTTAGATGGATCATAGGTCTGCAGTGGGGGTAGGGAAATGGTCGCATCCCCTACCAACATATCAAGGATCTTGGCGTAAGATCCGTGTGAGCGGTCAAATTCGGATGAAGATGAGGATATTGATTGAGTGGGTGAGATTATTGATTGTTTTGGTAATGGTTGGAGTACGAGTGGTTCGTATGCGGGTGGTGGTTTAGACAAGGGATTTTGATGATCGGGTTTAACTAGGCGTGGCTTCTTCTACGCAGAAGTCATGTTTAGCTGGTTAGATGATGAGGCCACAAATGACGTGGTGGCAGGAAACAACCACGAGGAAAGAGGATTGGCAGCAAATAAGTCCTTCGATGATCGAGTTTGCTTAGGGTTGGTAGGTAAGCAAGATACTTGGGGTGACGGTGTTGAGATTCCTATGGATTTTTGTATGGGTGCAGAAGGTGCTAGTCGTGTTAAAGAAGATGTGGGAGGCATGGTGTATTGAGGCAAGGTGGAGGGGTGAGGCCCCAATATAGAAGGTAGGTGTGACAGTGAGGGTTGAAGCCATGCCTGCTATAGTGGTGTGATCGAGGGACGAGGGTTTTAGTTATGGCGAAGCATAGATTGGACTCAAGGAGATGGGTCTGTCTCTCTAGGTGGATTAACGGCTTTATTTTCGAGATAAGTCTAACCGTTTAGGTGGGTGCATCAAAGCTAGGTATTGGTGAAGTCCCAGCGTAGGGGAATGTTTGGCTAGGTTGATAGAGGTGGATGAGGTATTTGGTAGAGATGAGGGGGTGGAGGTGACGACATAGGCATTTTGAGCTTTTGTAAAAACTTTGGGTATATGGTAGAGGTGTCTAGATTAGTCATCTACATTTGAGTAGAGCATGGTGTACTCAAACGTTCCCATAAGAGTCATCTATCTTATAGGGGATGACAATCTTCACGTATGGACGAGAATTTTGGTATGGAGGAGAAGTGGGCTGTGATTCCAGTCCACTAGGGGTGTGATACAGGGGGCGAATGAGGCACTTTGTATCAATGGGTGTTAATAGGTCAACCGATCACTAGAAAGATTTAGACGATGAAGAACCGATAGGGAGGAGGGCATGTTCTAGAGGATCCGTTATGGTTAAGGAATTTGGTGATGTAGGCTTGAGGGGTTTCTCTTCTAAGGATTACGAGAAAAGTGGTGATCCTTCTTCTTTTGCAAGGCAAGTGTGGTGGAAGGATATGTTTGGGAAATAGATAAGTTGGATAACATCCGCTCACGGTCTTACGAGGGATGTGGTGTAAGAAGGCTCTTACGTGAGAAGAGAACTGCAGGCGGTTGTTTTCTTTATGGGTAAAGGAATAGCGAGGCTGTCCTCTTGTCCCGATGAAGGAGAAGGGGCAAGGACTCTTGCGTCGGTGAAGAGGCTCGATTTAGAATTTCCTCGATGGAAGCCCTTGGTTGGGAGTTGAAAACCACATGGATCTCATGCACACTCTTCTCCTTGGCTAAGGTTTCTTGGTTTGTTATTCTTATTAGAGGAATGGTTTGGAAATGGTTTGTTGAAGATTTTTAAATTTTGATTAGCAAGGGCATTAGGATTATCGAGGGTTATATCCCCGCATCAACCATTTCTGCACTAATTTTTTTAGCATCTTGTAGTTTTTATGGTTGTTTCCCTTCACGCAATAGAAGTTACTGAAGTCATTTTCTTTATACCAAGAAGGTATAACGCGGGCGAAATCAAACTCGAGTGAGGTTTAACAGGAGGCAAGGTGATAGCTCCTACTTTAAGCAATTTTTCCAAGATCACATCATAAGTTTCTCCCAAGGGAGTGTACTTGATGGGCTCGGCTTTATACTTATAGGTGGATTTTGGCTGGGTATTAGACATTGCTTGATATTTGACCGTCACCGCGTGTATGGTTCCTTTTGATTTTGAAGCAACCGATGTGTGAGAGCTGGTGGTGTTGGGTTTGTTGGTGGAATCTTGGGTTCAAAAATTGAAGTTTTTGTTGCGCAACCTCAATTTCTCCTCCTCTAAGGCTCGAATCTCTAGTTTCCGAGCCATAGTAAAGGCCTCATCAAAGGTGTAGAAAGTTTGAATTTGGAGGGTGGGAGAAATGTGTTTAGCGCAGGCCCACGTAAAGAGTTCAATGAGCTCGGCCTGAGGTAAGGCATAAGTAAGTTGGTTGATGAGGCCTCGCTTGTTATCCAACGAAATCATGATAGACTCGTCTTCAAATTTTCGGATGGCATAGAGGTTGGTAATGGATACTTTCTTGGAAATATTGATGGAGAAGTGATCCAAGAAAGATTGGGCTAATTGGTTAAAGGAGAAGATTGAGTGCTGGGCTAAAGCACTGTACCACTCCAAGACAGGTCTTGATAAGGACATGGGGAAATCTTGAAGTAGTAAGGCATCGTCATGAGCAATCGATAGTAGGCATGTCTAAACAATTGCAAGTGTTGTTGAGGGTCCTCCTTACTACTAAAACGAGTAAATTTCAGTAATTCCCATCGAGGAGGATATGTATGAAGGGGGGCAAAAGGATGAATAGGCTCCCGACAAACTTTTTCGTATGTCAGGGTGTTATGGCTTCCTGAAACAAAAGCCTCAAGATTTTACATCTTGTCCATCATCTGTTTGATTAAATCATTGGTTGGGTTAGATGATGGTGTGTCGTAAATAAGCGGAGGAGGATTGGGCCAAGATTCGCTACTAGAAAATGGTGGGGTTAAATGTTGATAAGGTATCGATGAGTAGTGTGTTGGGGTGGCAGAATAAGGGTGTCCTATATAAGATGTTGAGGCCACTAGATGAGTTTGTGGAAATGAAAAGGTGGGCGGAGTCTGAGAGGGAAAGCTCGTGTGGATAGGTGGCAGAGAACAAGTTATGAAAGAGGCAATCTACGAGAGATATGAGGTAGGGCAGCGAGATGGTAGTGATATGTGGGGCCCCAGATTAACCAAAGGAAGGCCAATTGGTGTAGTATGAACCAACAAAGCTACTGAGCTAGGAGACAGGGTTAAGGATGAAGATGGTGAGGTAGAGTTATTAGGTGGAGAAGGGGCTAAGTGAGCGGCTATACTAATAGGCATACCAAAGAGGAGCTAACCGTCGGGTGTACGGTTAGGGGTATGAGACAAATAATACTGTATGACACTAGGATTAGCATCCAAAAATTTGGCAAAGTCCTTATCTCCTACAAGGATCTTGGGAAAAGCACTGGTGTCCATAAGATTCCCCATGGGATGCGAAGGGGGTGACTCAGGAAAGACACGGAACATGCATGCGAAACCATGGCTGCGGCTTGTTGCCAGGTGATAACAACCATGGACAAGAAGATACAATAGGGAATTAGTCAATTAGGAATAGAAATAGCAACAAAATGTTGGAATTGGTAGGTTGCTGGTTTGTTAGGAACTGTGAAACATAGTAACCGATATCGGTCTGGTAACCGATGTCGATCAGATTGTAGCCGGCATCGGTCAGGTGACCGATGTCGGTAGAAGATGACCGGTGTCGGTCACTGTGAAGGCAAAGAGAGAATGTAAGAGGCTACTAGTTTGGGGGATAACAAGGGTTAGTATACCCACCAAACTGTCTCATGCAAGTGATCACGAGATAGGGTATAACGAGAAACAGAAACTCGAAAGAAAAACAAAAAATAAGAAAGATGCACATAGCAAATCAAGAGACTAACCCTAGGATTAGTTTTAATCACTTTGGGCTTATGCCTTCGACATAAAATGATGTCAATCCTAAACAAAAGACCTAAGGGGGATGTCAAGTTTGTTTTGGCTTGTAAGGCTACCTCAATCGGGCGGAGGAATACCATGGAAAGGGGGGATGTTTGAGATGTTGTGTAGATTATGATGTGATTTGGTATGTGTTGTGCAGTGAGAGTAAGATTAATTTCTCGTCAATACCATGGATATCACCCCCATGTGTATGACATGTTACTTAATCTACATTCACTAGAATTAAAAACAACAAGAAAGAATGTGATGCACGTGTTTTAAACCCAAATCGAAAATGATATTCGATGAAGCAAAGAAAGAGAAGAGATTAAGAAGATGACTTTCACTAATGCAAAGATGCGAAAGAAAGACAAATTCTTTTACCAAAATGACAAAATATTTTGTGAATATTTAGAAGAAAAAAAAAAGCAAGTGTGCTCCCTATATGAAAACAAGTAAGAAAGAAAGAAACCCGAGAAGGGTCCCACCGGCATGCCAAAATGTTTCACACTGAAATTTTGTTCCAGAATAGAGTTAATTCTATCCTTTCATTCTCTTGAGAAACAGATAAGGGTTAGGGCTAGGAGGAATACCTGTTGAGTGTTGGGAAGGTGTGCGTGTACCGTAGAGAGATCAGACCGATTGTGAAGAACTCCTTTTTTTCTAGGAAGGACTACCTGTAAATAAGAATGCAAGACCACCAGATTTTAGTTAGACAATAAGTGAGGGAACTACCTTGGGCCCAGGAAATATTAGACTTCCTTTCGAAGGTGGTCAGTTCCCTTTTAATACAAATTGATGCAAATGATAATAAAGAAGCTATTGCGAACTCACGATTTAGGTATCTTGTTACTAAAAGCAATAGAGACTAAACTACCAATAATAGAATGTCATGTTGTTTGTTTGGTCATTGGTTGTTGATATGTTCAGATCAAGTTACAGGGATAGACCAGACCAGACATGAGATTGTTTTGAGGTGAATAGGTGAAAGGTTGGTTTTGGTATAAGTCACAGTGACCGATGCTGGTCACTAGATAACCGATCGCGGTTATAAAAATCGGTACCGGTAGGGAATAACTAATATCAGTAGGGGTAGTGATTTAGGGATTTTTAAATGGAGGTTGGTGTAAGGTGGTTATGAGGTTTGGAAGGTTGGTAGATGGTTGAGGGGAGTAGTAGGGTGACAGAGAAGACTCAGAGAGTGAGAGAGTTGTCTTTGGGGCAATATAGAGATGGATGACCGAAGGTTAGGTGCAGGTTGTTGCCGGGTAGTAGATCCAGGAGTGTGCTTATAATCCCTATGAATTAAAAGTTCACAAAGTAGTGTCTAGAAGCATACAAGGTGATAAAAGAGACTATTTACTAGTTTCTGATGTGGATGCAGGTCCAAAGAATGCAGTGGTGAAGGCAAGGCTCAGTTGGGATGATCCAGCAATCGGAAGTGATCTGATGAAGCTATCCTCCGACTCTCCCAATGTTTGGATGAGTGTGACAATGCTCTAGTTACTTAGATCCAGTCTTGGGCTCGATACTCCTCTTTGAAAACTCTTCACTCTCCTTCACTTGTCTCTCTCTTGCAAATGAATTCAGGATGCTTGCAAATGAAGTCCGATCCTCTGGTTTTGGTTGGGGGAGGTCATTTACAAGGAACCGATGGTGGTTACGTAACCGATGCTCGGTCGAGTAGGGACCGATGTCGGTTAGGTCAAAGTTGGTTATTTTTAGTAAAATAGCCAACTTTCCCTCCTTTTCTCCCAAGGGATCAGTTGTGGGCTTGGTCAAGTCATTATTAGGTTCGTTTTGATGCGGGTGAGGGGTGATGAGTCATGGGTGTGGGTCTAGACCAAGTCATAGGTCTTAATTAGGTTAGTTTAGGGTTAGGGATAGGTCATAGTGAGGTGGCGAGGTGAGGTGGCAGGGTTGGAGATGTGAATTTATTAATTATAAGGTAATTAATTAATAATTCAATGTGTGTAAGGTTTAGGTGGTGAGGTAGGGTTAGGTTATGGGACGAGATACGGGTACACGGGGTATCGTAAGACCTAAATTTGGCTTCTCCAGTGTAGTGAGATACCTAAACATGAAGAGAATAGGTTTAGGGGGAGCATTGAGGCTGATTGGTGGAGAAATTCATGCATCTATTCAAGACACAACTGGTAAGGTAGTGAGTCAAATCCAAGGGGAACTTCTTGAGGTAAGGTTATGCTTTGTCAATTATCACTTGTATGTTTTTGAATGTATGAACCTTTGTCATATATGTCAAAGGGGGAGATAGTGTTGTTAGAAACAAGGTATGAATGATTTGAAGATGTTGTTATGTTTGTTTTCCATCAAGTTTTCTGAGTTTTTGACATCAATGACAAAAGGGGAGATTGTTGAAACATGGTGCATTGATGTTATTGATGTTAGCTGAAATTGATGTCAAAGGTGTGATTGGTGAAGTGAGGATCAGTTAGGGGCATTAAGGTTTATTGGTCATATATTTTAAATTGTGGTTGGAGTTCATAAAGTTGTCTCATGATGTTTTTTTAAACATTCAAGATGGTTTCATGGTGTTATTCTGAGAATGGTCAGTAAGTAGGTGCCCACCGGAGTTATGAAAATGCTTGGGGTTCTATGATTAGATGTCCCATAGGTTTGAAATGGTGTCTCAATAATGTGCAAGATATTTTAGGGTGATCATCATGTCAGGTGTTGCAAGTGACAGTTGGAACTAACCCATTTAGACCTAGTTCTAGAGCCTAATGAGGTGTAAGAGCTCAAAGAAGGCCATGAAAAGACTATGTAAGCATGGTAGGAGACTAGAAAAGATTCCTAAAGAATTTATGAGCATATACAAGTCATAATTTTTCCTTTGGAGGAAAATTTAAAGCTTACACTAAAATTTCCTTTGAGAACTAACAGAGGAATATTACAAAAATGAGAATGGTCTGGACGGTACATTCTCATTTGTGAGCAATAAAGCCATGGAGCATGTAGAGGGAGGTGGTCATGGTCTAGGTAAAGTTTCTGTAGATCAAGAATTTCAGTGCTTGTTACCTGTCCAAGTTAATGTACCAAACTAAACACAAAAACCCTGAAAAACTCAAATGAAATCAATACGATAGATAAGAGAAGATCTAAAGATGTAGATGGAAAAGAAAGCCGATGTAGACAAGATGGGCGCACACAAGCAATCCTACTAAGTTGATCCAAGAAACTGCAGAGACACGATACTTGACGAGAAAAAGACAACATTAAAAGATATTTGGATGGATTGCTTGAAAAGCGGGTCTTGAAGCGGATGTCACCCCAATTTTCAATTAAAGAAAGAAGCATACATGATAAAAAGATGTAAGTAAATGTCTAGATTTTTTGATTAAAAATGACAGATGAATGTAAACAATGACAAAAATCAATAGAAAACAAGAAACTGTGAAAACAATGCTAGATTTTTGTGTTACTTAAGTCTTTTACATCACGCAGTAGATCGGTGTCAATTAGGAAAATTGGTGTCGATCGAGATAGGTCGGCGTTACTATAGACAATCGGTGTTGATCACTACCGACTAGGGTCGACTAGGGAAAATTTGAGAAACAAAAAATGAAGGCTAGATCGTCAATGTCTGCTGGATCTGCAGGAGCCTTTGGGATGCTAACAAAGCTCCACCTTCACTAGACGTAGGATCGAGTCACCAAGAGATCAATGGAGGCTTGTGATGTCGATGTGGTAGGAGAAGAGTAACGATACTCCTCTCAGGGATTGATTTGTTCGGAATTAGCTTTCGCTCGATAGATAATGCTCAAGCTTGATATTCATAACTCTCTGTCATTCTTTCTGTCTAACCAAAACTGAATTCTAGCCTTGTATTTGTAATTGGCGCCAACCGAGATGTAATCGGTGCCACTCTAAAAATCGGCATCGACCAAGTACCGATCGGCACCGATCGGGTAACAGACTCCCGAAATGGCCAAAAAGGACGATGTTTGGAAAGATGAAAGTGATCCTTCCGCCTCAAATATAGGAAATATCCCACTACATGGTTTGGAAGGAGGAGAAATAGGGGGATAGATGGATAAAATAGATATGGGAGGTTAGGAATTGATATGGGGTAGATAAGTGGTTAAGATACATGTAAAAAGTGTAATTAAATAGTTAATATTTAATTATCTATGGGTAAAACATAATGGGGTGAAATAAACTTAGGATAGATGTTTAAATCAAATATTAAATAATACCCTAAGGGAGCAAAGGTGATATAAACATGCCCCGGAGTTACCCGAGAAGGTAAACGAATGTGGGGACACTAAATTGGGTAACCAAGTTTAGGTGTCTCACATTTTGCCCCTTTTGTTGAGTAACTTACGATAAGCAAAGTTTCAAGACAAAAACAAGGAGTTGGAAGAAAGTAAGAAAAAGTGATGATGTGATCCCCCTCAAACTAGGGATGGGATGGGTCCCAAAAGAACAACCGATCCCAAGTTTGAAAGGTAGATGAAAATGCAGATGCCCCAAACAGGTGCCCCGGAGTAGATCTCGATCATTAATGACACAAAAAAAAAGCGGCAAAGAACCTAAGGAACTCACATTGGTAGGGCAGATTAGATGGTCTTCACATGAGACGATGTTAATACCTACAGACCCGTGAGTGTAAAGAGGGCTGTAAAATAGTAGCACTTAAAGAATGATACATTAGTAGGGACAACCAGACGGTCTACGCGAGGCGCGCTAGTGCCTACTGACCCTTTATTTTTAAGCTGCCAAAATGTGAGTGCCCTCATGACAGGGAACAAAACTCAAACGGGTGAGAATATCGAAAGTATGTGCCAAAAAGGCAACACTCAGGTCATAATAATGACCAGATAAATAAGCCAAGCATCAACACTATGGCAAAAAGATCAGGAGATGGAAGAAAGCGATGTGGAGAAGTAAAATTGCAACCAATCGGCAACGATGGGCGAAATCAACGTCAATCAAGCTAAAGTCAATGTTGACTAAATAAATTGGTGCCGACCATGCAAATCGGTGCCGACCATACCGAGCCAATATAAATATGAGAAAGGAAAATGTGAACGATTTATTTAGACCACGATTGATTTAGAGAGAGTCAAAAATTGGTTTTGAGCAACATGGAAGCCTCTGGGAGCAGAAGTAGAAGAGGACATGACCTGGGGTAAGTGGATCTACCCACTTCCTATATAGTTTTATCATGAAATAGCGTATTAGGATGCCAAATTTTAGGAAAAAACTAGATAAATGAGAGGCCAGAGCATTGTGGGGCGTTTGGAATTTAAATCGGCGTCAATTTTAAAAATCGACGCCAATTTAATTCAATCGGCACCGATTAGTTTCAATCGTTGTCGACTAAATGGGATTGACGTCGATTGGAGCGTTTAGACTTAATATAGTGATAAAATGTATTTTTTTTATGTTTGAATTTGGATAAATAAGTAGCTAACACCGTTCATGATGTCGTGTGATGTAGGCACGAGAGGCTTTACATATGCGGGATGCTATTCCCGAGCTTCTAGAGACCATTCTCCCTGATGTGACTGACGTGGATTGGCATCACCTAGAGCTAGCCGGGCTCGAGGGGCTTCCGGTACTACCGACGGGTGCCTCGAGATGTAGAGTTGATGCGAGCACTAGTACGATGATGGGATAGCCGGACATGCACTTTTTGGTTCAGGACGGGTGAGATGACCATCACCCACGAGGATATATATAGGATCATGAGGTTTCCGATCACCGGGGACTGATTGAGATTACTCCACGAGAGCAGCAGTAGAGGGCCCTAGTACAATTGTATGGAGACAGGACAGAGAATTCAGAGATAGTGTCTGGAGTGGTGAGGATAGCCTCACATTATAGATATGATGATGCTAGAATAAATGATATAAGTCTTGATTCGATGGGAGATCTCCTATTTTTCTCTACCAGATTCAGGAGGTGGGAGATTTCCATTGTTGTTACTAGACTGTGTTTGTGACATCCTACGAGTTCAGGCAGGTGTTCGTGTTTACCGATGCCCTAATAGCTCAGATATATTATGAGTTATGGATGTACACCACTGGTAGGCAGACATGTATCGATGTTAGCTTTGTGCTCCATTGCTGGGCATATGAGCACATAGCAGTGATCAGGCCATCCGGGCTTCCATGGATGCCAGCAGAGAGGGGCCCTTGATTATGGATTCCGCGATGGCATGCTAACATGGCCCCGGGAGATACATGGAGATCTCGCGGAGTGGTATCTTTGAGCTCTTCGTGATGCCGACACGAGTTGGTCATTTGGAGACCATATCGGTCTACCCACCCGACATGGGCCGTCGGGAGAGCTCACCAGGTGGGAGGCGAGATGCAGGGGTGGTTAGGGGCCATAGGCCAAATATGTGGGAGTGCATCCCATTTATACGGGTATTGAGGTAGTTCGGCTTAGTACAGATAGTTCCGACCACCTACAGGCCATACAGTGAGATAGCAGAGAGACCGATCTGCCAATTTTGATCCCGGCAGATCCGTTGAGGGAGGCCCCACCTTCAACAGAGATAATGATGATGATGCCGGAGTAGATGATGGCTATGTGGCATGGTATTTTATAGAGCTACCATGACACCTGTCAAAGATCCATAAACACGAGCACGAGAGGACATAGCTGCGAGTCTTAGAGAGGGCCGGAGGGAGAGCATGCTACCCTAACGCAGACACACCAGGCTGCCCTCAAGGAGATTAGAGCTCTGATGGAGGAGAGGGATGCACTGATACTAGAGAGAGACACAACACGTTAGGAGTGAGATACAGTGATCCAATAGAGGGATCGCTACCATCGGCACAGAGAGGCCCTCAGGGCCAAATACGGTGATACAGGCACTATTTCAGAGTCAGGTCACAGGGTGCGACATTAGGAGGGCCACCACCAGTAGCAGATAGTAGTGCCATTACGAGCACCTGGTATGGTGAGTCTGAGCACTTATCAGTCTCTCCTCGCCGAGGTGAGATACTATGAGGACACCCTAGCACAACATGCCCCTAAGGTGCCTCGTTATGGTGCGAGGAGGAGATCAGCGACAACTGGCTAGTGGTGCATCAGAGGGAGGGAGCACCAGGAGAGATCGAGGTGGCGGTAGGCCCCAGCAAGAGTGCTTCTAGCTCGATAGGCGGTGGCCAGGAGAGATAGCCTGGACCAGAGGAGGGTGGAGGAGATAGTGTCTTCCACCTATCAGATTTTACGATATAGATTTTTTATCGATATATTGATGTAGCTTTGATTTGAAGGCATTTTTGATGTATGATATAGATGGCTTGATTGAAAGCATCCATTCTTTGTTGTACTGTACACTCATGTATATATATAGATTCATCATTTTTGTTATGTGATTGTACTTATGCCTGTAATTGTGATAGAGTAGATAGATGTAATGTAATTTTAATTTTGATGGAGATAGCTACATGTTTATAGAGGATATATGGATAGATGGATAGATGTGATTTGATGTAATTGATAGATGTTTAAGATGTTAATTTAATTTTGATGAAAATATATATAGATAGATGTAGTGTAACTTGGATGGACATAGATAAATGTTTTTAGATATAGATGGATAGATGGATAGATGTGATTGATAGATTTGATATGTTTAAGATGTTAATTTAATTTTGATGAAAATATATATAGATAGATTCACACGTGTTTGCAATACATACATGCTTTGATATATTTTTAGACAAAGTAGATAAGATGAATATAGATAGATGATAGATTTTGACTAAACTAACATGTTAAATGTCAATTTAATTGGATGAATAACAAATAATAATGGGAAATGCTCCTTGTGACAGCAAAAGGATGTAATGAAATGACCTTGATTAGAAATAAAAAGCAATACACCTAGATAATAAAAAGAATGATAAGTTAGGCCCCTAACCGACCATAAATAGAGACTTTGATAGGAAACCAAAAGACGATGCATACAAGGCCATATATGAGGTTAAAATAAACTTGACACCAGCTAGTCATAAACCAGATCTAGGAGGTAAATGGAAGGAGAAGTAAGTATTTATCTTGTCAAAATTTACAGAGGACAGAATACGTGCTCATATTGGGAAAATAGGGTTCTCCATATGATCGACAAAAGGCCTTATATCTCAGCTTTATGATTTTTGTTTTGACAGAAGAGTAAACTGATCAATGCGGGAAGTTTGCTAGATATAGAAATATTGATCGATACGGGAAGTCTTTCAGTGATGCTAAAAAGTGAAAAAACTGGCCGAAGAGGAAGTTTGTTACTACAAAGGCTGATCAAGGCAAGAAGCCTTGGAAATTCCATGGAATAAACAACCATCCTTCGAGGAGCGATCAATTGTATTTTGAATTTGATGATAGCCATCCTTCAAGGGAATGGTCTATACTTTTTATTTATTTGATAAGGCATGGATAATTGTCCTTCGAGGGATCAGTCTATCTTTTGGAATTTAGGATAGCATCTTCTTCTTCTTTTTTTTTTGAGCTTTTGAAAGAAGCTGAGTTTAGACCTAGATAGATCAGATAGAGGGGAAGAAAACGTATACAAACACGTACTCCTGCCCTAAGTAGATCTGATTAAGATAGAAACTTAGGATAGATGAAATAGTGATTAAGGTGTTCCTACCATGAGGAGGAACATATCCATAAGAAAAATGCCATGAGTAGAGCCGCGGTACTCATATTTTAAGGTAGAAAAGACATAACGCGGAGAACCACATAGTTCGAATCACTACAAAAATATATGAATGGTTGTAGATGGATGATAGATCTGTTTTATGACTAAGATCATGTAAGATAGATTTTAACAATAGAAGGGCCTTAGATGCAAGGCATTAAGAGGTTCCATTTTAGGTACACCATCCATGGAAGATAGACGATAAGCCCTAGACCCATATTTATGAGTGACTACGTATGGACCCATCCAGTTAGGAGCAAACTTACCACACTGACTCCATTCTAGTGTAGTGACATTTTGGTTTTATTTAAGAACAAGATCACCAACTTTGAAGTCACGGTGTTGTAAGTGCTTGTTATAAGCACGTTTGACATGCTCAAGATAGACTTGATGATGCTCAAGAGCATTGAGATGTCGCTCATCTAGCAACTCAAGCTGCGCTAGATGATTTTGACGATAGTCCTCATCAGAGACAAATTCTCTGAGAGAAACACAAAGAGACAGAATCTAGACCTCCAAAGGGAGGATAGCCTCTGACCCATAGACTAGAGAGAAGGGAGTAGCACCAGTAGGAGTATGAATGCTAGTCCGATAAGCCCAAAGAGAAAAAGGGATATGTAAATGCCAATCCCTACCATCTCGACTAGTTACCTTTGCGAGGATATTACGCAAAGTTTTATTAGAAGCCTCGGCCTGGCCGTCACTTGGGGATAGTATGAAGAAGAAAAGCTGAGTTTGATATTGAAAGCGTCACAAAGGTTTTGCAAATCGATGTTTTTGAAATATTTACCATTGTCTGTGATGAGTTTGTGTGGGACACCAAAGCGACAAATGATGTGTTGATAGACAAAATCAACAATGGGTTTAGCTTTGGTTGATGAAAGAGGAATAGCTTCCACCCACTTAGTAAAGTATTCGTGGCAGTAATGATGGAATGTTGACACTTTGTGAAGAGTGGGGATTGATGAGACCGATGAGATCAAGACCCCATTGTGAGAAAGGCCACAAATCTACTACAGGTTGCAAATCCTGGCTAGGGATATGTGTAAGATTAGAATGTTGTTGACACTTGACACATTTCTTAGTGTATTCACAACAATCTCGATTAAGAGAAGGCCAATAATAGCCTAAACGTAAGATGCATTTAGCTACGGCCAAGCCACTAAAATGTCCACCACAGATACCATCATGGACCTCCTGGATAGCTTTAGATGATTCAGGGGTTTTGAGGCACCGAAGCAAAATACCATCAAAACCACGTTTGTAGAGGATTCCGCCTAGAATAGTATAGCAATTAGCGCGTAGGATAAAATATCTTCTACCATTGGAAGTCAGATCTGGAGGAAGCACTGAATGGGATAGATAATCAACAATGTGTTGATACCACTCATCTTGAGTATTGGTTGTGACGGCGTTGATTGAAGTCAATCGTGTGAGATGAGATGGTTGGTCTAATCGCTGCACAACCACATAAAGTCGTGAGTCTTCGGTAAAAGGTGGAATAAGCGAGGCTAAAGAAGCCATTGTATCTGCAAATCGATTCGCAGTGTGAGGAATAGCTTGGATAGTAAATTTATCAAAATATTAAAGCTGAAAGAGAACAATATTGTGATATTTTTGAAGGATATCATTTTTGCATTGATAGACACCAGTGACTTGATTAACGATGAGCTCAGAATCACCAAAGATGTTGATATGGCAAGCACCAATATTAATGGAATTTTGAAGACCTAAAACAAGAGCTTTATATTCGGCCATATTATTGGTACACTCAAAGTTAAGCTTGTGTGCGACTAGGATAGGTGCACCCCAAGGAGGAATCATGACGAAACCTACACCTCCCCCTTGCTGACATTTGGATCCATCAAAGAAGAGTTTTACTTTAAATGGAGAAAGATCGAAATCAATTTGTTGGATATACTCATCGGGGAATTAAGCGAGGGGGATTTGGGTGTCTGGAAGAGGAGTATCAGCTAATTGATCTGCAATGACCTGACCCTTGATAGATTTTTGCGGGATAAATTTGAGATCAAATTCTGTCATGAGCATGAGCCAACGAGTGATACGATCATTGTGATAAGGCTTTGCATGAATTGTCTTGAGTGGATTGACACTTGTGACAATGTAAGTTTTTGATTAAGGAGGTAGTGACGAAGCTTAGAATTTACGAAGAAGAGAGCACAACACAATTTTTCAGCTTCAGAATAATGTGTTTCATACTCATGAAGAGTGCGAACTGATGTAATAGATGGCTTGTTCTTTACCGTTAGCATCCTAATGTGAGATCATGGCTCTGAGCATGGTCGATCACGAAATATAAAGATAGGATGGCTCCCCTCGCGTGGAGGTGTAAGAACAGGTGGAGAAAGAAGATAAGCTTTGAGATCATCAAAGGCCTTTTGGCAACACTCATCCCATTCAAAATGAACATTCTTACGAAGGAGATGATGAAAAGGTTGACAACGGTCTAACAATTGTGAGATAAAATGATGCACTGATTGAAGGCGTCCTTGAAGACCACAGAGTTTCTTTAAGTTAGAAGGGGGAGGCATCTCAAGGATAGATTTTATTTTTACGGATCAACTTTAATACCCCTAATAGAAATGATAAAGCCTAAGAGTTTACTAGTGAGAACGCCAAACATGCATTTAGATGGATTTAGGCGAAGAAAAAAGTGAATGAGCCTCTCAAAGAGAGGTGTAAGAATGAAAAGATGATCCTGACGGTGTTTGGATTTACCAAGGAGATCATCGACGTAATCTTCCACGATTTTTGTAAAGAGATCATGGAAGATGTAGGTAATTTCTCAACGATAGGTTTCTCCTACATTCTTAAGACCGAAAGGCATGACACGATAACAAAAAGTCCCCAAGCGAGTTATGAAGGAAGTCTTATGTTGGTCCTCTCAGTGCGATGAGAATTTGATTATACCCAGAGAAACCATCCATAAGAGAAAGCATCTCATGAGCTGCAGTTAAATCCACGAGTTGGTCGATATTAGGTAGAGGAAAATCATCTTTTGGACAAGCAAGATTAAGATCCCTAAGTCAGTAAAAATTTGAATCTTCCCGAGCTTTGTTTATTGGTACTTCATTTGAAACCCATTATGGATAATCAATGGGTTGGATGAAGTTAAGCGAAGCAAGTGTTGCAACTCTTCTTCAACAAGAAGGGCTACTCGAGGGTGCATTTTCCGCAATTTTTGCTTAACTGGTTTGATGTCTAGAAGAGTAATGATATTGTGGACCACGATATCAGGATCAAGTCCCTGACATATCCTCATATGACCACGAAAAGGCTTGACGATGGTTGGAAAGAAAAGTGGTGAAGTCTCCTAACTCCTGTGGATTAAGAGATTGGCCGACCTTAATGATGCGAGTGTCTTTAGAATTCCCTATATTAAGGTCGACGGTGGCTTCATTGAGAAGCGTAGATGTATCGAAGGAATGGTTTTAGGAAGATAGAATCCTCTGTCCCCGATAGGTGAGGATA
Organism: Taxus wallichiana var. yunnanensis; assembly: GCA_018340775.1. NCBI lineage: Eukaryota > Viridiplantae > Streptophyta > Pinopsida > Cupressales > Taxaceae > Taxus > Taxus wallichiana. Next base: position 333,839,669 of record CM031238.1, on the reverse strand, counting down.
GAATCATCATTCACACAAGTGGATAGTGTTGATAGTGGGAGAGTCATCTCCAACTATTTGAGGGAAGATTAATAGTATGGAAGTGGATTTGTCATTAGTTTTATACGTCAGCGCGGCCCTCTGAAATTGTATTGACTAAAAAAAAATTTAGATGGGATGGAAATGGTGTCATCCACATCAAATGATGCTTCGACCGGCGGAGAAGATGGTTCCTCAATCGAAAGAGGCTCATCGAGAATGGTGATGGTGGATTTTGAAAGGGGTTTAAATCCTAAACCAAATTTTTGATGTGGTTTGAGAGTTAGAATGGATGCGAGGTCATGCACACCCTGTTCATATTTTCCCAGGCCAAATCCCTTCCACGCGCATCGATATAAATAAGTTTTTGCAAACATGGGATTCTGTAGACAATCAAACCCTGCTAAATAAGGTTTGGCCCTAGGGGAGAATCCAGGTGATAGTGAGGTGTATCAAGACCACCATAAATGAAGTTAGTCTGTTGATTGGGCAGACCAATGGTGATGATGCGACCAATACCTGGCTGATATTCAGGTTGTTTGTCTAGTCTACCATACTCATTAGGTTTGAGATGGGTGTCAAAAGAGAGAAGAGGAAGCTCTCCTAGTGAAAAATGTTGCAATATCTCCTCCAGATTTTGTAAATTTAGAAGTTTAGTTGCAGGTATGGAAGAGGATGAAGCCTCGTCAGGAGAACAAGCATTCTTCTTTAGAGGGGCAGACCTTGTGGTCATGTCGCATTGTGCGAAGGAAAAGGATCTCCTGGATGAGTATAGATTTTTCCCTCATACTAATATTTTAAGCATCGATGGAGGGTTGATGGGACGCAATGCATTGTATGAATCCAGCGCATTTCCTAGGATCATATTGTAGTGGAATTTCCCTTTAACAATGTAAAAGAGCTCGTGAAGTAATTTCTTACCTACCCGAATGGGCAGGACCATAGTTCCTAAAGTAACCACCAACTGATCGTTAAATGATCGAAGGGCGAAAGGTGGTGGTGACACTACATTCTTAGGTAACTTAAGTTGCTTGAATGTGTGGGAGGAAATGACATTGAGTGCAGCACCACTGTCGATCATAGTGTGTTTTAATGTAGTGTTGTTGATTTGAACTGTGATAAAGAGAGGAGCCTCTAAATCCTCAGAAGAAAGGGGAGGAATTTCATAATCCTCAAAGGAAATGGTGGTTAATGGTTTATTTAATCCAACAACCCTCTCAAAAGGTGCATGCTCATCTAAATTCACTACGATACAAAACATATTATCAATCGTGAGCCCAGCAATGCTGCAGCAGAGATGATTGAATGAGGTCAAAAAGAGACATTTTGACCGGAGCATGGGTGAGTTGTTTCATAACACTCTCCTCAACTGACATGGGAATTTGAGCCTGAGGTGAAGCACGAATAGAGACCCAAGGTCTCGGGGCTGATGAGGAAGGAAGAACTCCTTCAGGGGCCGCAGAAATGACAACCCCTGGTCGAGATGTTATAGATGATGATGGATTATCATACTATTGGGTTCAAGTAGCAATATGAATTGTGTCAATTTGAGAAGGTGGAAAACCATCCAGTGGAATTAATAGAACTAGAGGTCTGAGTAGACCATTGAGGCTTAGATGGAGTTGAGATGACAGGAGATACTTGTTCCTCCTCCTCTTCCAAAAGAAGATCACTTTCTTCTAAGAGGTTGTTAACGACAAATTGAAGGGCTTTACATCCCTTGGTGTCATGTCCTAGAGTGCGGTGGTAAGCACAAATCAAATCAGAGTTGAACCAGGAAGGTTTTACTCCTTTAGGATTATAGGGTTTGATCGGAGGAAGAGATATGGATGAAGATTGGATAATTTGGTGAAGAATTTCAATATAGAATCTGGTAGACAAAGATGAGGACAGAGATGACGAAGGTGCCTCTTTTGCCTTAACAGACTGCCGAGGTAAAAGAACCTGCATGTCTGGTTTGACAGTCTTTTTAGGGATCGTTTTACTTTTTCGGACATCGGGAGGAGAAGCCTTGGGCACTTGATATGGAAGTAAGTGAGGTAGGATTGATTTATGTGAAGGAGGAGCTCCTAAGATAGATTTTGAAGATGATGAAGATGTGACAAGTGTTGTGGTCTTCAGAGATAAAGAAGGCTGCTTGGTCGAAACATATGATTTAGATAATGCCGATTTAGATGAGGGAGGAGCTCCCAAAATAGGTTTGATCGGAGGAACAGAGGGTGCCTTGGCTTTCGGTGACGAAAATGATGGTCCTGATAAAAGAGGTGACACCTTTCTAGTAGGTAAATCCACTTTATGAGGCACTGGTGAAGAAGGTGTTATAGAAGATGATGGTTTTGATGGTGTTGTATAAGAAGATGCCTTCTCGGTGGGCAAATCCAATATTTTATGAGGCGTAGAGAGAGATTTTTTGAGGGAGAGCACCAAGAGTCTTGATGGTTCGAAATATGGTTTTTCCTTTTTCGGGATGGTGACAACTTCAACCACATAAGGTGATTGTAACATTTTCTAGAAGCGGATGGGGAGGTACTGATGACACAATGTTAGACTTCATTGTCTCGGTTTAAGTTCGAGAACCGAGAGTGTAGGTGCCAAGTGCTTATTTCTTTAGATTTTCCCTTAATAGGCAAAATGGTATCGGTGATGGAAGAAGTGGATGATGAAGAACCAGTTCCTTGCGAGGGAGATACTTCTAGTACAATAATTGTAGGTGTAACTACTGTAGGAAAGGAAACAGGAAGATTCAAAATCGAAGACACTTCCGTTGAAGTTGGTACAACTATAGGTATGTTTACCAATGGCATAGTCACAGCAAAAATGGGAGAAACAAAAGTAGATGTATTTATGGTGGAAACTCGAAGGGATGTAAATGCCTCGAGCATCAAAAGAATATCTGACGATGAGATAGATGAGGATGACAACTGTCTCGAGCATGGACGGAAGATCGATAAAGATGTAGAGAGATGAATCATCTCTAATAATGTGGGAATATTCAAAGACGGATTGTCTGAAGATGGTGGAATCCCAGCGATTAGTAGAGCGGAAGGAGGTTTTGATTTGGTTGATGTATATGCAGATGGCTTAGGTTTAGAATAAGATTCTTCAGTATAAATGAAGTTGATAGTATGAGTTTTTGGTTTTTGAGACTCTGAAGCATCATTGTTCGGGGAATGATTGGGAAAAGGTTGTTTAAAAACATCAAGCGCCTAATTTGGGGGAGCATTTGGGTTATCCAGAATGAGCTCGCCTTTATCAATGAATTTCTGGACAAGATTTTTGAAGGTCTGACATCATTCAATGTCATGGCCTTTGGTTCTATGATAACGATAGAAGTCATTTTCCCTATACCAGAATGGTCATTCTTGGCTTTCATCAAAATTTCTAATAGGGGGAAGTTTGATCATGTGAACTTCCAACATCTTTTTAAGATAGAAGCATATGATTCCCTCAACGAAGTAAAAGATCGAGATGACGAGGTCCTTTTCAAGAAGATGAAGAGCCTCTTTGAGGTGTTTGATTAAAAGTGTTATCGGATCGTGATGTTTTTAATACGATAGTGTTGGTGGACCCCTAATTCTTGTCTTTGTTAGAAGTGGAAGGGTTCGATTTTGTAAACCGAGAAAAATATGGTTTAGATTTAGAGAAAAGTTTTAACTTCCCTTGTTCAACGGCATGGGACTCAAGTTTGCGTGCCATTGCGAAAGGCCTCTTAAAATGTGTGAAAGGTTTGGATCTTTAAAGTGGAAGAAATATGATTAGCACAAGATCGAGTAAACAACTCGATCTGTTGAGATCGACGAAGGAGAAATACAATTGGTTTATTATCCCTCTCCAACGAGTGACAAAAGTCTACAATAGACTCATCATAAAATTGACAAATGTTATAAAGATATGTAATCGAGATCTTATGTGCGATATTTATTGAAAAGTTTTCAACAAACATCCGGGCCAATTGAGAGAAAGAAAACGAGGGTATGTTGGGGAATGTTATTATACCAGTCTAAAGCGAGGCATTTCTAGAGACATAGGAAAGTAAGGAGCATAAGCTCCTAATCACAGACTATCGGTAGTAAGTGTGTTTGAATGCTCGCAGAGTCTTTGTTGAGGATCCTCCCAACTATGAAATTTTGAGAACTTAGGAAGTTCCCATTGGGGAGGATAGGGCTTAAAAGCCACTGATGGATGAATTGGTTCATTACACACTTCTTCAAAAGAGTATGAAGGGTGTGCCCCTTTTGTGGAGGCTTCTAGGTCTGCGATTTTCTTGAAAATAATTTAGATGACATCTGATTGAGGAGGAGGCATACTTGTATGTACTACATAAGAAGCGAATGGTGGATTTTGTTGAGGTGTTAACGGGGGATTCATCTGCTGATTAACAAGATGATAAGAGGAATAACCAGGCATTCTGGGTGATGCCTGGTGAGGTATTTGTTGTGAAGGATCCTATGTATAAACAGGCTGTGAGATGACAAGTGGTTGAGAAAAGGTGGTTGAATGAAAGATGGAGCCTATGATTGGTGGGCTCCTACACTTGTCGATTGAATCGGAATGGATTGAGGAACATGGGTGTTGATTTGATTGGACATGGTGGGGAACAAAGTCTGAATGAGGCTTTTGATTGCCGGATTGGTTATTAAGGGTGCCAACGCCAGAGGATGGGTGAAGGTCACTATTGTTGGAGCATTGGAAGAAAGACCAGCTAGAGGATGAGAAGAAGGAACCAACTGACTCATAGAAGGGGGTTGATTCACAGAGAGGTACTGACCCTGAGATGCAATAGATGGCATAGAAGAATTAACAACAACTTTGTGAGTGCACAAATGTGCCCATTATAGCTAAAGAGGAGGACTTCTCAGAAGTAGGTCATGGAGTAGCCGAGGTAGCCGCGACGCTAGGAATAGGCAAGACTATTTGAGAACCAATCGACATGGCGGTGGAAGAGAAAAATGAGGAACATGTGTGCCACCCTCTTCCATGGTTCGAGGCAAGAAAAAGTATGCTAACCGTTCTATAAAATCCTCGGGATGGTTCGCAGATAATCGTAAACTTGTTGGATTGGTTGTTGTCCTTGATCGATATTCGAATAGACTTATGTACTAGATAGTCCATAAGGGCTACCGGATTGCGATCAAGGAGTGCCTGAAATTCAGGATCCCTGTGAGGAACATACTCTATATCAGAAGCGGATGATACTTCTAAAGGACTTGGGGAAGCTAGACGTGATGGGATTGCTTTAGGCTGATAGAAAGGATTATATGACAAAGATGGGGATCCAACTAACAGGTCCAGAGGAAGACACAGGGGGTGCCAAACATCCACATTAGTGGTGATCTCAAAGGAAGAAGGGGCCAATTGAGCCATTTTCCTAGATTGTAACCGAGTGATGACCGTCATAAACAAGTAGAAATATAGAAAAATAATATTAACCTAACTAATGCATAGAAAATTCAAGCAGCGTAGGTGATTATCTCTTTTAAATTTTCATGCTTTTAAGAAAGAAAATATTAGGGAAGGCTTTTTAGAACAGGAACTACTCAGATAGCCAAACTAAGGATGGTTTGGGGAATGTTTTAGTGAGGAGTCCCGAAGGCACTTCAGTAAAAGACCAGTACGTGGCTTGATATAGGGGCCTACCCCTGCACTTCATACACCGCTGCGATAAGGGAGTTGGGTGCTTTGCCAATATATACCAGAACTTCCATGAATTTATAGCACGGCTGAGTACCGCGTAGGCTCTTCCTCTTGGATGTCTCTTCCAAGTAGGCAAGGCCAGGGGAGGAATTTTTGTTCAGATGCTTTATACCTAGTGATTTTGGCTTTGTGTGCAAGGGTGAAAAATAAAAAATCAAATAGTGTCACTACTGATTTTGATCAATTTTCCAACCTATTTAGAAAACTAGATGAAGAACATATAGTAGAAATGACAAAGGAAAAGTTCTTTTTAAGCACTAAGAATGAAGTGTTGGATTTCGATGAAGACAAGTCAAACAAATTCTTTCCCAAATGTGATTAAATTCTTTTTAAGCACCAAAATCGAAATGTTTGAATGTGATAGAAACAAACAAACAAGTTCTTTTAAGTTCTTAAAAAGGAGAAAACACCGTAAAAGAGAAATACTTGTAGATTTAGCTCTCCAAAGTGTGTGGACTTCAAAAAGTGCATTGTTGAGCTCTTCCCCTCGAACAATCCCGCGAAGAAGCAAAGTGCTCCACAAGAAAAGGTTAAGCAAACACACAACAAATCCATAAAGATATATCCAATAATAGTATAATGAAAATTTCTATTTAAGGAACTAGACAATTTTCAAGGAAATAACAATTTTGCATAAAGAGGTGGATCACAAATGCAATCTTGAAATCAAATGAAAGATTTATTAATCTTTGAAATAGAAATTAAGATTTGCAAGAAAGGAAAAACTTTGACTTTGCAAATTATAAATGAAAGAAGCAAGACCAAAATGAAGGAAGGAAATGCTTAAGGAAAACTTGATGAAAGTTAATGAAGAAAAAAAACAAAAGCTCAAAACTGGAAAAGAAATGAACTTACCAATAGGGGACTTTGGTTGGGTCCCACCGGTTTGCTTTAGAATGTAGATCAAGAATTTCAGCACTTGTTACTTGTCCAAGTTAATGTACCAAACTAAACATAAAAACCCTGAAAAACTCAAATAAAATCAATACACGATAGATAAGACAAGATCCAAAGATGTAGATGGAAAAGAAAGCTGATGTAGACAAGACATGCGCACACTAGCAATCTGCTAAGTAGATTCGAGAAACTGCAGAGACACGAGATACTTGACGAAAAAAGAAAACGTTAAAATATATTTGGGTGGACTGCCCAAAAGCGGGTCCAGAAGTGATAAGCTCCCTCTGCGGATGTCACCACATTTTCAATTAAAGAAAGAAGCATATATGATAAAATATGTAAGTAAATGTCTAGATTTTTTGATTAAAAATGACAGACAAAATGTAAACAACAGAAATAAATCAATAGAAAATAGGAAATTATGAAAACAATGCTTTGGATTTTTGTGTTGCTGAAGTCTTTACCTTTACGTAGGTAGATCGACGTCGATAAGGAAAATCAGTGTCGACTGAGATAGGTTGGCGTTGACTATAGACAATCAATGTCGACTGTTACTGGTTGGCGTCGACTAGGGGAAAATTTGAGAAACAGAAAATGAAGGCTAGATCGTCAATGTCCGCTGGATCTGCAGGAGCCTTTGGGATGCTGACAAAGCTCCACCTTCGCTAGACACGGAGCAGAGTCACCAAGAGATCAATGGAGGCTTGCGATGTCGATGTGGTAGGAGCAGAGTAACTGGTACTCCTCTCAGGGATTGATTTGGATGGAATTAGCTTTCGCTCGATAGATAATGCTCAGGCGTGATATTCAGAACTCTTTTTCATTCTTTTTGTCTAACCCGAACCAATTCAGCCTGTATTTGTAATCAAAGCCCGACCAAGATGTAATCGGCGCCGCTCTGAAAAATTGGCGTCGACCAAGTACCGATCGGCGCCGATCGGGTAACAGACTCCCAAAATGGCCAAAAAGGACGATGTTTGGAAAGATGAAAGTGATCCTTCTGCCTCAAATACGGGAAATATCCCACTGCACGGTTTGGGAGGAGGATAAATAGGGAGGATAGATGGATAAAATAGATATGGGAGGTTAGGAATTGATATGGGGTAGATAAGTGGTTAAGATACGTGTAAAAGTGTAATTAAATAGCTAATATTTAATTATCTATGGGTAAAACATAATGGGGTGAAATAAACTTAGGATAGATGTTTAAATCAAATATTAAATAATACCCTAAGGGAGCGGTGGTGATATAAACGTGCCCCAGGTTACCCGAGAAGGTAAATGAATGTGGGGACACTAAATTGGGTAACCAAGTTTAGGTTTCTACAATTTCATCAAATTTTGAAGAGTATTGTTGAAGATATTCAATTTTTACCAAAACCGGGTAAAGTGAGAAGGGCTAAAACAATGACCTGCCTTCTCAGCACTCAAAAAAATTGTCAATCCTCCTTTAGATAAATCATAAGAGTAATTTTTAAGAGCACTTTTAGAATTAAATTTTGCAAAAAATTTGATGACAAATGGTTAAGGAACCAAAAATTTGTATTAATTTTTCTATCAGTGATCTCACACTCTACAAACATCCTTGTTGAAGTGATAGGCATAAAATGAACTTATTTTTCTCCAAATCAAGTTTACAAGTTGGTACAACATATCAGAAGTGTATAAGACTCTTCCTAGGTAAAAATGGTGGCATCCTTGTTCCTCTTGATTGAATGTTCTGTACATGTTTGACCTTGTTTTGTAAGGTTTTAGCTATACAATGCTATTATGAAGAGTTCAAGATGAATCCTCTGATGTGGAAGAAGGTATGAGGTTTGGTATTAGGTTTCATGTAGATATTTGAGAGATATCATTTTATATTTAGTGTGATTTCAATCAAATTCTTCCTTCCCTACCACTAAAAGGAATTTCAAACTAACCTATCTTGGTGATTGAAGAAAGAGTTTGTATATAAGCATGCTTTTGAGTTAAGAAATGACCATGAACACCATATACAAGTCATAGATGATGTGTTGAATCTCACAATTTTTTTTTTTTTTAAGTGATATACAGATCTTAGTGCTCATTTTTCCTCAACTGTTGAAGTGATTTGTTGAAGGTCTTGTCAAGAGGACTGAAACTAATTTGTATCTACAGAGTTCACCTTATAGCTCATACTCTCAAGAAGTTGGATATGGTATATTAAATTCATTTGAGGTGTTGATGGAAATTTTTGTCATATGGGTGAAGATATGTTAGCAACATATCTCCAAATCAAGAATTCCCTCTAGGGTCTTAAGAACTAGTTTTCACATCTGAAAAATGTTTGTTTTTCATGATTATGTTCCTTAAAATGGTGGTTGTTTCAATATATATATATATATATATATATTAAAAAAGGAATTCCCCTATCAATAGAGTACCTCAAAGTATAAGACAAATTTTACATAAATAAATCATCTCATCTATGAATCTGCACCTATTTGCTTGTGATAGTCATGAAGAACTGTAATTGTGACTCAAATTCTTGAATATCTCTTTTCATTTCATGCAAAAAAATGTTTTGATATTATATTTGGATCATCTATTGAAGTTAGCACACAATTATATTGGTATAAATATGAAGTTAGAAGTGTTCAAGGTCCTAAAACAACTAGCTAGGGTTTTGAATCATGAAACCCTAATGTTGTGCATCTTAAATATCATGCATATTTAACCTCTTAGCTATGGAGTGAAGTTTTCTACAGAGCTAATAATTTGAATATAATATTCAGCACATCCTTTAAATATTTCATTAGAGTCATAAATGATAGGAGTATGGTATGAACTTGCTCAAACTTGGATGTTGTTCTCGGCACATTCTAACTTTGTATGTGTTTTGTCTTAGTTCATGGATCATGAAGAAGATTTGCATTGCCTTGTTTATTTTATAGTTGTAGATAGTCTAAAATATCTCAAATATTTCTTCCAAGTTGTGAAAATTGTTGAAAATATTCTCTATGCGGTATTCCATTTAATGCAAGATAGAATTTTAGTTTATATAAGACTGTGTGTTGATAAAAGTGAAGAAAAGTGAGAAAAATGATGCTTCCTTTGATTATGAAATGTCTTCAAGTTCTCTTTTTTGATGTAGACTACTTGTATACTTGATGATCATAAATTTCAATCTTGATGTGTTTTTCTAAACATCTTCTCGCTTCTTGCTCTAAAACTAAGATGACTAACATCTTGTTCCCAATGCACTCGGATGTTCTCAAATGAAGGGTGAAACTCAAATGGAAAAGGGTAAGGTAAGTTAAGGAGTTAAAAGGAATCTTCAAATTTTTGTGTAACGGTTCACCTCACTAATTACACTTGGGAAGCCTTACTTGAGCTATAAGAAATGCATTACTTGGGTAGGGAATATGAAAACAATATGAGCATACGTTACAAGATAGAGTAGAGTAGAGAAATGGAGTGTTTGAAGTTACGGAAGAGTGTAAGAAAGTTCAAAAGACCTCATCATCCATAATTTGACTAAAAATAATATTGAAAGAGCCTATAATTATGAAGATAAAACTAAAACATGATAAAATCAATTATGACATCTTAAGGGAGTTAGATTTGAAATCTCTTCATCTCACCTTGCATGAAGTGTTAAGGGTGTAATATGAAAAGTCCTTGTTTTTGAAGTGAAAAGGTCATGTAAGGAGATCAATGTGGTTTTTCAAATAGTTGAATTTGTGCAAGGATTCATTGTTGAAGCTTTGGAGATCTTATTGACGTATGTTGATGAGCATATTGATAGAGAGAGGTGGTCGTGATTGAATCGGTGAAGATAAAATCATTATAGAGTGTTATTTGTGTGTGAGAGAATATTTTTATGAAGTAGGGAACATGATACAAAGTGCAAAAACATCTTTGGAGACCTGATTCATGTGATAAAAATAGCAAATAAGTGCTTTGAGATAGGAGTGAAGATGAAGAAATTGCTTAAGCAATAATTAGCTATTGATGAAGACAAGTTTGATCATGAACCAATAAGGATAGTTGAGTGAAGATAAATGTGCATAAGAATGAGGTGTTGGTAACCATGTTTTGAAGGAGATTGAAACCATGAAACATAGGAGGACCAAGGTGAACATCATGACTGAAATATTACAACGAGGTTGAAAACATGTAAAGTAAGCACTTGTTGTGTGATTCAATGAGTGAAAGAATGATATGAAAGTGTGGGTGAAATGAGCCTTGTATAATATAGCCTTGTAGTTGATTAGGTGATCAGAAGAGAGGTGAATTAGGAGGATAAGCGTGAAGAATACTGATATGATCTAGAGGTCATAATCTATTGTGTAAGACAATAAAATCGAGTGATCAAACCCTTACGAAGTCTAAGTAGTAGCTTAGCAAATGGGTATTTGAAGATTCATTATAAGTTAAAGCTTCCATGCAAGTAGATGATTGCAAAATATTAAGTGAATGCTTGGTTAAATTTATGAGTTGCAACTCCATGTTGAGTTCATGCTCAACTATGAGATCATTGTAATATTTACATGACATTCTTGTCCAAGTTAGTGCATTGATTTCAGAGTGGGTTTTCTCCCAAGGTTTTCCCACATTAAATCCCGTCTCTATGAGTTTTCTCACATGTTGACTACTTGTGAATGTTGGTTTAGCTTTATCGTCACGCTTTAAGTAAATTGAATTTATTGTTAAAGTTTGAATAGACATTGATTCACCCCTCTCAATGTCCTAATTTCTAACACATACTATAACTAAGAATAACAAGATGTCTCCATTTACCTTATGGCATACTATACATGCCACATCAATCCCCATAATTACCTTTTAGATACTAGGAATCTCTGCTACTTAGAATGTGCTAATTCAAATGTACAACATGCGCTCATCATATATACTACTCCCTATATCCCATGTGGCCAATTATTTCTTCTCTACAGATCATGTCTCGTATCACAATACATGCAGGAGCCTAAAAGTGGTAACCCAAAACCCCATGTACATACTCTAATGTCAACACAATCTCCATCATCTCTTGACCTTTTTACCACTAAAAGTTTTTGGACCGGGTCTCCCATGCGGTCAAAAACATCTCGTAATAAGTCAATATTCAATGGTATATTGGGAATATGCATGATGCCCCCAAATCCCCAACCATGCAACCCGAATAATATCTCTGTGTGATATTCTCGGAAATCATCCCACTAAATCATACAACATCTACATCGCATCATAGGTAGATTCTGCACTCTACTTATATCCACAAAACGACAACAAGAAAACATCAAGCCTATAAAAATTAATTTTGGAGTGAAAATTCAAAGCATATCACACATTCTAACAACCTCCCTAAGCCATAAGATCCCTAGATGATGCCACTAGCCCGTGGAAAAGCTTCAAAATGTTATCACCTCTCTGGCTCCCACTTCCCCATTCGACGACATTGTCCCTAATGTTCCAAAGGGGCCGATGGTGCTTGGAAAATCGTGGCCACGACTTTCAAAATATGTAATATAAAAATCAACAAAATGAAAAACTAATAATTAAATCCCTCCCAAACCCACTTGTATTTTTTCCTAACCTACCCCATGATGAAAATTTCAATAAGTTTGACGTGTTAACAACTCTGAAAAATAAAAATAACTAAATAACACCTAATTTACTCAACAAAATTAAATGCAATGACTTACCCATGGTCGTGCCCCACCACATGCTCCACCTCGTTGTACTCCATCACCACCTTATACATGAGAAATTCTATAAAAATACACCCAAATTTGGAATTCCAAAGCTCAGTTCTCTCAATTCCAAAAATAGTAATAAGCAAATAAAAATCAAAATTACTATATAAAACTCAAATTTCTATTCAAATTCAGTCGTGATCAACCACAATCTTCAAATAACCACCATTTTTTCTCCTAAACTCTACAACATGTTTCACTTTTTAGATAATGACCATGATATCCTACCATTTATTTCGACCTATTACACAAATAATTTTGATGATCTTTGATTTTCACCTATTTTGACACCATACCATCACAACATCTCAACATCACAATATCATGACATCCATCCCATGGGCCCCTAGCTAGGTGATTTATGTCTTATTTTACTGATGATCCTCTAGTGTTTCCTTTCATTTTTTCTTCTCCGGGTTCTTGTGGCATTGCACCCACATGTGGTAGGATGAGTGACACTATTAGGTACACATTGGTGGGTATATTTCATTTTATCTAGTCATTTCATCATTTCTTTCAGTACTTAATTTTAGTATTGGTGTTACAAAAGGTTTATTTCTATTGACCACCCCACTTTTTGATATTGTGACATACAATGATCAATGATTGGGGCATATGTATACATTTAATTTTTCATGTTTCATATTTCATACCTATTACTAACAATTTCCTTTATGCAAATAAGGGTCTTTGATGCATATATTTTTAGAGTGGGTGCCTTAATGGGCTTGCTGGGATTTGGGGAATGGTTATTCATGTAACCATTATGGGTTAGAGACAATACTTGGCCTTAGTTTTCCTTGCACTAGGTATCCTTGTCTTCCTAGGTATCATACACATCACATTCACAATTTTTACTTGCATCTAATCATTCTACACCTTTTTACCCATATCCATGATCTATAACACCTTTCTTTTGATTTTCATGACACCTTACCTCTTTTTAGTATTTATGGCGACACCATTGCCCACGAGGGGATGGTGTCATGTTATATTTCCTTTGGCCGACACCATCACCCACCGATGATGGCATCCTTTATATACCCTTACCTCATTTGATACTCATAAAAAGGAAGACAAAATCATTAGGATTTCCATTAGCTCTACTCTTTTCTACCATATTCACATTTGGTCACCTAGATCTTGGTTCATCTTGCATCTTTCTTAGATTGGATTGGATAATCTAGTCTTGGATGATTTCTTGCACTATTAGGTCACTTATAATGAGTCTAGGACAAGAATGATGTTCCTTTTCTCCACCTAATAGTGACTATTTCTCAACGTCATACTTCTCTAGAGATATAGATGCATCAGTGACCACCCTACATGTATAAGGTGAGTTCTCTAACCATCTCTTGTCATTTTTCATAGGTAAGTTCATTTCCTTCTTCATTGTGCTATGTTATCTTAGTATTTGATATGTTTGGATGCTAGTTAGCTTAGTACTCTTATCTTTTATCAACTTCTTAGTGTTCATTTTAGTTATTTCATGTATGCTTGTTTAATTTATTATCATTATATACTTCTCCATACCTAACCACCGATATCTCAGTAGGGTTCCTTCCTCTATCTTCATCGTGGGCCTTGGAAACCCTAGGTTGACCTAGTGTAGGGATTATTACCCTCTAGATTGTTTGATGTCACGGTAGTGTGTTATCATTGATGTAAAGTATTAAGTCATGTAATTGATGTAATATGATGTCTAAGGTGTTTAGTTTTCTTCCCAAGTTGTCCAGGTGACTTCATGAGATGTCAAGTGATGAGTTCATGTGTTCAGGCATGGTCTATGTGCATGGTCAAGCAAGCCAATTATGTGAATGTTTTCTCCCAAGGTTATATGTAGGATGCATAAGGTCAAACATGGTATTTTACATTAATGTGAGGTGAAAATGAATCTATAAAACAAAGCATGGAAAATTCATGAAGAATCAGGTAGCTCCAAACTTAATTCTAGTCCCAGGTCAAACAGGTTGGTATGGAAACATGAGAAATGGATTGAGGAAAATCATGGAAATCATGGTTAAATTAATATGATCTAGAATAACATGCATAGAAGATGTATCAAGTCAAGAATTACGGTTATAGGGTATGAAGATGGTCATTCTAGAGCCTTTTAGTGAAGACAATCCTAGTAGACAAGTGAGGATGATGAGCCAAGGTATGAGGATGAAAACCAATAATTTCATGAGAAAAATATGATTGTATATTAGGTGTACTGGGATTCACAAGTGACTAAGGAGGTGATTTGAGCACTTAGATAGGTTTGTATAACACACTTGCTCGAACTAGAGAACTAATTCTACATAAATGATATGGGACATAGTGTTTTAGAGAAATTTATGAAAAATTTCTCTTTTAATTCATGTAGGGTGAGTTTTGAAGGTGTGGTCAAAATTTCAGGACCTAAGGATGTGTTTTGTGTAAGTTATGAAAGTTTTACCAAAATTGGGTTTTTGGAAAATGTAAACTAAGCACCCTAACTTCTTAGCACCTGTTATAAATTGTGAGGGATTGTTAAGATAAATAATATAAGAATTTTTATAGGGAATTTGGATAAAAATATAATGCAAAAGGTTTGAGATCAATTGGTTAAGTATTAAAAAAGTTCTAATCATTTTTCTCACCTAGTTTGAAATCCTCCAACCCTCACCCTAGAGCGATAGGATAAAAATGAATATTGTTTTCATCAAATCACTTGAAAAATCTATTAAACCTAATTATAAGTGTATAGGACTTCCTCAATCACATTGTTGTGGTATTTTTCATTTGTAGGTGTGGTACTGTCGAAAAGAAAAATAGTAGTTTTGCTAAAAATTATAGGTACATGTGTGGTCTGAATGTTTCATGAAGAAAACCTTGGTGTTATGGATATCTTGTGATGTATACTAAAGTATCATGTATATTTTTGGGTAATTTTGTGCAGAATTTTAAATTTGTAGGCGTGTTTCTCTCTCATACTACCAAGAGCTAAACTTGCAAAAACTAGTCATGGTGCTTGAAGAAGATATTGGTGTTTAAGTATGATTTTGAGATGAAAAATGGATATGGACAATATCTACAGGTATGAAGAAACATGTTTGAGAAAATATTTTTCTTTGGTGATGAGTTTTAAAGTCTTAGTTTTATTCATACTTGATTGTCCTAGATACATAGTTGAGAAGGCTGAGGAAATGAGTCATAACAATGAAACTCTCCATACAATACCTATGTTTATGCATTTGGAGATGGAGTAAAGGTATCACATGACATGTTTATGCCCTTGGTTAGTCACATGAGTGATGTTTGGTTAGAAAGAAGAATCCAAATCAAGACTCCTTTTGATGCCTCGAGAACCAGGTTTGCATAGTCCAAGAAATTCTTGATTCTCATGGCCATATCTCTTGAGTAGGTTATTGAATCTAGTGTGGTGAGTTTCACAATGATAAGGGATTATCTAAAAAATTATTTGGAAGTCATGACATGTTGATTAAGTGTGGTTTCTCAGCCATTATTTGCAGGTGTAACACTTGACATGCAAAACCGAATATACCTTGCTCAAGTACATGCTCCATGAGATGAATGAAACTGTTTTGTCTCCTCTTGTCAAGTGAAGGGTTTCTACAGTCAAAAAATTCATGTCAAATATCTGATATACTCTGATATCTCACTCCTTGCATCTATTCAAGTCATCTATGACTGTGATTTTAAGTTCTACATAATCTTGTGTACATGTAAGAGATTTGATTATTTTGGAAGGGAGTATTCAAGACTTGATGATGGTCCCCGAGATTTAGTTGTTGAAGAGGTCTAAAACTTCTTATTTTTTCCCACAAGCATGTGAAGATTCATAAAAATTATATGATGTCAATTAGGATTCACCATGCGAATTGAAAATCCATAGAATATGATTAGATGAGGTGTGGAAGTTGTAAATTCAAATGTGCGAACTTATTATCCTATAAATGTGAAGTTTATAGGCATGTAGATGTAGTTGATATTGATGAGAGCTAAGTGCTAGTTTAAGAGAGTGAGGAGAGTGTTGAAACTATGGAAAATTAGGAGAAGATAAGAGAAGAAAAGTGAGATGAAATAGGGATCACAATATGTTGGTGTAAACAACTAGGTGATGAAGGTGATCAAAATTGTTTTATGACCAAATTCTTAGTTGGTGCTCAACAATTTGGAAGTGGGAATTTCCTTCCAAGTGGGTGCTTGCATAACTGTCAAGTGGGTGTTTGGACTTGTATTCAAGTGGGTTCTTGATTTTTATTGGAGTGGGTGATTCAAAATTGGAGTGGGTGCTTCAAGTTGAGTGGGTGCTTAACATATGGTGAAATCATTGTAACTTTATAGGATAATTTTCCAAGCTAGTTCTTTGGTTTCACTAGGTTTTGTCCCTTGATGGGTTTCCCAAATTAAATCTTGTCTTCTTATGTGTGTTTTTCTCTCTCTCATGGTTGAATGTTCATTCTTATAATGGTTAAGATAGTTTAGGTTTGGATGGTTGAATAATTGTAAATTGCTTCAAAAGTTTTAAAGAGCACTAATTCACCCCCCTCTCAGTGCCTATAATTTCAAACATATATATGTGAACCTAGTGCTCATTTTATCTCTTTAATTATACCAATTTGTGTGTAGGAAAATGTGTGTTTCCTACTTGTTTCCTCGATACCCTTGTAGAACGATGATTTAGGAGTTCATGTTATTGAGACATAGTTTGGCCCGCATAAACTATGCATGTTATGTTTTTATCACTTAAAAGTTGTGACGTGAAGGGTTAGGTGAAAAAATGCAAAAACATACATATTTATCATGTTGAACTCCCCTTAGTATATTTTTGAGCATGTGGTGTCCTATTGGATTGCACCCAATGTGAAAAGGGACATAGGGGAAAAACACTGTGCTTCCCATGAGGCTTTTCTCCTAACTCACAAGTCAACACTTTTACACCTAGGAAGTCACAAACTTACATGTTTTCTTAACTACCTTCCCCCTCATGATGCATATACCCATGGAAATTTTTTCACCATTTCTATCTACTCACATTTTCTAAAGGTTCAAAGGGACATAAAAGTGCACTCCCTCTCTTAGCTAGCCCCAGAACACATGTAAAACCACAAAGGTGCATCTCCTGAGTGCTAATTTCCAGCCCATGCATCTCATCCACATGAAACCAAAAGCTGAAACTTGTTGAATCCTTGTACATTTGTGTTGTCATTGATGTCAGGTGGAATTGATGGAAAAGGTGTGAGTGGTGAAGTGAGGATCAGTCGGGGGCATGAAGGTTGATTGGTAGTGCCTTCTAAATTGTGGTTGGTGCCTTTTCAATGGTGGTTGGAGTTCACAGAGTGGTCTTATGATGTGTTCTTAAACATTCAGGATTGTTTTAGGGTGTTACGGGTTTGGTCATTGAGTTTTGTGCCTACTAGAGGTGTGGATAATATTAGTGTGCTTTTCTCAGGTGTCCCATAGGTCTGAAATTGTGTCTCAAGAATGCGCAAGAGATTCTAAGCTCCTCATCAAGTCAGGTGTTGGAAGTCTAAGTTGGAACTAGTTTGTTTAGTCCTAGTTCTATAGACTAATGAGGTGTAAGAGCTTAAATCAGGCCATGTAAAGCCTAGGTAATCATTATATAATAAAAAGAACACTTCCTAGAGAATTTATGATCATCTATAGGTCAAAATTTATCCTTTGGTGGTAAATTTGAAGTTTTCACTAAAACTACCTTTGAGAACTAACAGTGAAAGATTAGACAAATGATATTAGTATGGAATGTATAGGCTCATTTATGAGTAATCAAGCCATGAACCATGTAGAGAGAGGTGTTTTATTTTTTTGGAACAAGTTTCATCAAATTTTAAAGAAGATTGTTGAAGTTATTCAAGTTTTACCAAAACCGAGTAAAGTGAGAAGGGATAAAATAGTGACCTGCCTTCTTAGCACTCAAACAAATTTTTCAATCCTCCTTCAGATAAATCATAAGAGGAATTTTTAAGAGCACTCTAAGACTAAACTTTTGCAAAGAACCCGAGGTCAAAAGATGGAAGAACAAGAAAGTTCTCTTCATTTTTCTAACATTGTTCATTCTCTCTCCAAACCTCCTTCTTGAAGTGATAGGCATAAAATGGGCATATTTTTCCAAATCATGTATGAAATTTGGTTCACCCAATTAGGAGTGTATAATGTTTCCTCTAAGTCAAAATGGTGGGTTTTGTGTTCTTCATGGTTAAGCTGTACCGTACAGCTATCTCATCCTTTCAAGCATGTGCATTATGTTTGATGTGAAGGTATTCATATTGAAAAATGTGACATGGATAGTCATCTGGGGCATTATATTATTTACTATAGATATTTTTAAAGTATCCATGGTGAAAAATGGAACAAAACATGCCTATCTCGATCAACACCTTAAAAGAAAGTCTTAACAAAAAATAATTCTTGACCTAGGTGAACTTGTTGATGTAAAGTGCTTGTGTCCAAAATCTATATGACTCGAACATGTACAAGAGTATGAAATAACACATTCAATCCAAAATCTTGATAATATATATCTTTGTGATGAAAAACCTCTATAGGGCCAAAACAGTCAACTTAGGACATTCACAATGGACTGTGTTTTGAGCATGAAAAGTAGAATTGTCTCTTTCAAATCCACTCAAGAAAGGACTAAGCTAGTTGAATACCTTATTAGAGGAGTTTAGGTGAGATGGGTATTTATGTGTGTGAAGTTTTGATGAGAAAGATACATTCAAATCAATACTACCCTATAGGGTCTTAAGAACAAGTTCTCATAGTCTGAAAAAGATCTTGATTTTCATGATTATATTCCTTAAAATGGCGATTTCTCTAGGTATGGAAAGTTAAAAAAGTTAGGATATTATCAAAAATGTATCTTAGATTCTTTTGGAAGAGGATTTCATTAGTAAAACATCAAATTCTTATGAATAGGTTTGAGTTCTATGACAGTCAAGATGACAAGGGAATGTGACCTCAAATTATGAAATTATTCCACATCATTCAATTCAATAAGAAAGTCTAAGATGGTTGAAGGAACCTATGATGTAGTCATTATTCACATACATTGGAATATAAATGAAGTATAATATGTTGAAATATCTCAAATGACTAACCAGGGTTTTTAGTCTTAAAACCCTCACTGTGCATAATTTTGGAAGATCAAGTTCATTTGACCTTGTTGGCATGATATTAGTTTTAAAAATGGACCTGAGAAGTTGTGAAGAGCCATGATCCACCTAGAAATATTCCTTTGAAAGTGTGCTTTCTTTAGATAGAGTGTGGATCTGTTAAAACAATGAAGATGCATCTCTGTTTAGGAAATCGATGAATACCATGTCTTAGCATGATGACGATTAGTGATGAAATGACCTCCTCACTATTATAGATGATAATTTAATCATTCATAAACCTCCCAAATATATGAATATCATTTAATAACTTCTCTCTTTAGCATGTAAAGTTCATGGAAGACTGTGGTTTAGTTTCTCTAGGACTTTATATTGATGATAGTGAAGATGAATGTGAAAAATGCCTCTTTCTCTAATTATTGAAGATCCCAAAGCTCTCATAGTTTATATAAACATTCAAGAACATGGTATTCCTAAATATCCATTTTGTGTGATGGTTCTTAGGACAACTACTCCCTCTTGTTTCAAAACTGATATGTCTAACATCCTTACTCCTAATGCACTCTTATGTGGTCAAATGAAGTTGAAGGATAAAATGGTGAAGTATGAAGGCTAGAATGAGGATATAAAGGATACTTGAGGTACTTATAACGTGTTTTGATAATGAAAACCCTTGGTGCATCCATTATTTATCTACAAGACATGTTTATTTGGTAGAGCATTATTGAAAAGGATTGAGCATACATTACAAAATTGTAAACAGAGGTCAATAGAGAATATTGTCGGAAAATAGAGTGTAATGGAGTTAAGGATCTCTCATCACCAATCATTATGTCATAAAATAATCTTAAACAAACCTGCAAATCATAAAGGAAAATTTCAAACATGAAAGATGCAATTATGACATATTAAGGGGAGTTACATTTGAAATCTCTTCATCTCACCATGTATGAGTTGTCAAGTGTGTAACATGAAAACTCCTTGCTTTTTGAAGTGGAAAGGTAATGTAAGGAGGTGAATTTTGTTTTCAAATAGTTAATTTTTGTGTATGGAGTAGTTTTGAAGCTTGGGAGATCTTACTAATGCAAGTGAAATGCAGAGAGAGAGTATAGAACAAATAGGTGATTTTGTGTGAAGAAAGGAGATGAAATAACCATAGGAAGTAGTATATGTATGAGAAGTTAATTCTTACGAAGGAGAAACCATTATTCAGGTGTGAGAAATTTTCTTTGAAGACACATGTTGTCAAATGTGTGAATAGATAGGTGAATGAAGAAACAGAGGGTAATTAATTGGTGAAAACAGTTTCTTGATCATGAGTGAGTGCTTGTAGGTGTGAAGAGAAACACAAAAAAAAATGAAGACGTGATCACCATTAATGTGAAGGAGCTTAGGGACATGAAAAATCAGATGTTATGTCTTCTTAATCAAGAGTTACAATAGCATGTAGATATGAAAGTGTGAGTATTTGTGAGGGTTATTCCAAGAGTATCATGAAGAGAATGAGAGTTTGAAGGAATCTTTGTATGAAATAGATTGGATGATGGTTAGGTGATCATAAAAGTGGTGAATTAGGAGTAGAACTGAGAAGAATAATGATCTCATCTAGAGATCAGTATATTTTGTCCGAGACAACAAATTTAGACTGATAAAAACTTTATAGAAGTATAAGTAGCGACTAGTAAATTGAAGAGTTGAAGCTTCCTTTTAAGTTGAAGGTTACGAAGGTGAGTAGGTTCTTGACTAAACATGGGAGTTTAAGCTTCCATATAAGTAGAAAATTTCTAAAGTCCAAGTAGATGTTTGGTTGAATTTTGGAGTTATAGCTCCATGTTGAGTTAAAGCTATCTTTGTAAGATCATTGTAATCTTTACGAGAAAATTCTAGTACAAGTTAGTGCTTTGATTTCAGCTGGTTTTTCTAATTTTAAGGGTTTACTACATTAAATCATGTCTTTGTGTGCTTTCTCTCATGTTAACTACTTGTGGATGTTGGTTTGGTTTTATCGTCACGAATTAAGTGAATTGAATTATTTTTTAAAATTTGAATAGACACTGATTCGTCCCCCTCTTAGTGTCCTAGTTTCTAATAATTGGTATAAGATCCTAGTCCTCTTGAATCAATTATAATAGCTTGGAGGAGATCCTGGAGTCATAAACATGGGTACACTAGTTGAATCAATTCTGAAAAGGAAGTATGAGATTTCTCAGTATCTGATTGATGGACTGAAGAAGGAAATAAAGCTCATGGAAGCTGACCATGGCCAAAAACTCAAGGAGATGGATTCATTTGTTGAAAATATGTCAAAATATTTGAAATAAAAGGAATATGTTTTCCTTAAACATGAAGAATAATTGAGAATCTTGAAGGTTGAACTAGAAGAAGCAAATAACAGGTTGAAGATGTATAGAAAACTTGAAAAGAGTTCTGAATATCTTGATGGAATCTTGGAAAATCAAAGAGCACCAAGTGATAAAACAAGTCTAGGATTCAAAGGAGAACTTGTGGAAAAGAGAGAGGATGAAAAGGCTGGTCCAAGCATGTAAAAAAACATGAAGATGATCAAGAAGATAAACACATGAAGGCCTAAGTCAATAAGGAAACCAACTACATCCAGATATGAAATGAATTTTAATGGCTATTTGTTTTCTTGTCATAACTATGGACATAGGGATAAGGAATGTAGGAAGCATGTCATAGATGACCATCCATAGAGAGATAAATAAAAGAACATAGTTTTGTTTAATTATCAAGAAAAAGGTCATATTTCCAAACACTGCTTAAAAGAACTATTAAGTCAAATTTGGAAAGAAGTACAATTAAAAGGCATGAATATGGTAGTATTCTAGAATTGTAACAATTTTACACACTATACTAGGAGATGTCATGATCTCAAGGATTCAAATCATAGTTGGAATGAAAGTTCACACCAAGTCAGAGGTAAGAGTAATGTCATATGCTATAATTGTCATGATTTTGGGCATTTTGAAAAGCATTGTTGTCACAATGAAAATTTTTACTATAATACCAAACATCATACATTCAAAGGAAAGTTAATAATGTTTCCAACATGAAGACGAATCGAGAAATGAGTCAAAGTTAGTTATTCCTAAAATATCCTTTGGAAAGAAGGGGGTAAAATGGATATACAAGGTCAAGGAAGAAAACTCAAGAGTTGAAGAAGCAAATATTGATAGA
The DNA here is from genome assembly GCA_018340775.1 of Taxus wallichiana var. yunnanensis. Lineage (NCBI taxonomy): Eukaryota > Viridiplantae > Streptophyta > Pinopsida > Cupressales > Taxaceae > Taxus > Taxus wallichiana. The sequence continues at coordinate 333,817,015 of CM031238.1, read as the reverse complement.
AAAGTAGCATGGGGAGACAACGAAGAGACAAGGTAGTCAATGATAGTCATGGAAGATTCCAGTACAAACAAGACATTAGGAGGTGATGATAAATCCAATAAGAAGGAAGATAATTCTAGTGTAAGTGATGAAGAATTTACAACTCAAGCTGTACTAGAGAAGGTATATGAGACACATCATGAATGTTTGTCGAAAGTGAGATCTTAGGTGATGAGGTTGTCACACCAAGGAGTTCACCCAAGAAGGGAAAGAATTGATTCATCATGTTGCTTTGATGACTATCTCTTGTTTTGAAGTGATCTCACAAGGTGGTGTGCCTTCTCTAGGCTTCTAGAAGACATATATCAGTTGAAAGAAGAAAATTATGCTCTTCATTAGTCCATCAACCTTCCAATCAAATTTTTATTCATGATGAAGCTTATTGAATGGTCCAAAGTATGTTCTTGAATGAAAGTTTCCATCAGTAGTTGATGATTAGAGTCTCCATAATATTGCAAAGGTTTGTCAAAGGATGTTCATTTAGCCTCCTATTGAACTTCTACTTCTCATTGAATTTCTTAAATGGCCTTATTATTAATTCCAAGAGAGTGTGGTCAATAGGTCTCAAGGTTTTTGTTGTCTTACTCTATGTTGTCATGGTTGATTAAAGGTTAAGTCATCCTTCTTAGGTTATTGTCATGCAAGAGATGTTTTCAAGAGAATGCAAGCTAAAAATGTCAAGTTTCTTGTGCCCAAGTCCATGTACAAAGCTGATCTCAATTAGCATATAAATTGTGTTATGATTAGTGATCTAAATATGAAAAAGATATGATTAAGTCTTTAGAAAATGCCCCTTTGTTGAAATATTGCACAAGTAAGTGTCATTCGTACACAAAGAATCAAGAGTATCTATGTCCATGTTCTTCATAGTATTCACAAGCTTTAAGTGATGAGATAAATGTCCTTTTAACTCAAGGTTTGTTAATATATCATTAATAAGTTGAACTTGAATAAAATATTGATCCTAATAATGTCCTTGTGTAAAAGTTGCAATATATTCCAAGGGGGAGTGATTCACGTTGCAAGTGTCTATGATGAATGCTAAAGGAGTGAGAATAAGGATATCTAAGTTATGTGAAGCCTATGTAAGTCAAGAAAACTTTTCACAAAGGGTGATAATGCAAATATAATCTCGATTCGAGTCTATGAAGAGTCTTTCAAGTAGAATCATAGCATACTAAGGGTCTCCATGTTATGCTCAAGCATAAAATCATGCTAACATAACAAGGTGCAGGTGTGTAAAGATATTATGTGGAAATAAGAGTTAGTGATATCACTCAATCTGATGTGATGAAGATCATGCCGAGAAAAAATCCATGTTGAAAAGGTGGTTGTTAGTGCAAAATCACAGCACCCCCAAATGAGTCGTCAGATCTACTTTTCTAAGGCAAAGTCATTTGGTGTGATCCGCATAACATTGAGTTTTCTCCAAAGTGTGGGACTTAGAAAATGTGAAAACTCTCCAAAGTGTTGGTTCATATTCCTTTGTTTAGGTGCATGGGTGAAAACTTGCAGAGGGCCTATTCCTAAACCTAATCTAAATTTTACCAAGGAGACAGGGATGAAAAGAATATAGGAAATCAAACTAAGCTATAAGGTGATGCACCAAAGGAATGATGAACATTTGTTTTTCTTATAGACACAAACCAACAAAATGCATACAATAACCAAGCACAGATAACCAGATCTATAATGAAAGACCAGATGAAAGCAAAATAGACAAGAAAGGATCTAAAATCGATCACAGACATGTTTTATTGCTCTGCAGATTGGTACAGTGCATTACAAAGTGGCCAAGAGGCAAAAACATATTATAGTCTAGTGGAAGGTCTGAAAACTCCATGAGTTCCTTTGCCAGAAGAAAGGGGGAGCCTACAAAATAGAAGAATGTTTAACCCTTTACAATGAGTCTCGACCTAGAATTTATAGATTCAATCGAGAGAGAAGAAAGAGAGACAGGTGGGAAAATTAGGTCAAATCCCAACCACTAATATAAATGTATCCTTTAACATCTATCCCTAAATCTCCCTCAGCTGCATCAATCTTTGGTTTAGCGCCTTTAAGAAGGAGGAAACGGCGGAGTAGATCGAATTTGATCTGGTTGTTGGGGCATATGGATCCCGTATTAATGGCCCTAAAGATGTTTTCTCCATTTTCCTTTACCTAACCTCTCCAAACTTAAATTTTTCAGATCTTCATGGCATGGGCGAAGCCAAGATCTTTCCAATGGTGTCAGATTTGTAATATTTTGAGCTCTGAGTCAAAAGATATGCCCCTTTGAAGTTTGTATTGGGTCCGTACAAATGGGGGGGGAAATCAGTTTGAAAAAATGGGCCCGCTTTTGACCTTTGGGACACATGGAGGGTTGGCACTTATCTGAAGGTGACCTCTGTATTTTGATCTTGGAATAGCGTGGAGGCGACATGTGGCCTCTTCCGCCTTTGCTTCATTTCTTTGTTTCTGGCTAAGTCTTTTTCTTGGCGAGGTCATATTTATTTAACTGGGAGACACACGGTGGTTTGGCACTTGTTTAAGAACCCTCTCTCTATTCATCCCCCGAGTTAGCATCGTTTGGACACTTGGCACTCTCCGTCGGCCTACCCTTATGCATTGACTATTCAACCCGACTCTGTCCCCTTTGAAGAGACTAGACACATGGAGGCTCCACGCTCATTTGAAACTCCCAATCAAAATTTTCCCCTGAAGGAGCGTTGGGTTGACACTTGGAAGCCTCTGTGGGTCCTTGGACTTTTCAACTATCTTTACCTTACTTTTTCAGACCCTGGGCTACGTGGTGAACTGGCGCTTGTTTGAGTCTCCACTTTTGAATCTACCCTTGGAGATGCGTCGCTTGGACACGTGGCATCCCCACCAACACTTCTATACTTAGCCCTTTTTAAGGCCCACTTTTCCCACCTTTTGACCTTGGTTGACTATTTTCTACATGGAGGGCTGGCATGAGTTTGAGTCCCCACCTTGGGCTCCCATCTTGGATTTATGTCAAACCAACACACACACTGCTTCTTCCTACCTGGCCGAAGACTTTTCAATCGCCACACAACTTTTGGGGCTTTGGACACGTAGAAGCTTCGGCACATTTTGAACCTCCTTTCATGGATTTAACTTGGAGAAGCATCATTCGACATGTGGCCCTCTCCACTTTGCCTTCTCCATACTTAGCTAATTTTTGGACTCGTTCTGAACTGTTTTGAGCCCAAAGACTTTGGATCTTCACAGTTTCTTATTTTTCTTTCCCCTAGCCTCTCCATGACACTTCTTCTTCTCCTTTGACCCTACTACTCTATTTCTAAGCCCACCTATAACCCGTAGAATGGATTTAAAGCCCGGTTTTCTCGTAAAAGCCTATTTTTGAATTTATCCTACACAGGGTTGTTTGATCTTCACAGGCCTCTACCACTTCCATTACAGAGTCCTCTCACAATCTATTTGTAGGAATCGAATGTGATTTCTTAGGTTCCTTTAGTGCGGGGGCATTCTGATCCAATATTTTTCCTGAGGCAAAATATGGATAACAATTTGGTGACTCATAGGGGTATCTACACTGCTTACATGAAAATATCAATTACCTTGTCTTATTTGTTGGGCATGGATTCGAGAATGATGGTCTGAAATAGATTCTACCTCTGATTCACAAGCCTAACTGTTATATTCTTAATCTTCATAAGAAATATTGAAATGATGGTTTCTGAGAGTAGAAGATCGTTTTGACCTGGGGCTTCATCTGTTTTACTGAATGAGTTGTGCAAGAGCAACAAAACAACACCACAACTATATAAAAATTTGAAATCATACATGCTCTAAGTAGAACATGCGGGCGTGTAAAGCACTTAGAAGAAAATCAACCTAAACTACAACCATATAATGTGCACAAGCACTTAGAGGAATGAGAAACTAAGCTAGTATGTAAAAGGTGAGAACTTCCTTTTTTAGTAGCAGTGTTTAAGATAGATTCCATTCACCAGAATTTACAACTCTTCACCCTCCAATGTAGATAATTAGAAAGCATTACTACTCTTACATTTTGTGACCATGTAAGGGCCACTCCTAATGGCATCAAACATGGAATAACTTTCTCGGTTTTTCCCGATCTGCATCCCATTTCAAAACTAGGTATCCTTCTTAAAAGGTCCTTGTTCTTTCCTTCTTTTCAAAGCATCTCTTAATTGAGGCTTGATCCTTCTCTATTGTCTAAAGTGCCTTCTTTTGGTTCCTTCCAACTCCATCACTCTGCATACCTAGCCTCCATTGGTTTGAACTCGGACATCTCCAATTTACTTCGATGAGTTTCAATGCTAGCAACTCAAGTGATATAGGTAACACTTGCTTCTTTCCCATAGACAAGTTTGAATGGAGAGCTTCCTGTAGACCTCTTGGGTGTTGTCCTATCAGCCCATAAGGCTGATTTGAGTTTCGTGTGCCAAGTCCTTTGATTTTCATTCAAATTTCTTCTGACAATCTTTAGCAGATTCTTGTTTGTGGACTCAACTTGGCCATTACCCTAAGGGTAATAGTTTAATGAAGTGCTCAATGATTTTGGAACCTATGAATTCCAATGCATTGTCTTGATATAATGGTGGCTAGCACTCTAAATCTGGTCATTATCGCTTCATAGAAGTCTAATATGCTAGACTCATTAACTTCTTTGAGTGCCACTGCCTTGGTCCACTTGGTAAAATAGTATTTTTCCATCAGAATCCACGTGTGGCCTTGGCTCAAATTTGGATTGATGACCTCGATGAAATCTAACCCCCATTGCATGAATGGTTGGTTAACTGAAATGGGGTGTAATGGGAGTGTTGCTAGCCTCTCTTTACCTCTGAATAATTCGCAGTTCCTACACTTTTTGATCCATGCATAACAGTCGCTAAACACCCAGAGCCAATAATAACCCGCCTTCATGATCTTGATTATTTTCCCCAGTGGAGCGAAATGGCCTCCGATTGCTTCATCATGGAACTCTTGTAGTAATTTCTCAACCTGATTTGTCCTAATGCACCTTAACATGATGCCATTGATGTCCCTCTTGAACAAGATGCCATTAATAAGCACATATGGGATGTCTGTAGTCAAAATGTCTCCTTTTCGTTTTATTCAATTCTAGAGGACACATGCCTATTTGTAGGAAGCATATAATGCTCGAGTCCAACAAGGAGTGGGCATATCCTCATGACTATCTGTAGGACAAAAGTAACTTCTTTTTCATCACTTTCTTCTTCTTGTTGACTGAGGCCATTGTTCACACAATCCCTTCCCAAAACTAAATTAGTGACCTTGATTTTAATGTCATACTCCATGACATGAGTGATCCACCTTGCACACTTTTCATTCAGGTCCTTGTTGAGAAGGAAGTATTTAACTCTGTATGGGAGACCAATAGTTGTTTTTGTTGTTTGAAACCAAAATTTTAAACTTCTTCAATCCTTTGATCACTATCAGGACCTACTTTTTGATGAAAGGGTATTTCACTTCATAATCTTCCAGACCCTAGCTGAAGAAATCAATTGGCTGCTCTGTATCTTCTTTGTTCTATTGTACTAGGATTGTAGAAATCGTGTCACTGCCACCAAAGGCATATAGTATAAAATCCTTAGAAAAATCTGGATTCACGAGAGTTGGGGCTTGCGATATAGCTTATTTGATGGCCTCAAAACTCTTTTCCTTCAATTGTCCACCTAAACACCAAACTTTTCTTCAACATCAACATTATTGGCTTGACAAGGGCAACAAAGTTTGGTACAAACCTACGGACAAAAATTTATTTTTCCTATGAAGCTTTGAAGAGCCCTCTTTTGGCTTGGCAATGGCAATACTCTTATAGCTTCAACTCTTTCTAGGTCAATTGTCAAACCTTCCTTTGACACAATGTGGCCTAGAAGCCTGCCCTCATGGGCCAAGAATATGCATTTTTTGGGGTTCAATGATATCCCAAATTTCCTACACCTTTGGAACACTTGCTTAGGTGAAAAAGATGGTTTGTTGCATTTTTGGAGAATATAGTAATGTCATCTAGGTAGATCAACACTATTTTGTTGATCAGCCCTTTGAATGCCATATCCATTTCCCTTTGGAAAGTGGCTCTAGCATTAGACAATCCAAATGGCATTTTTCTGTAGGCATAGGTGCCCCATTTGGTGGTGAAATCCATTTTGAACTGATCATATTCTTTCACCATGATTTGGTTGTACCCTGAGTATCCATCTAGGAGAGAGAATCTCTCTGAACCAGACACTACATGCAAGATCTACTCCATTGAGGGAAGTGGGTAGTGATCTTTGAGGGAGGCTTTGTTCAAGTCACGAAAGTCAACACACAACCTAATCTCCCCATTCTTCTTCCTAACTGGGACCAAGTTTGTGACCCAACTTGAGTGTTTGATTGGAAAAATGATACTTGCCTCTATCAGCTTGTTCAGTTCTTTCTTCATCAAAGGCTCAACACGTGGGTTGACTGGTCTCTACTTCTGCTTGAACGTCTTAGCAGCTGAATTTAGCTCAATTGTGTGTTGGGCTAACTTTGGATTGAACCCTCTTAAGTCTTCATACCTCCAAGAAAATATATCTGGAAACTCTTGGCAAAGGTGTATGAATTCATACCTTTATTGCTCTGTAGCCACCTTACCAACTTGTAGAGTTTTTCCTTCTCCAACTAGAATTGGCTCCGAATCTTCCCCTTTGATCTGTATGTTGGCCTTCTCTTTTCAAAACTAATAATTGGGATTTCAGATAGACTCCAATGTCACTAGGCCTTTGGGAAGCCTATTTGTATGCAGATGTACTACTTGATTTCCATATTGTTGCTCTAGCTTTGCTTTGGTTTCTAGCCAAGAATTCAGCTTCCTCTAGAAAAAAGTTGATGATTTGCTTGATCATTCTTGAACACCTACCAACATGTGTTATTATCTGTGCTCAACTTGGTCTCACAATCACATGGATATGTGGTTGTTCTTTGTCCCTTTTTATGTTGTCAACTACATCAAATGTTGTTCCAACTGCTGCAAGCCTGTCAGCAGCTTCGTTCTCCTTTCTGGGTATGGACATGATGTTGAAGGCTTTGAAATCCTCAATGAGGTCCCACACCCTATTCTTGTAACCTTTGAGTAGGTCATTCTTGACAACATTTTTTCCTTTGACTTGATTGGAAACCAGTTCACTATCACCAAACACCTGCAAGTTCTTGATTCCTCGTCTTTTGGCCCAATGCAGTCCATGGACCAAAGCCTCATATTCTACAGTGTTATTTGAGTAGGCAAACTAAAATCTGAAAGTTGAATAATAATTCATACCTTGGGGGACACAATCATAGCTCCACCTTCAACTCCTTGTCTGCTCCTAGAGCCATCAAAGAACAATTGCCAAACTTCATTGTCATTCTTGTGCTCTAGCTTAATGATGTCAGGAAGAGGATGATTCTCCTCATGCAAGTAGTAGACTCCTAGTTCAAATTCTTCCATCTCCTTATAGGGATCAAAATCATGTCTTTTGACCACCCATTTTTCGAGGGTCGGGTCCAGGATACACCCCACCTTGGTATCTACTTTAGAAGTGCTTAGGAGGTCCTCTGGATCAAAATCTAAACAATTTTTATTGATTGGGCTTGGTACATAAGACTCAATGTGATAGTCTGCTATGGGCTCGAGATCTGATTGTGGCCTTCACTCCATACCTTGTTCTAAAGAGCATATGTGACCAGTCAACAAACAAGTAGCCTCCAATTTTGGCAGTGAAGTCCCTGGACAAACACAATGCAAAATGTGGTGGCAAGTCTATGACTGACACGTTACAATACAGTCACATTAGGGTAGGCATGTAGTGTGAGACTCAAATCCTTGATGACTCCAACAGTGGTCACTATTGTCCCATCCAATTGTACTACTCCTCTAGAGATGACTTCATATTGGAGACCTAGTTGATCAACTATTTGTTTGGGCATTACAGAACTACTTGCTCCCGAATCGATCATGCAGTTGTGCACCAATTTATCTCTAATGATTAATAAAACGTAAAATGGGGAGGATTTATATTCTTACCTCATTTTCTTCATGGTTCCTCTCAGGTTGAACCGCATTGGTAAGCACTTTCTCTTGTTGGTTAGGGGGTTGACTTGAGCTTAACCAATTGGCCATGGCAGTTTGCAATAGATCCCTCTGCCCTAGAATGGCTAGTGATGCCCATAGTAAAAAATTTTACACTTATCCTCTTCATTTTTCAATGATATTAAATGAACTATCCTTCATTGCCCCTTCCCTAGCACATTTTCCTCTTACACATGGGTTGTTACAACCGGTGCCTTAAGTAGGTCTAGAAGGTGGCTTGGATTGATTTTACACATTGGGAGTTGTATTTTGAATGCTAATACCTTGCTAAGCAACAAAGGGTTGAGGATCACCTGAGCTTGGTGAAAGTCCTCCAATATTTCTCCTCTTAGACCGTGTATTGGCAGCTATACTTTGAGAAGAAGTCGATTCATTCCACGAAGTCTTCAACTCCGCTTATCAATTGACAAGCATAGTTTCATTTGGGGGTCCATCTTGCTGAGATCCTTTTTGTTGACTTTCTTCATGGCTAGGTTCTTGTGACATAACAATGGTTTGCACCATCACATCCTGATTTAATGCACCATTGAAGCACATCAACTGATTATGTGGCTGATTACATGGGAAACACCATTCATACTCTTGTGCCATGTTATTTTGCATTGGAACCAATCCCCTTAATGTTGAAACTATGTTTAGGTCATATGACCTGAAAGGTCTAGTAACTTGAGGTCACCCTTGTTGTTGACTCTAATTTACTGACCTAGGTGGTGGTGGTCTATTTCTTTGATATGGGGGTGCGGCTATCTGAGCTTGTGGGCTAACGATATGGCCTAGAACTCGAGCATGTTGTTTTTATGGTTAATAGCTCATTTCCCGGTTTTCAGTTGTTTCATAACTTCCTAAAGCTCCTTTGGTGTGTTAGATGATGAATTGGAGGCTTCAATGAAATTTGACTCCTAGGGGTGGGTATAGGAACTAATGTAGGCATTTGGCTGTACACAGGTTTCCTAACTCATGGTATAGAGGCATGTATGGCCTAGGAGCAAGTTTTCCAGTGTGAATCAAATGATTCTCAGCTCCTATGGAAAGGCTATAGGATATAGGTAAGGTTGTGCCCCCCATTGACTGAATCATCAAACAAATATAAGAATTTAAAGCCTTAAGAATGTATAAGAAGGCACCTTCATTAGTGGGTTTTACTGTTGTTGGAATCCTATCCCAGGTTCTTTGAAATTTGAGGTTGAAATCCGTCATTTTCTCATTTGGAGCTCTCTTGATTGTTTTCAGCTGCTCCAACAAGGATAGGTTATCTCCCTTTTCTCCAAACTAGTTTAGAAGAGTTGTGCACAGCATTGGTCCCAATTTTGAATAGAGCCTTCTTCAGGCTCTTGAACCATTGTGAAGCTTTTACCTTTGAGTGAAGAGGCTAGAAACTTGACTATAATATCCATCTCATTGATCTCATGGATTGTACAAACATTTGCAATGTCTTGAATGTGGTCATCGGGACAAGTCTGGTTCTCTCCCGGTGAAATATGGGATGCTCTTCAATGCTGCCACCGAGATTGGGTTTTGTGCATTCAGAGAAAGTGGGCTACTACTTACTAGAGAAGTTAACGTAAGGATTTTGTTGTTAGTGTGCCATCTTGATCGGCCTGAGTACCCTTCTTGATTGAAAGAATGACCTGCTAGGAGAAGGTGTTGATAAGGCTATGTTTGGAGGAGATGGAGACCTCTGGGCTCTTCTTCTTTTCCTTTTTTCTAGAGACAAGTGTATGTGTATAAACTGTCCTTCCTCTCTTGTTCTAGACCTTGTTTGTATCCTTCTCATGAACTTGGGAAACTTGGACTGTTGGAACCAGTGGATTCTATCCCTTTTGGAGTTTCTAGATGTGCATTTTTAAGAGCTTCTTAAAAGCTAGAATCACAACAAGTTCACATTAACCTTACTGTAATAAATATGGAGACTTTCATCCCACCGGGCATGCCAAAACTATTAGTGTAAAATCATAGCACCCCCAAATGAGTCGTCAGATTTTCTTTTCTAAGGCAGATTCATTTGGTGTGATCCACATAATATTGAGTTTTCTCCAAAGTGTGGGACATAGAAAATGAGAAAACTCTCCAAATTAGAGGTTGGTTCCTATTCCTCTGTTTAGGTGCATGTGTGAAAACTTGTAGAGGGCCTATTCCTAAACCTAATCTAAATTTTACCAAGGAGACAGGGATGAAAGGAATATAGGAAATCAAACTAAGCTATAAGGTGATGCACCAAAGGAATGATGAACATTTGTTTTGCTTATAGACACAAACCAATAAAAAATTCATATAATAACCAAGCACAAATAACTAGATCTATAATGAAAGACCGGATGAAAGAAAAAGAGACAAGAAAGGATCTAAAATCAATCACGGACATATTTTATTGCTCATGTAGAGATTGGTACAGTGCATTACAAATTGGCCAAGAGGCAGAAAACATATTACAATCTAGTGGAAGGTCTGAAAAATCCATGAGTTCCTTTGCGCGAGGAAGAAAGGGGGAGCCTACAAAACAGAAGAATGTTCAACCCTTTATAATGAGTCTCGACCTAGCATTTATAGATTCAATTAGAGAGAAGAAATAAAGAGAAGCGGGAAAAGTAGGTCAAAGCCCAACCACTACTATTCATGTATCCTTCAATATCTATCCCCAAATCTACCTCCGCTGCATCAATCTCTAGTTTGGTGCCTTGAAGAAGGAGGAAACGAAGGAGCAGATCGAATCTGATCTAGTTGTTGGGGTAGATGGATCCCGCATTAATGACCCTGAATATTCTTTCTCCATTTTCCTATATCTAACCTTTTTAAAATTAAAGTTTCAGATCTCCATGGCATGGGTGAAGCCGAGATCTTTCCAATGGTGTCAGATTTGTAATATTTCAAGCCATGAGTCGAAAGATATGCCCCTTTGAAGTTTTTATCGGGTCCATACAAAAGGGTGGGAAAACTAGTTTGAAAAAATGGGCCTCCTTTTGACCTTTGGGACACGTGGAGGGCTGGCCCTTATCTGAAGGCGGCCTCTGTATTTTTCTCTTGGAATAGCGCGGGGCTGACACATGACCTCTTTCACCGCTTGCTTCATTTCTTTGTTTCTAGCTAAGTCTTTTTCTTGGTGAGGTCATATTTCTTTGACCGGGGACACACGGTGGTTTGACACTTGTTTGAGAACCCTCTCTCTATTCATCCCCTGAGTTAGTGTCATTTGGACACTTGGCACTCTTTGCTAGCCTGCCCTTATGTATTGACTATTTAACCCAAATTTGTCCCCTTTGAAGAGACTGGACATGTGGAGGCTCCACACTCATTTTAAAATTATGATCAAAATTTTCCCCTGAAGGAGTGTTGGGTTGACACTTGGAAGCCTCTGCGGGTACTTGGACTTTTCAACTATCTTTACCTTAGTTTTTCGAACCTTGGGCTACATGGCAAAATGGCGCTTGTTTGAGTCTCCGCTTTTGAATCTACCCTTGGAGTTGCATCGCTTGGACACGTGGCATCCCCACAAACACTTCTATAGTTGGCCCTTTTTTGAGGCCCACTTTTCCCCTCTTTTGACCTTGTTTTACTATTTGTTACGTGGAGGGCTAGTGTGAGTTTGAGTCCCCGCCCTAAGCTCCCATCTTGGATTTGTGTCGAGCTGACACCTGGCTTCTTCTTGCTTGGCCGAAGAATTTTCAATAGCCGCACAACTTTTGGGGCTCTGAATGCATGGAAGTTGGCACATTTTTAACCTCATTTCTTGGATTCAACTTTGGAGAAGTATCATTCTAACATGTGGCTCTCTCTGCTACCTTCTCCATACTTAGCTGATTTTTGGACTCGTTATGAATTGTTTTGAGCCCAAAGACTTTGGATCTTCACAGTTTCTTCTTTTTCTTACCCCTGGCCTCTCCGTGACACTACTTCTTCTCCTTTGACCCTGCTACTCTATTTTTGAGCCCACCTGTAACCCGTAGAATGGATTTAAAGCCCGGGTTCACTCGACAAAGCCATTGTTTCTAAATTTATCCTACACATGGTTGTTTGATCTTCACAGGCCTCCACCACTTCCATTACAGAGTCCTCTTGCAATCTATTTGCGGGAATCGAACGTGATTTCTTAGGTTCCTTCAGTGTGGGGGCATTCTGATCCAATATTTTTCCTGGGGGAAAAATATGGATAGCTTGATATTAAGCATCTCCTTCAGAAAGAGATATTAAGGTTGTCATGTCATCAACTACAATAATATGTAAATGAAGTGCTCCAAGCATGAAAATGTTTCTAAGACAAATATTGTAGGTAATTCTTGAATATGAGAATGTTTTATGTATTTCACATAATGTTAAACGAAGAAGGTTTTTGCAGAAGTCTAAACCTTGTTCAAGTTCTTGGAGGTCTTACCTGAGTTGTGAAAAATACTAAAGGGTATAGATGTTATGTTGCAAAAAGTATGATGATGTTTGAGTGTGATATAAGGACAAGGATAAGATTAAATGCTTACAAGTTAGTGAGAAAATAGGTAAAGGGGTTGTAGTGAATATAAATAATGGATATTTTACGCATCATGCTAATAGTGCTTACTATAGTGAGTAAAAAATGATGACCTACAAGTTTGGAAGGTTTATTGGAATAAGGAAATGGATGAGAATGTCCAATAGTGAACTTAAGGTATCTTAGGAACCTATAAAACCTCGTGAGTCACAAAAAAATGATTATATAATGACATGATTCAAAGGAGAGAAATTTATTCTTATAAATTAGTAAATGGACAAGGAAAGGAAAAAACACTTGAAAATGTCCTTTATGACTAGTTTGTTTTGATTGATCAAATATTATGGCTTAAATACATGATAAGTGCATGACTTCTTGTAGATTTAGACAAAGGAGGAAAAAACTATCCAAGGGGGAGGTACATGATCTTGGTTCATGATGTGCATAGGTTCTATTGATGGCCAAATTTGGGTTAAAAGGAACTGAAAAGTTGATTTAGGGATCTAATCTTCAAATAGCACAATTAACTAGATTACAACAAAAATTGAACTTGTTTTTGAGTATGATGAAGTGAGATATATAAACATGAAAATAATAGGTTCGGGGGAGCATTGAATTTTATTGGTGGAAAAATCCATGCATTTATTCAAGACACAAGCTGACAAGTTAGTAAGTCTAAACCAGGGATCTTCTCGAGGTAAGGTTATGCTTTGTAAATGATTACTTGCATTTTGTTTATATTGTTGAATATATGAACCTTTTTCATAGATGTTAAAAGGGGAGAGATTGCTATCATAAATAAGGTATGAATAATTCAAATATGGTGGTGTGTTTGTTTTCCATTAAGGTTTCTAAGTTTTTTGCCATCAATGAAAAAGGGGGAGATTGTTGAACCTTGGTGCATTGGTGTTGTCATTGATGTCAGGTGGAATTGATGGAAAAGGTGTGAGTGGTGAAGTGAGGACCAGTCGGGGAATGAAGGGTTATTTGTAGTTCCTTATCAATGGTGGTTAGAGTTCACGAGTGGTTTTAAGATGTCTTCTTGAACATTTAGGATGGTTTCAAGGTATTACGAGGTTTGGTCGGTGAGGTTGTTTTACACCGGATGTATGCGAGAATCTTAGTATGCTTTGCTCGATGTCCCATAGTTCTAAAATGGAGACTCAAGGATGTGCAAGATTCTATGGTTCTCATTAGGTCAAGTGTTACAAGTCACATTTGGAGCTAGTCCATTCGAGGCCTAGTTCTAGAGCCTAATGAGGTGTAAGAGCTCAAATTAGGCCATGAAAATACTAGGTAAGCATGGTAGAAGCCTAGGAACACTTCCTAGAGAATTCTAGAGAATATGCGGGTCAAAATTTATCCTTTGGAAGCAAATTTGAAGTTTCCACTAAAACTACCTTTGAGAACTAACAGTGAAAGCTTAGACAAATGAAATTGGTATTGACTGTAAAGGATCATTTATGAGAAATAAATCCATAGAGAATGTAGAGGGAGGTTTTTTGGTGCTCTGGATAAATTTTCATCAAATCTTGAAGAATATTTTTGAAGTTATTCAAGTTTTACCAAACCCAGGTAAAGTGAGAATGGCTAAAACAATGACCTGCCTTCTTAGCACTCAAAAAAAAATCTCAATACACCTTTAGATAAATCATAAGAGGAAGTTTTGAAGAATAATTCAAGACTAAACTTTTGTTAAAAACATGAGGTCAAAAGGTGGAAGAACAAGAAAGTTCTCTTCATTTTTCTAACATTATTCATTCTTTCTCCAAACCTCCTTGAAGCGATAGGCATAAAATGGGAATATTTGTCTCCAAATCATGTTTTCAAGTTGGTACAACCCATCATGAGTGTAGAATACTTCCTTTAAGACAAAATGGTGGGTTTTGTGTTCTTCATGGTTGAATGTACCATACAGAGCTATCTCAGGTCCTTTCAAGCATGTGCATTAAGTCTAATGTGAAGGTATTCATGTTGAAAATTGTGACATGGATGGTCATATGAGGCATTATCTTATTGACTATAGATATTTTTAGAGGATCCATGGTGAAAAATGGAACAAAGTATGCCTATCTCAGTCACCACCTTGAAGAGAAAGTCTTGACAAGAACTAGTTCTTGGTCTAGGTGAACTTGTGGATGTAAAGTGCTTGTGTCCAAAATCTATATGAATCTGAACAAGGTACAAAATTCCTAAATAATTTATTCAAGCCAATGTCTTGATCAGATAGAGATATGTGATGAACAACCTCTATAGGGCCAAAATAGTCAACTCAGGACATTCACAATGGATGTGTTTTGAGCATGAAAAGTAGACTTTTCTCTTTCAAATCCACTCAAGAGAGGAATGAAATGGTTGAACACCTTATTATATGAGTGTATGAGATATGTATAGTTATGCGTGTGAATTTTTTTCAGAGCAAGATACCTCCAAATCAAGGCTTCCCTATAGGGTCTTAAGAACAAGTTCACACAATCTGAATAAAAGCTTGATTTTCATGAATATATTCCTTGAAATGGTGATTAATCTTGGTATGGAAAGTTGTAAAAGGTTTATAGCTTCTCAAAAAATTATCTTAGATGCTTTGGGTAGAGGATTTCATTAGTAGAACATCAAATTATTATGGCTAGGTCTAAGTTACGTGATATTCAAGATGACAAGGGCTGTGACCTTAAATTATAAAGTTGTTCCATATCATTCAATGCAAAAGAAGGTTTGAGATGGTTGAAGAAATATTTGAAGGAGTGCTTCCTCACATTCAATGTATAGAAATGAAGTATAATATGTTGAAAGCTCTCAAATGACTAAATAGGGTTTTTAGACTAAAAACCCTCACTATGCACATTTTTGGAAGATCAAGTTCATTTTACATTTTTGGCATGATCTCGGTTAAAACAATGGACCTGAGAAGTTGTGCATAGCCATGATCCACCTGGAAAGATGCATTTGAAAGTGTGATATCTTGAGATAGTGTGTGGATATGTTAAAACATTGAAGATGCATATAAGTTTAGGCAATCAATGAATACACTATCTTAGCATGAAGATGGTTAGTGAAAAAATGACCTCATGAATGTTGTAGATGATGAAGTAATCATTCATTAACCTCCCCAAGTTTTGAAACTCATTAAATACCTTATCTCTTTAACATGTTGTGGTTCAGTTTCTCTAGAATTGTATATTGATGATAGTGAAGATGAATGTGCAAAATGCCTCTTGCTTTGATTATTGAAGATCTCCAAACTCTCATAGTTGATATAAACCTTTGAGAGCATGGAATTCCTAAATAACCATCTTGGTGATGGTCCTTAATCCCAATGTTACCTTTGGTTTCAAAATTGAGATGTCTAACATCTTTACTAATAATGAACTCCTATTTGGTCAAACAAAGTTGAAGGCTAAAATGGTGAAGTATGAAGGATGGAATGAGGATATAAAGGATACTTTAGGTACTTGTAACATGTTTTCATAGTGAAAACCCATGGTACATGCTTCAATTACCTACAAGACATGTTTATTAGGTAGATCATTATTGAAAATGCATGAGCATACATTACAAAATTGTAAAAGAGGTCAGTAGAGAGAATTTTTCAAGGAAGACAGGTGTAAGGGAGTTAAAGAGCTCTCATCACCCATGATTTGTCATAAAATAATCTTGAACTAACATGGAGATCATGAAGGAAAAAAATTGAAACATGACAGATGCAACTATGAAATATTAAGGAGTTACATTTGAAATCTCTTCATCTCACCATGTACGAGTTGTTAAGTGTGTAATATGAAAATTCCTTGCTTTTGAAGTGGAAAGGTCATTTAAGGAGGTAAATTTTGTTCTCAAATAGTTCATTTTTGTGTATGGAGTAGTTGTTTAAGCTTGGGAGAGCTTGCTAATGTATGTGAAATGTAGAGAAGAGTATATACCAAATAGGTTATTTTGTGAGAATAAAGGGAGATGAAATAATCACATGGAGCAGTAGATGTATGAGAAGTTCATTCTCATGAAGGAGAAAACATTATTCAGTGTAAGAAATCATCTTTGAAGACCTGATGTCAAATGTGTGAACATAGAGGTGAATGAAGAAACAAAGGGTAATGAATTGGTGAAGACAGGGCCTTGATCATGAGTGAGTGCTTGTATGTGTGAATAGGAACACATCACAAGAATGAATACTTGATCACCATTATTGTGAATGAGTTCAGGGACATGAAAAATTAGATGTTATGTATTCTTTAATGGGTTAGTTTTAGTAACATGTACATATGAAAGTGTGAGTGTTTGAGAGGGTGGTTTAAAGAGAGTATCATGAATATAATGAGAGTGTGAAGGAAACCATGTATGATAGATATTGGATGTTGATTAGGTGATCATAAGAGAGGTGAATTAGGAGGAGGACTGAGAAGAAGATTGAGCTAATCTATAGATCATAATTTTTTGTTTGAGACAAAAAATTTAGAGTAATCAAAACCTTACAAAAGTCTAAGTAACAACTCAGCAAATTAGGGAGTTGAAGCTTCCATGTAAGTTGAAGCTTACAGAAGGTGAGTAGGTGCTTGACTAAAATTTCTAGTTGAATATTCTATACAAGTATAAGCTTTCTAAAGACTAAGTAGATGTTTGGTTTAATTTTAGAGATGGAGCTTCATGTTGAGTTGAATCTAAAATGTGAGATCATTGTAATCTTTATAGGACATTCTAGTCCAAGTTAGTGCTTTGATTTCACTTGGTTTTTCTCCCTGTAAGGGTTTCCCACATTAAATCCTATCTCTGTGTGCTTTCTCTCATGTTAATTTCTTGTGGATGTTGGTTTGGCTTTATTGTCACCAAGTAAGTGAATTGAATTGTTTGTTAAAAGTTGAATAGACAATGATTCACCCCCCTCTCAGTGTCCTAAGTTCTAAATAAACTTGGCATGATCTGATGAAAATTGCACTTTTGTATCCATTCCCCCTTCCACTATTTGTAGGGTGAAACTCCACATCAACTCTCATTCAACCCTGTTAAGCCTGTTTGAGTCAAGATGGAGTTAAGGTGTTTAAGTGAGATAAAAAGGTGTCATGTTAAAACAATTAGAAAATTTTAAATTCTAAATAATTATGCTTCCCCCTCCAAAAAATCCATTTTTGCACAATTATGTTTTTGGTTTTCCCATAACATTAATCTTAAAAACTAATTATGGCTTGTATCCAATCGGTGCAACCGATCTCCACAAAACTTCACCAGATTAACTCCTTTTGAAAACACCTTCATGATTATCTATGATTCATGGCATGTGATTCCACCATTTAAATGTTATTGATGATTTATTTTTCCAACCATGAACTCCACTTTTACATAGAATAGTTGAAAATGTATTTGTAATTTTCCAGTGACTCAACAAGCCAAATTTCTTAAATTTTGGAGCAAATGATCATCATAAAATTATATTTCAATTGAGCCATTTCTCACATGATGAAGTGGATAATTTTTATGGATATGGAGGAATTTATTTTCTCTCGAGTATTATTCCCTCTTCGAAGAAATTTTCATTTTACCGGTGATCGAACAAGCCAAATTGCCTAAAATTTTGAGTGAATGTTCCTCGTAAAATCAACTTTCATCTAAGTAATTTTTGTATGATTAGGTGAATGATTTTTGACATATAGAGGACTTATTTTTATCTCGTGTTCTTCCCTCTTCGATTAAATTATCATTTTCCCACTAATTTGGACAAGAGAATCAACTAAAAATCAAAGCAGAGCATCCTTGAAAAATAATGAAACTATTGAGACCACTCTCACCTCATTCCTTCACCCAAGAGACCCACTTATAAATATAGTAAGTACTACCATGTTTCATTACCTATAAATACTAAGTTTCATGATGGACCATTCTCTGAGTTTCCATTTCTCCTCATATATCAAGGACAATCAAAGTGCTAAATTAAGACACTTACTAAAATTAGACATCCTAGAATTGGACTTACTAAAAATAGGAGGTGTTGGAATTATGGTAAAAAATTTCACACTCAATCATCTCTAGCTTATCTCACTATCCTTCATCACCATGGATCTCAAAATCTCAAGTTTTGATCCAATTTTAACTTCAAACATTGATTATCCTAACGAAGAGTGAAAGTGATGTAACAAGTATGAAACTAGAAGGATTGAAAACGAGGATGCTAATTAAACAATGAGAAGGTGCAACGGTGAGTGAAGCTATTTTTAGTGGGATATTCAGACTTGGAAAGGTCATCTTTGCAAGATAGTAGATGGTTTGATTCATCTTAATGGAGACAAAATAAGATTATCATTTCTCTAGATCGAGCAATCATCTCAAGTCCACAAAGTGCAAGTCACTCGCTAGTGTTTTTGAGCACTTATTCATGTCCGGGAATGTGTCCACATATCATAAAAGGAGGAAGTTGCAATCTCAGTACTTTAAAGTCCACAAGAGGTCAGAGGAAAAGAATTTCACTCATGAATCATTTCCTCAAAGATTCACCATAAGCGCTTTCTTCATCAACGAGGATTATCATCTTTGGATTTTAACTTCTCTCTCTTCTTCTCTTCCCCCTCTCTCTAATATCCTATTTCTTCATTGAGAATGTACCTTTTCACTCTTTTGTATTATTAACTTAAGTGGCCTTATGTTGTATTGTAAAATTTCCTTTTTAAAATAAGAAAAGGACTTAATTCCATTCCTAGAGAATGTGAAAGGTCATAAGTGGTGGCAAGATGAAAAGTCACATGGGGAGAGGAAGAGACAATTTTTAAGCTATAAATTGGGATGGATTCTCCATTCCAAAGGGTTATCAATTATTGATTGTTGTAAGTTATTGGATTTCACTACTACTTCAAGCAATAAAGCTACATTCTTCTATCTCCTTGTCTATGTTCTTCCATCATTTCTACATTCCAACTTTGAAAGAATTGTAATCTTATGAAACCAAGAAGGAAATTTGAGTATTTGATTGATGAATTCATAGAAATTTGTGTCTTTGATTTTTTAGTATTTCTATTGCTTACATGGTTGATTTCTTCTATTGAATATGGACCAACTTTGGTTCTTGTTGGTGATAATCTTCTAGTGCATACTCACACATTAACCCTCTCTCGTTATTTCTCCTACTCCAATTTACCTCTCTCCGAACTAATTCCTCCCTTGTACACTATACAAGAACTTTTCCATAGGTTTAGTGGAGTATTCATGTGTGACCCTCGCCTAACGAACACCCCACAATTTTATTTATTTTATATTCAATAATGGGAGCCTCCATATACCCAAGAAAGAGGGGCTTAGCCCCATGACCATTGGTGGAAACCAATAATATACCATGCAAAAAAATTATTTCATCAAAAATGTGATAATGATTTTGTGTGGATTTTGGTGTCCACGAAAAAACACATGGAAAATCTTAATATGTACCCATTTTTGTATCTTTCTATCTCTCTCTAATGGTAGCCTTTCTCTTGTTGGAGAACACATGTACACATACATATAAAAGTAACCAATGTATTATCCATTTCTCATAATCAAATCAACTCAAATGAAATATAAGAAGCATATAAATAGTAATCCCAAAACTGAAATATAGATCCACAATATCATCTACTACTAATCAATCAACTGATAATAATTGTTTCACTCCTAAAACATGTCATAATGATAAATAAATCAAATCAAAGAAATATAAAGTGATGTATCAATGTGACATAAACCTCTTAGTATTTTGTAAGTATATAAAAAAATTAATTTATGAACATGGGATGTGATACCAAATGAATTTTCTTGAAATTTTAGAAGGCCTTTTTTCCGAAAAACTATTCTGCGGCAAATCTTGTATTCTTTGCATTCTACAAGACCACACTTTATCAAGGCATATTTTGAATATTTTATGTTTAAAAAAATTAGTGCTCCATCATACCTTGATGGGTTCCTTTATGCATATCCTTCATTCATTTTAGTGCATAAGATCACATCTCATTGCTCAAATTTTTGTTGAATAGTTTAAGTTCCTTGTGCATGATTTTACTTTTTGCATACATATCTACTAGACCACTTATAACTTGTAACACCTCATTTTTATGCTTCATCAAATTAGGAATTTTTTTTAATTTTCCATAATAAATTCATGCCTTCATTGATTTAAATACACAAAATTTAAATCCAGCATCAATTTAAATTCAATCCATCTAATAACAGTAAAAAACCATGTGCAACTATATGGGTTGGTTAGATCTACCGACCCCCATATATTACTCTTTACGAGTGTGTATACAAAGTATAATACTAGTTAAATTTCCCAAGAATTGATAAGCAAGTGATGTTTTATAAGCGTCTACTTAGAATTCCGTCAATTGAATCCCATTTGACATCCTACACCTTAATTAGAACCTGATGAATTTGACAGTGATAATCAGCAATTTACACTACTTTGGCAAAATTTTAAGAGACATGTTTGCATTCTCGGTTTCAAGATGGTACACTCGTCATCATAAACTTTTCCTCTCACCATATCACTTTATTTAGTTATCTGGATTCTTTTTCGTTTTTTACTTATTTAGTTTATTGTTACTATTCTTAAGTAATCATTAATTAACCATTTTAGTTTAGTCATTTAAAATAATTTAAAAATTCATCTTATGGATAGGCTATCTGATTTTCAAGACAACATCCAAACCACCTTAGAGGTATGTAATGATCTCCACGAGTCATTGCATATGTATGTACCCATTCCCACGATATCGTCAACTATATCCGTTTCAAATTAAGAGACTAGTTTAGTCAAGTATAAGACTTGAAACCTTTCCACAACATTAATTAATGTCATTAATGGGTAAGTGTATGAAGTTGATGGACAAATATAGGGTCATCTGTGGATGTCATATTGCAAAAAATAGTGAAATCTCAACTTGTAGGGATTATTAGCTATATGCGCACTCAAAATTAGAAAAATTTATATAAATATGAATCGTAGCATTCGGAATCTAGTTTCTAAAATACTTTTTTTTTTTGAAAGGGACAAGTTTAGCTATATTAAACACTTAAAATTATATGACTTAGTTTTTTTTTGAAAAAACTTATAAGATTGTAGTCCGTTTGCCCACATTTTGCATGACCAAATCTTGTTTTGTTTTTTTCCTTTGGTGAAACATTAGATGGAGTTGTCTTAGGATAGATTTTATTTTATATTTTTTTGAGCAATATTGTTTTTAATGATTTTTTCCGTGAAAGTGGTCTGAAAATATTTAGAAAACGGAGCGCTTTCCGTTTGCTGCCATAACTATATCAAAAAATATCGAAATAAAATATATTTTTTTTTTAACGTGTATAGAATTTGTCCACGCTTGGGATGGTATAAGTTTTATCACATTTTGATAAGCGAAACAAAAGTTACAGTCTTAAACGTAGACATGAACATTCACGGGAAAAATGTCTTAAAGACCTATTGTTAATAAAAATTAGAAAATGATATTTATCTTATTCTATTCACTTTAAAATCAATATTTCTACAAAGCTAACAGTCCCCCTACGCGATGGTACCATTTTTGTGAAAAAAATTCAGTTTTTTAGCAAGGTTCAAGTCTTTGGAAGAGTAGATTTGAGGTTTTTTGACCTTTTACACTTCATAATGACCTTCCATAGCTTTGGTTGGGGAAAAACAAATATTTCCCGAGGCTTAGGTTCGGCAGATAGATCTACGATCGCGGTTTATAAAGCGCGATCACGGTTTTTTAACACAAACCGTGAGCACGCGCTTTATAAACCATGATCACGGTTTATAAAGCGCACTCGCAGTTCATAAATCATATTTACACACATCCCAATGTCTGAATTACCATGTGATTTTTACTCTCTGACCTTACCGTATGAATTACTGTGCGAAATTCTATCTTTTTCTACATGTTTTTCTTATCACCGGAAGCAAAACATCATGGGAGACAAGAAAAAGTCAAAAAAGGAATTCATTAAGTAAAAAAACACCAAATGAATTAGAGGCCAACAAAATTCAAAATGCTTTGAGCGAATGTGGAAACTTCGTGAATCAAGAAGAGGTTCATCTTCAACCCCAACTATTGTAAGCAATGAAGAACCAGGTAATGTTTCTACTGTCAATGTTGAAGTTGAATTAAATACTCGTGATGAAGATGTTTTTACTGTCAATGTTGAAGAAGAATTAAATACTCATGATGTAGCAAATGTTGAAATTGAAGGAGACAATGAAAATGTGAATAAGGAAATTCATGTTGAAACTGTAGACAGGAAAAATTTGACAAAAACACCTCCTAGGATTTTACGTAAGAAACCTAATTTTTTATTGAAATTGATGAAAATATTTTGAAACCAATGTCTGACAAACTTTCTGAATGACAAATCAGAAGAAAAGCCACTGAAATTTGGGATAATCATTTTGAAATTTTAAATGATTCCCAAAGATGTCAGTTGTTGGTTAGTTTGATGAAATTGATTAAAATGAGACCTACATTAAACACCTTAGGATTGACAACATCTAATATATGTGGTCAAACCTCTACAATTGTTAAAAACCTTCATGATGCATATCACATTGTTGGTGTCAAGAGACACACTAGGGATAGTAATATTGTGCGTCGTGTACTTGCTACTAGTGTTGTAAGTGAATCAATAAAAAAACAACGTTTGATTACGCAAACAAGTCGAATGTTGCAAGTTAATCGAAAAACTCTAATGAAAGTAATTGAAAGACATAATATCCTTCAATCACTCAATAACACCGATTTTTGGGCATTTTTTGCTAGAGCACCGCGTAAGGACAAAAATAATTCTGATGTTATAAGAGAAGTTGTTATTAAATTTTGGCATGATAACACTAGAGTTTCACCTAATACAAGAGATGTTATAAAATGGAGAGTTGGTTCTACTAATCATGAACCACATCCAAAGCATTTCTTAGATATGACTCAAACTCAATTTTTCGTAAGTTTGAATAAGATAATCTGGAAATTAAAATTAGTCAACATTTTTTTGAAATGTTGAAACCATTCTATGTGAAAATCAACCACACTCGCACCACTTGAGATGCATTATGCTAAATTTTTACGTATTCCTTCTAATTTTCATTTTGAAACTATGTTATCGAAATGTGGTGTTCAAGTTCCACCAATATCTTCCAGGATTTCATTCCTAATATATTTTGTAAAAAAGTTGAACAATTTTTTTATAGTCATGATTGTTTAGATGGAAGTTGTAGTACATGCAATGGATTACCTAAATTGGAAAGTTACATCCATGATAAAATTGAAGGTACAATAGGAAATAATTTAGTTGAGTTTGATAAATATAAATCATTGCATACCAATAAAGATGGAAAAGAGTCTAAACAGTGTGAGCTAGTTACTGAGAATAAATGTCTGTTTTTAATTTTTGAGAAAATTTAAGGATGAAATTATTTATGAGTATCTTTAGGCATACACATAGAGCTCAATGGTTAGATGAATAGTTCAAGCTATGCAAAGACACATTTTCTATTAGTACTATTGTTTCAATGGTCGATTTTGTAGAGAATTACACATTGCAACCACAAATGGAGGTTCAATCACAATATTACAACTCAGTACAAGTTACCATTTTTGTGCATATAGCATTTCTACATTCTCCTAACAGTACAGAGAATGATTGAAATTTTTAAGAGAGTACCACTTTTATATTAGTGATGATCATACTCATTCTACTGAATTTGTGCAAGGGTGTTTCTAGTTATTTTATGGAAACTTGTCTGATAGGGACATCCACTTCAAACAACATTATATATAGTCAGATAATTGCACGTCTCAGTTTTAAAATGCACGAATGTTTTATTAGATGGGCAGAATGCACGTCAAGATGGGTGTGCAACATATTTGGAGTTTCACTGAGGCTGGACATGGAAAAGAAGAGCATGATGGTGAAGGGGCATGTGTGAAAAGAGCTCTTGCAAGAGAAGAGTTGAAGTACAAATATGGTGCTAAATTAAAAGATGCAAAGAGCATAATGGAATGGTGTATTGACAACATGGCCTAAGGTTTTCAAGATAATTCCACAGTTCGCAGATATTTTTGGTTGATAGAGGAACAAAAAATTGCTAACTACGAGGATTGTATGACACTCACTGGGTCCAGTGATATGCACTCATTTTGTAGCTCAAACGCTACTTCGTGGGCCGTATGGACAAGAAAGTTGACATGTTTTTGTGCATCTTGTATCGAATTTGTCACTGCTGAGTGCGATTCACAAGAATGGGTGGATGGATGGATTTATAGGCCTCTAACTCCGCTTCCTAGTTATCAACCTCCAAAAGCATTACGACTTGTTTCTGCATATGAAGTTACAACATCTAAGGACTTTGATGAAATTTTGATTTTGGTGCGACAAGGTATTTATGGTTCTTTATTTAATTTTTGTATTGAGTTATGTCCATTGAAATTTTAATATGTAATTTAAATTTGAGTTGTTTGACCTTAGTTTTTTATAGGACATGTGTTTGCATAATTGCAACATAAGACAATGAAGAGGGAACAAACTATTTCTTATGGTGTTGCATCGAGGAAAGAAAGAAGTTGACTTCTCTATTATAGATGGCGAAGATATTGAGTATCCTACGGGGGTCGGTGGTAGTTCTTGGAACTTGGCTTGAAGGTTTCCATTAAAAAACTCCTCTGTTTGGGTGTTTGAAGACTTTGAGACACACGGAAATTAATCTTATTTTTGCATCTAGTTCTAGCGACAAATATTTAGTTGTATGGATATTGAGGAAGGCCTAATAACAAGATTCTTTGAAAGGTTCGAGAGTTAGATCATGAAGCAATCTTGTCTCGCTATTCGAGTAGATCTAATCCCGATGGTTCATTGGAATGAATTTACAATGCTCATGTCTGGTATATATAATTTCTTATATATATATATATATATATATATATATATATATATATATGTTAGTTTAAAGATCTAGATTTAAGTTTGAATATATTTTATTTTAAATTTGTGTATTTTGTATATATAGATAGTATATGGTTTTGATTTGAAACTTAAATTTCTTTGACTAACACTTTTATGTTTAGGTTAGTGGTGCCAGAAAAGCTTCCACCTTCACATGGTTGGCACTGTTAGTAGAGAATTTTAAATTCTTGAAGCTAAGAGAAGCTTTCATTGTTTGAAAAAGTTGTAAATTTTGAAAATGTTGTAAATTTTGAAAATGTTGTAAATTTTGAAAAAGTTGTAAATTTTGAAAATGTTGTAAATTTTGAAAACGACTCCTCCCCAAGTGTTTACAAGACCATACCTATGCGTGTGCACTTTTGATCTGGGAAGGAAAAATCCAAGAGAGGATATATTAGAGGGTCCCTACTGGCCGAGGTGTCGAATCGAGACATGAGGCGTCTCTAGGTGCCACGAAGTCCACGAGTAGTCACCGTCGAAGTTGAATGATATTTTGGTCTCGGGGCTCTTAAAGGACTACGCTCGAGCGAAGTAGCCCTAAGCAACGACCTTGTCACACACCAAAATCACCACCTCCTCTAGCAATCACCTGGCCATATGGACATGTTGGCGTAATGTCGGTTGATCTGCCATGACCCACCGTTTGTAAAATATAACATTTGACAACCTTACACTGGCTCCAACTGCACTATTTCACGCGTTTGCAAACAATAGGGCAGCGAGAGCACCGATATGAGAAGGAAAAAACGAGAGAGGATTTTGTAGAGGGTCCCTACGTCGAGGTGTTAGATTAGACGAGGCATCTCTAGGTGCCACAGTCCGAGTAGTCACCCGTCGAAGTTGAACGATATTTTGGTCTCAAGGCTCTTAAGGGACTACGCCCAAACAAAGTAGCCGGAAGCAACGACCTTGTCGCGCACCAAAACACCACCTCCTCTAGCGTTCACCTAGCCACCCGGATGTGTCGACATAGTCGGTTTGGTGCCACGACCCATCGTTTGCAAAATATAGCGTTTGACAACCTTACACTGGCTCAAACTGCACTATTTCACATGTTTGCAAACAATAGGGCAGCAAGAGCACCGATATGAGAAGGAAAAAACTGAGAGAGACTATTGTAGAGGGTCCCTACACCAAGGTTTTGGATTAGATGAGGCATCTCTAGGTGCCACGAGTCCGAGTAGTCACCCATCGAAGTTGAACAATATTTTGGTCTCAGGGCTCTTAAGGGACTACGCCCGACGAAGTAGCCTGAAGCAACGACCTTGTTGCACACTGAAAAACCACCTCCTCTAGCGTTCACCTGGCCACCCAGATGTGTCGATATAGTTGGTTCATTGCCATGACCCACCATTTGCAAAATATAGCGTTTGTCGACCTTACATTGGCTCAAACTGCACTATTTAGCGCGTTTGCAAACAATAGGGCAGCGATAACACCACTATGAAAAGGAAAAAATTGAGAGAGGATTTTTAGAGGGTCCCTATGCCAAGGTGTCGGATCAAACGAGGTGTCTCTAGGTACCACAGAGTCTAAGTAGTCACCCGTCGAAGTTGAATGATATTTTGGTCTCAGGGCTCTTAAGGGACTACGCTCGAACGAAGTAGCCGGAAGCAACGACCTTGTCGCGCACCGAAACACCACCTCCTATAACGCGTTCACTGGCCACCCAAACATGTCGGCACAGTCGGTTTGGTGCCACAACCCACCATTTACAAAATATAGTGTTTGACAACCTTACACTGGCTCAAACTGCACTATTTCACACATTTGCAAACAATAGGGCAGCGAGAGCACCGATATGAGAAGGAAAAACCCGAGAGAATATTTTGTAGAGAGTCCCTACGTCGAGGTATCAGATCAGATGAGGCATCTCTAGGTGCCATAGAGTCCGAGTAGTCACCTGTCGAATTTGAACAATATTTTGGTCTCAAGTGCTCTTAAGGGACTACGCCCGAACGAAGTAGCCGGAAGCAACGACCTTGTCGCGCACCAAAACACTACCTCCTCTAGCGTTCACCTGCCACCCAGACATGTGTCGATGCAGTTGGTTCGGTGCCATGACCCACCGTTTGCAAAATATAGCATTTGACAACCTTACACTGGCTTAAACTACACTATTTCACGCATTTGCAAACAATAGGGCAGCGAGAGCACCAATATGAGAAGGAAAAAACCGAGAGAGGATTTTGTAGAGGGTCCCTATGCATTGATATGTCAGATTAGATGAGGTGTCTCTAGGTGCCACGAGTCTGAGTAGTCACCCGTCGAAGTTGAACAATATTTTGGTCTCAGGGCTCTTAAGGGACTACACCCGAACGAAGTAGCCCGAAAGCAACGACCTTGTCGCACACTAAAAACCACCTCCTCTAGCATTCACCTGGCCACCTAGATGTTTCAAAGACAGATTGGTTCAGTACCACGACCCACCGTTTACAAAATATAGCGTTTGACAACCTTACACTAGCTCAAACTGCACTATTTCATGCGTTTGCAAACAATAGGGCAGCGAGAGCACCGATATGAGAAGGAAAAAACCAAGAGAGAATTTTGTAGAGGGTCCCTACACCGGGTTTTGATCAGACGAGGTGTCTCTAGGTGCCACAGAGTTTGAGTAGTCACCCGTTGAAGTTGAACGATATTTTGGTCTCAGGGCTCTTAAGGGACTACGCCCGAACGAAGTAGCCTAGAAGCAACGACCTTGTCGCACACCAAAACACCACCTCCTCTAGTGTTCACCTGACCACCCGGACATGCTTTGGTGTAGTCGGTTTGGTGCCACAACCCATCGTTTGCAAAATATAGTGTTTGACAACCTTACACTGGCTCAAACTACACTATTTCACGCGTTTGCAAACAATAGGGAAGCGAGAGCACCGATATGAGAAGGAAAAAAACCGAGAGAGGCTTTTGTAGAGGGTCCCTACGTCAAGGTTTTGGATTAGACGAGGCATCTCTAGGTGCCACGGAGTCCGAGTAGTCACCCGTCGAAGTTGAATGATATTTTGGTCTCAGGGCTCTTAAGGGACTACGCCCGAACGAAGTAGCCCGAAGCAACGACATGTCATGCATTAAAAATTACCTCTTCTAGCGTTCACCTGGCCACCTAGACATGTCGGCGTAGTCGGTTCGGTGCCACGACCCACCGTTTGCAAAATATAGCATTTGACAACCTTACACTGGCTCCAACTGCACTATTTCACGCGTTTGCAAACAATAGGGCAGCGAGAGCACCGATATGAGAAGGAAAAAAGCTGAGAGGCTTTTGTAGAGGGTCCCTACTCGAGGTTTTGGATTAGACAAGGCATCTCTAGGTGCCACGAGTCTAAGTAGTCACCCGTCGAAGTTGAACGATATTTTAGTCTCAGGGCTCTTAAGGGACTACGCCCGAACGAAGTAGCCCGGAAGCAACAACCTTGTCGCGCACCAAAACACCACCTCCTCTAGCATTCACCTGGCCACCCAGATGTCTTTGGTTCGGTTCGGAGGTTTGGTGCCACAACCCACGGTTTGCAAAATATAGTGTTTAACAACCTTACACTAGCTCCAACTCCACTATTTCACATGTTTGCAAACAATAGGGCAGCGAGAGCATCAAAATGAGAAGGAAAAAAAAGCGAGAGAGGCTTTTGTAGAGGGTCCTTAAACAGAAGTTTTGGATCGACGAGCCCCTCTCTAAGTGCCACAGAGTCTAAGTAATCACCCGTCATGGGTGGAGGTTTTGGGGCATGGGGGATCCTAGGTTGACCTATGCATGCACCAGGTCTACTCTGTGCAGAGCCACCTCCTCGACCAAAAAAGTCAAAAAATTCAAAATAATTCGGGACCTCATTGAGCACGAACTCGCAATATAATTTCTTCAAAAAATAAAGAGGAACCTCATTGTTGTTGCATGGTGGATAATCAAAAACCATCCACCATTGGTCCCAAAAATTATTTTTGATTCGGTCATCATGGCACCAATGGATTGGGAACCGTTTGCAAGTAACTACGAGGGGGCATTAGTTCTAGGGTCGGTAAATAATGCACAAATGAGGTCTTTTCCAATTTTTTTGTCTTTTACAGCCGCATGGGATAGTTTATCCGCATACCACCGCCTACAGTCACCTCTAAAGGTATTCCATCTATGTATTTGGTTGGTGGTGGAGTCGACTTCACCAATCAATGTTTGCAATGTATTGGCTAAAGTCATGCGAGATGGATTTGTGGCATGATTTTGTCTTATAGTCTGAATAAGGTTCTCAATGAAAATTTTATTTTCTCGGATTCTTCCAATGATATTATCTTGTGTTCCTGTTGGCTCAGTGGGGATAGAAGGAGCCACAGGAGGCAAATCTATGTTTGGAGGAGGGTTTTGAGGAATGTTCAGAGAGTTTTGAGAAATGTTCGGTGGGTTTTGAGGAATGTTTTGACGGTTTGCATGATTTCGAGCTTTCTGACCAACTGATAAAACAAGAAAATTGTATACATAAACAAACATTTCAAAAAACCCATTAAAATATAAAAAATATCCTAAAATGCAAAAAAAAAACTAAAATGCAAAAAAATGATTAAAATCGGGGGCTTATCTCCTCATCTTGGCAAAGATGGTTGAATCTATCACTATCCATAAGTCCGATGAGCAATTTTGAGGTGGTATTCAAAGCTCAAGTGAAAAACGTCTAGGAGAAATCGCGGTTTAAAATGAAAAATGGAAAAACGTCGAAGCAACGACCTTGTCGCACACCAAAACACCACCTCCTCTAGCATTCACATGGCCACTCAGATGTGCTTTGGTTCAAGGTGAGGTTTGGTGCCTGACCCACGGTTTGCAAAATATAGCGTTTCTGACCTTACACTAGCTCCAACTGCACTATTTCACATGTTTGCAAACAATAGGGCAGCGAGAGCACCGTAATGAGAAGGAAAAAACCGAGAGAGACTTTTGTAGAGGGTCCTTTAACAGAAGTTTTGGATCAGACGAGCCCCTCTCTAAGTGCCACAGAGTATGAGTAATCACCCGTCGAAGTTGAATGATATTTTGGTCTCAGGGCTCTTAAGGGACTACGCCCGAATGAAGTAGCCCGAAAGCAACAACCTTGTTGCGCACCGAAACACCACCTCCTCTAGCGTTCACCTGGCCACCCAGACGTGTTAACACAATTGGTTCGGTGCCACGACCCACCGTTTGCAAAATATAGCATTTGACAACCTTACACTGGCTCAAACTACACTATTTCACACATTTGCAAACAATAGGGTAGCGAGAGCACCAAAATGAGAAGGAAAAAACCAAGAGAGGCTATTGTATAGGGTCCCTACACTAAGGTGTCGATCAGACGAGACATCTTTAGGTGCCACGGAGTTTGAGTAGTCACCCATCGAAGTTGAACGATATTTTGGTCTCAAGGCTCTTAAGGGACTACGCCCAAACGAAGTAGCCCGAAAGCAATGACCTTGTCACGCACCAAAACACTACCTCCTCTAGCATTCACCTTGCCACCCGGATGTGCCGGCGTATTCAGTTTAGTGCCATGATGTCCTGAGGCATGACTTCTCACTCCTCGCCTCCATTCATTTCCTAGGACTCAAAACATTCAATGTCACTTGTTTACCTTCCATCTCTCTTGTTCTCTTTGGACTTGCCTCTATCCTCTTAGGTTCTTCATCACTATCCTTTCTTTTCTCTCTTGAGATATGTTGTTGTGGTGATCTCTCTCCATCCTTTGTTGCCCCAACTATGTGCTTACATGCTCATTATTTTTGCATTGTAGTAGGATTCTTTATCACATATCACTACACAGAATTAGGAGTATAAATAAATCATCAAACAATTAAGGGAACACATGTGTGAGGACATTTTATTCATAAGTTCCATCATTGATTACATGAGATTAATCATCTCTACCTCAAATTGAAGTAATGTCTCCCATCTGAAACTCCAACCCCCACCCATCAAGCAAGATCAAGCATTCAAACTGTAAAGAAGGACATGTGACCATTGGGTGAGCATGATCCTTGAAAAAGGGAATGATCTATTTCCTAAGAGTATCTCTTTGTTTAGATTGTTCTTGGTCATATTTTTGAAAATCAATAGGAATAGAGTTGAGATCAAGAAAGATAAATTCCATTGGGAAAATAATCTCCCATTTGCGAGTGAGATGAATAATTTTGATTCTCATTCCTTGGTGAGCTCAGGTGTGTTTTCATCTGACTCAGAGAACTTGTATGACATTTTGTCCCATACCATCACCTAGAGGTTTGATGCTCTAAAAGAATCCATTTCTGATTTTGAATCCCATGAGGAGAATGTATCAAATTTTTTGGAAGAATCTTCAGGATTCAAATTTTAAGAATTGGTTCAGGAAAATATTTGTGACCCTTTCCTTCAATAGTCAATACTTTAGAAGCCCTTGTAGAGATCATAGGTTATATCTCTAGAATCCTATGAAGAGTTAAATGAAAAATATTTTAGTCAATGTGGAAATATCAATGCCATTCCTGAGAATTGACTCAACACATTGGAGCATGTGAACATCTTGGAAGATGAGAAAGTTTCATTTGTAGTTTCCAGATTCAACAAGATGGTCTATGGAAAAGCCTCATCATTCAAGATCTTCCACAGAGGAAGACATGAGTTGATTCTTCATTAGAGGAGGATTCTTCATGTGATGGGTGGAACCTAAGAATACTAATAAGGGCTTACTATCAAATTTTTACCCTTTTCAACTTGGGACATCAGAATGCACCACCACATGAAATCTCTCCCTTTCGTCACTTAAGGCTTGTAACATTCTCACTAGGTATGATTCCTCAGCACCCCAACTTGATTATGTTGCCCCCTCTCATGAATACTTAACCCCTTCACACATTATCACCCCTTTAAGTCCCTTTGTCACTTAAGGCTTGTAACCCTACCCTGTCATGCCATGTAACCCAGTTAATCCAGAATGGTCAAGGATGAGTTAGAAGGTGAGTTAGCTAGGTTAATGTTAAGAGGTGAGTATAAACATACACTTAGCTATTTTTTTAATCCCTTTTTAATATTTCCTTTTCCTTCATTGCTGCTAGTATTTAGTTATGCTACTAAATTTTCAAGAAACCCTATTGCAAAAATCACATTTTTGCTCATATCTCCTTCATTTTTGCTCCATTTCCCCTGTAATTTTGCCCATAACTTCTACTCATGAACTCTTTGAAGATGATCTAAAATATTTTCCATTGGTACTCTAATTTTTATAGCATCCCACTTAAAATTTCAGAAAAAAACTTACCTTTTTAGATCCTTGCAATTACGGAGATTGAAAACACTTGAAATTTGAAGCAGAAACCATATGAAACCATATGAAAATACTAATCTAATGAAAAAAGTCATCTCAATCCAAATACAAGAAGACATGATTAAATATTTATTATTAAATTGGCATATGAGCCTTACTAAAAATAATAAGTTTTGATAACAAAGAAAAAAATTTGAATAGTTCACCTAGCATGGTTTTGCTTAATGGAATAGGTTTGCTTAACAATTGTACCATGTAGTGCTCCGGGACATGGTTTTTTAATTTTAAATCAAACATACATATCTAGAACTAATTTAAATGGTTATGAAAACATACATAGAAGGATATCATACATGCAATGAAATCAAATCAAACATATAGTTCAGATTTATCGTTATGAAAACCAACACACATGGATATATAAGAATCAAACAAAGTGTGCTCCAGACGCACGTCTCTGAAAATATATGTAAGTTCATAATGTATGTGTACATCTTGAACTGAGTGTTTCATACTGTATATAAGACCACATGCGGTAGCAAAAGGCTATATATATACAATGGACTATATGAAGAAACATGTTCACTAGGACTAGATGGCCCATATATATATATATATATATATATATATATATATATATATATATGTACATCCAGGTGGACTATGAATCTACTCATGAAACATCTTCCCTCTCTTCACCCTGCTAGAAGTAGCATGTCCATGACCTGGGGATGTAGTGGAGGGAGATGCCACTACGGATTTCATCCGTGTGGTCCTAGGTGTCTCTAAGCATGCCTGCAACCTAACCTACACATTCATAAACAACAAGTTTTTAACACCCAAAATTTTAAAATACATTCAAAATTTAGAAACTTGTACAATTTAGTTAAAATGCATGTGAAATCTTACCACAATGTCATGATCCCTATCAATTTGTTGTTGACGCATCGCAGGGACAACAATAGACTCATGAGGGGTAAGCTACATACAAATAATTAATTTTCAAATTAAATATTTCACATACATACAAAATTTGATATTGTAGATTTAAGTAATAAGAAATAATGAACCTCCAAAATTTAACAAATTTAAAAATTGTACCTCAGTTAGTGGATCTGCAGATGCTATGGCAGTATCTACAGTAGCCTCCATAGTCTGCATATATGGAGGAGTCTCTCTAACAGTCATAAGCTATACAAAAAACATGTACAAATCAATATTAAAATCTACATGACTGTGCACCACATAACAGAGGTCCAAAGCATGTAATCCATGTGAACTTCCACAATTAGAAACAAAGTGTAAAGAGATTTACTAACTTGCGTAAAACTCATGTGAGGCGTGCCAGTAGCCTCAGTTCCCAGAGCAGATGATGACCCACCAGGCTCCTGTGTATAAAAGACAAACATATTAATATGTACAACATACACATGAAACATTATAATAATAATCTAGTGCAATCAAATGAAATTAAAAATGTAAGTTTGTACAACTTGAAACTTACGTTTGAAACATGCCCAGCTATAGTAGCTAGCATGTCGACACCATGTTTCCTTCACCGGCTCTTGCTATTTAAAATAAAATAAAAAATTAGTTTTTTACATGTATGT
Source organism: Taxus wallichiana var. yunnanensis (assembly GCA_018340775.1). Taxonomy (NCBI): domain Eukaryota; kingdom Viridiplantae; phylum Streptophyta; class Pinopsida; order Cupressales; family Taxaceae; genus Taxus; species Taxus wallichiana. The sequence continues at coordinate 333,782,605 of CM031238.1, read as the reverse complement.
ACATGACGTACAATCAAATACATATATATTAAAATCTCAAACATGTGAATTAAACTAATATATATATATATATATAATTATATTTATTTGAAATTTACCTGAAAGACCAATATCAGTGGCACCCGGTTCAAAAACATTCCCGGCATCTCATCTATAGAAAAGAAATCTTGTGAACCAACAAATGATGTCGCCAAGCCCGCAGTGCATACGGCACCACATGATCCACAGTGGTGTGGTGTGCTAGAACTGGCGCCTCCACCAACATCACCAGATGCAATCTAGTCACTATGTTGGGTCAGAGTGTTAGTGAGCTCCCTCAATGCATGCAATGTATCAATCTCCACAACCTCCTTCATTGTAGGAGGGATAATTGAAGGTAGTGGGGGTTTTGGGGCATGGGGGATCCTAGGTTGACCTATGCATGCACCAGGTCTACTCTGTGCAGAGCCACCTCCTCGACCAAAAAAGTCAAAAAAGTCAAAATAATTCGGGACCTCATTGAGCACGAACTCGCAATATAATTTCTTCAAAAAATAAAGAGGAACCTCATTGTTGTTGCATGGTGGATAATCAAAAACCATCCACCATTGGTCCCAAAAATTGTTTTTGATTCGGTCATCATGGCACCAATGGATTGGGAACCGTTTGCAAGTAACTACGGGGGGGCATTGGTTCTAGGGTCGGTAAATAATGCACAAATGAGGTATTTTCTAATTTTTTTGTCTTTTACGGCCGCATGGGATAGTTTATCCGCATACCACCGCCTATAATCACCTCTAAAGGTATTCCATCTATGTATTTGGTTGGTGGCGAGTCGACTTCACCAATCAATGTTTGCAATGTATTGGCTAAAGTCATGCGGGATGGATTTGTGGCATGATTTTGTCTTATAGTCTGAATAAGGTTCTCAATGACAATTTTATTTTCTCGATTCTTCCAATGATATTATCTTGTGTTCTGTTGGCTCAGTGGGGACAGAAGGAGCCACAGGAGGCAGATCTATGTTTGGAGGAGGGTTTTGAGGAATGTTCGGAGGGTTTTGAGGAATGTTCGGTGGGTTTTGAGGAATGTTTTGACGGTTTGCACGATTTCGAGCTTGCCGACCAACTGATAAAACAAGAAAATTGTATACATAAACAAACATTTCAAAAAACCCATGAAAATGCAAAAAAATCCTAAAAAAAAAAAAACCTAAAATGCAAAAAAATGATTAAAATCGGGGGCTTACCTCCTCGTCTTGGCGGCATGGTTGAATCTATCGCTATCCAGAAGTCCGATGAGCAATTTTGAGGTGGTATTCAAAGCTCGAGTGAAAAACGTCTAGGAGAAATCACGGTTTGAAATGAAAAATGGGAAAAATAAGGACTCACGGGACTGCTAATTTTTGTCTCAAAGTTCCGCGATCGCGGTTTATAACCACGCTCGTGGTTTTAGGTTCGGTAATTGTCAAACCTGAAATTCAGGAACCGTGATCACGGTTCCTGAATTTCAAGTTTTTATGTCCATGGAATTGTCCACCAACTTTGTACACTTACCCTAATGCCCTTTAATTGATGTTAGGACTATTTTTGTGTACATAAGGTAGTTAAGTACATCAATACCATTTCATGATTTTTTAATATACTTTCGGACTCTTTTTCATAACATTGTATATTGTTGTTATTAGAAGGAAGCGATTGTTGCTTGTTGTTTCATACATAAACTGATTTATATCAACTTACTTATTCCTTGATTATGTTACCAATTTATTATATTAAATTACGTTCATTATGCTTAATCAAATTTATGAAAGTTGATATCTAAGGGAAGCAAATATGACTCATATTATTTCATACTTTAGAAGATAAGATAGATTTGATAAACCTACTTATCTTCTTTCATTGCAATTTATGTTTCTTGTTACCATTAAAACTTATTAAACTTTCCATAGTTAATAAAGACATCATGTTATAATATGAACTTTTCACATTTAATACCCAACCAAAAAAATACTTCAATGTTTGATAGTAATACAAATATGATTTTAATCAAAATCTTGATGATCTGAAAATATCTTTACTAATATATCAACAATCAATAATTCTTAATACAAGTCATAAGTGACTAAAGATGGCTATACAATAAAACATGTCTTTTTTCCTTTACGATAATTCTCTCATATTCGACACACAAGTACAAAAGATATATTTCACTTTAAATCAAATAATAATAATACATTATTTTCATTCATGTAAATAGGTACAAATAATCAATGCAAGTCAATCATCCTTTCCTTTCTCAACTTGTAGTTCCCTTTAATCCTGCAACTAAAAATGGTAAAGTACAACAATGTACATGGTCATTTCGCAAGAACCGGCATGAATAATTCCCTTTCATTCATGTTGTTAAGTTATGAACTAAATAATATTAATAGATCATCTCATTTCCTTAATAAGTATAAATGTTCCTATTTATAGATAAAGACCATACTAACATACCAACGACACAAGAAATTGTTAATTGATTTAGAAATTAGCCCCTTTTCTTCCCTTTTACTAACCTAGTGGTCCCATGGACCCGCTGCTCCTAAAAAATAGAGCGGGTGCTGCAGAGATTATTTAGGGATTGTTTACCACATTTATGGTCCCATGGTAAAAAAATTTTTGCTCAGCCTTTACCCGCTTTGATGTTGTTTGCGCACCTGGATCTGACACGAACACAGTCAGAAGGAAGAGCACAGAATGGATTTCGAACTCTGCACGACCTGTCTGCACATCACAGAGGCAGAGAGTAATATGAATGATTTGCTTTCAGAGTGCCACGTGTATCAAGATCATGCATAGGCGATGACGAGGGCATAATGGTCTATTCGGCATTCATAATGGTTGGAAGTTCTTTCCTTTTTCTTCAGGGGCATAATGGTCTGTTCGGCATTCATGTTCACAACAAATGAAATTTGGTCCATTCCAAGTCATTTTTTGTGAGTTGGGGCCTGGAACAGATGTTGTAGAATGGTGATTATTTTGTGGACACCTAATATGTAGTACATGGTGTTCTTTTGTGTCATATTAGTAATTTTGAAATACTGGCTTTGGGCCTTCAAATAAAGATTGTTGGATGAATTTTATTGTAACCTTATGTGAAATCACTAGTAAAAAAAATATTGTTGTTTTTCCCAATCTATACTCTTCAAACAAGTCGGTCAGAGTGTCCACTTTCAAGTTGCAACAACAAACTTTACATTCATACAACACTACTAGCATGACAAGCAACACAAACAAGGTCCTCTTGGAGTTCCAATCCCATAACTTTGCACTCCTGCAACTATCTAGCAGCAAGCATAAAGCCTCATATCCGAATATAATTCAGAAGATTGTCATGTGCTGAAAAAGCAAAGGCAAAAGAAAACGGTGTGGAATGAGAAAATGGTGATTACACAACCTACAACCATGTGGAAAAGAATAAATCTGCATGTTGTTACAAAGCTGCAAACGAACTTGGGTTGTCACCACCAATAATTCTAGACACACCAATTTGAAATAAGAAAGGTGCAAAATACGAATATCATTCTAATATCATTCTAAAACCTTGATAAAAAAAAACAAACTGGAATCTAATATCATCTAAAACCTTGATTAAAAAAACACACAACTTATTGACAATATTTTAAGAAGTATTCCTTAGTCATACCTTGAAATCAAACACACAAGCTTATGATCAAAAGATGGCATGACTGTATTGATGATGCAAATATAAAACCTACATATTCAGCCATTACTACCTTCATTTATCTCGACTCTGGAAAGAGAGCCAATGTATTTAAATGTAGTTCACACATTCCGCTATATATACATATGTCATGTTTTGTGCCCAATTTATAGATGCCAATAAAAAGTGGCTAGCTTATACTTTATTTTCAGGGTTCAATTCCACCATTCCACTTTACAGTGCAAGCCTCTTCATCGTATGACAAAGTCACTGACCAATCTTTCCTGTTCTAAAGCTTTTTATACTTTATTTAAAGAGAAAATGAGTGTTTTTCAATAAAGGGAAAAAGGGACAAAGAAGCTCTAGCAGTTTTCCTGAAAGGCCATAGATCTTGACAACGCTGCAGGATTAACATGCAACCCTTGTTGAGAACTTTTAACCATATCCTTATATTTTATCTTGGACTAGAAAGCTTTAAAAATCCAACCAGAACTGGAATCTTAATGTCTACTTTTTGATCTATTCATGTCTGCAATAATATAAACACATTGTCAGTAATTAAACTAAAAACAATCTTTTAAAAAATTGGTAAAAGGAAGACAAAACTGCAATTTTCAGACTTATACCTTACACATATAAGATTGTCATCACCATTAACAAAATCCATTAAGGCTTCCCGAGATAATGTTGCAACTGGATCAACTCCCAATTCATTGGTATGCACATAGTTTGCATTGTCAACAACTTCAATTCCATTGGATTCATCTTCCACTAAAGCTAACATCATATTATGCAATATGCAACACACAAGAATAGTTTTCGGTAGCATTTGTAAATTAGGCTGACAAATTCTAGATTGTAGGATTCGCCATGTATTCTTTAACCTCCCAAATGCACACTCAACAACAATATGTGTCGAGGACAACTTAAAGTTATATTCTCTTTGACTAGTTGTCAAAGATCCACTGAAAGGTGTGATTAACCATGGCAATAATGGATATCCGCCATCACCTATAATGTACTCTCTCATGTTGGAAGAACCAATGGAAACTGAATGACCATTTAACCTTTGTCCACCTTCACACAATTTGAAGAAAGAAGAATTTCGCAATAGTCTAGCATCATTAACAGAACCAGGCCATCCTGTAAAAACATCTATAAAACACATATTGCTATCAACAATGGCTTGTAAGGACATGTTGTAGTTGTGATCTCTATCATACCAATCAGCTGAACACTCATTGGCTGGAAGTCAGAATTGAATGTGAGTTACATCTATAACCCCACAACAATTTGGAAAGCCTTGTCTTTGGTGAAATCCTTCCTTCAAAATTTCAAGATCCATTGATTGTTTGGCCATTGGATGTTCCTATGAAATCGATGTTGCATTGCATTAATAAACTTATTCACAGTTCTTACAATAGTTGACTTTCCACACCCAAAAATTTCACTGATGTTTATCATTGTCATCCCAGAGGATAGTCGTAGCACTGCAATGGCCACTTGTTTTTCAACAGGAAACACTCTACTCTTTATAGATGTGACGAATGAAAAAGGTATGTCACCTTGACTAAGGTCTTCATGCAAGGATTCACAAAGAGATTCAAATAGTTCATAAGGCAACCTAAATATGCTGCGAAACCGTTGATCATCACATTTAACTTCAAATATATAGTGATTCCACCAATGCAAGGAATGAGGTTTTACATACCATTCTCCTTGTATCCTACCTCTCCATTGAGAAATTGAAAAATCTGTTTCAAGAACCAAATTCTCTTGCCCACTAGTAATTAAAAAGTCTCCATATCCATGTTTTCATCCTCTGGATTGGTGGAGTGTGATGGAATAAATGAATGTAGCTTACGCTTCTTTGATATGCGTCGAATATTGGTTGAGTCTTGAAGATCATTCCAAATTTGCAATGCTAATTGAATAATTGTTGTTGCACATGCTAGGAGGAATTTCATTTTTGCCTTGCATGATGATCCATTGTGCAATTGAAGAATGCCTCTTACAAATAGGAATATAAAAAACCTGAAATGTGTACTCCTCCCTACAAAAAAGAGCTTTAGTCAATATACAATGGAATTACTTGTTACTTCCTTGGATTCTATGCCTTCAAGAGATTGCATGACATCATATAAATTGAAGTAATGTCCTAAAGCAGGAAAGGAATATCAAGATTTGCAATCAAGAGTACAAGTTTCCTGAAAGTAGTACAATTTGCAGCCATACAACTGAGAGGAGTGCATCTTAAAGTTAGCTTCAAATATTCAAGAAAACTCCAAGTAATCACAGTTCCTAAGAACAAGAATCATTATTTAATCTGTGTGGCAGCCAGTGTCACATTAGTTTTCCATGGGCGAGTTATTACAATAGGCCAACAGTTGTGTTGGGACCTAAAGAAGTGGGAATTGCATTGAATCTGAGTTATCCAACAGAGAAAAGTAGGAATCCCTTATCAATTACTGTTAACTTGTTTAGAGTGGTTGGTTGAAAATAATGTTCTATCTATTATAGCAATGTGCTTGTGAAAAGAAAAAACTGGAATAGGATGAATGTCCACCCAATCACACAGTGTTGTAACGTGTCAGTCATAGAACAGATACAAAATTAAGGAGCATTTTTATCCATTATTGTAGAGCATAATTCATAGTGTGACATCCACCCATCTACCCAGTTGGTGCTGTAATGTGTATAGAACGGAGAATAAATAAATGCTTAGTTTTAACTTTTATCCATTATTGCAGAACATTATTCCTACTCCAGTACCATTTATAGTCCTTGATAAGACGCTGGTGTTGTTCCAATAGAGTGGAGCATTTAAGGTTTGTATATCTGTCTTATCCATCCTTTTGCCAATATCTAACAATATCCAATCATGGAGAAAAAAGAATGTGGCAACATTGATGTTCTAGCGTCAAAACGATCGAAGGGATGTACATTGGGATAGAAGTAACGAATTCTCATTTTCACTCGGTCTATAAAACGCTCTTAAGTGATGTAGATAATAAATAGTCTCGAACATAATTGCATATAGTATTACAACTTTGTGATCATAACCCTAGCTATTTGGATTTTTATCCATCAGAGATTATTGTTACTGGGTATTGCATTTTATGGCCATCTCAAACTCCTAGAACATCTAATGTCCAAGAGTACTTTAAGTAAACAAATAGCATCCTTGATATTGTTCAATATTGTAGCAATAGTTCAATATTTTAGTAATAGTTCAATATTGTAGTGATAGATTAAGTATGAGGAGCCTAGAAATAGCATCCTTGATATAGATCAATATTGTAGTAATAGATTAAGAAAAAGCATCCTTGAAAAATTGTCACTGTACATTCCAGTGATTTCACATATATTTAGCTTTGAATTGCAACTCTAAACAGTTGTTGATTCCTTATAAAATCACCTCACTAATGTAGCAGGTAAAGCTTGGTTTGTATATTCCATTCTAACCAAATTTATAAGGACGAGAGTTAGGCTCAGTGGGAAAATTAAGAGCTGTCACTAAATTTTAAGAAACACGAAACACATTTTCTTTTCAGTGGCATGATTTCTTATACATGGGGAAATTACATCTTTGATTAGATAACTGTGCATTAGAACTTTTTTCTTCCCTGAAGAATAGTCCGTCAATCATCATCAAACCTGATGGTTAGGTGTGTTTAAATTACCACAAACAGTGAGAAACTCTACAGATTGCATTTCCCACTGTAATGTTTCCTTGCAAGTTTCCACCATGGAAGCCTTAAGTGTTTAAATCTATAGTCCTGTATAACAATATTCTCATATTTTAGTCCCTTTTTCCAATTAGCTATAAGAATAAGCACTTGGTTTTCTCCTGACTGTGCTAACACACTTCCCTATAGTCTTAAGTCCTTGTAGAAACTCCACATTCATTCATTAATCTACAATAATACAAACACTTGCCTCATTATTCCTTGTATGAAATCAGACTTCACAAATGTTCTATTATCTTCAACACCTCCTTATATAGGTAATGCATATAAAAGAAGAACTTGAGATTTAAAATCATTGGAACAAATTGGACTTTGAAGATCAAAAAGTTTTATTATCAATGCCATAAGGATTACATAAAGGAAACAAAACAACCAGAGCTGCATGTATATGTTCTCAAGATAACTTGAAGAGTTGCCTCATTTCAAAATGAATCACTAATCTTCATCATTGCTTGTCCAATGGAATTTAAAGCTGAAACTAAGTTCAACTGCACATTGATCTTTTGTTCTTCAATTTTGATCAACCTCTCTTCATTTAACTCTTCCTTTTGCATGCGTTGTTCAATCAAAACACAATCTTTTTTGTGACGCTCTTCAATCAAAACACAATCCATTTCATGGCATTTCATACGCCCCTCTTCAGCCATCTGCAAAGTAGAAATTATCAGCTTATTATTTTCAGCAAACGTATCCTTTATAGTACTTGTTTTGCTTGTTGATTTCCGTTTTTTGCCAGTAGTTTGGTTGTCCCCTTCACTTTGGGACTCTTCATTTGGCTTGGACATTCTTTCCCTTGGACATCTTCATTTGGTGAGTGAGAATCCTCCCGAAATACATAGTTGTTGTCTGAAGAATCAATGGTTATATTTCCAGGGTTAATTGCTCGATCAACACCAAAATTTACCTCCATTGCATCAAAAATTTCTTTTGCATAATTTGTTGGAAGCTTTCTATCAATTCTCTCTCGGGTTGTCATATTCCAATAACTATCATGGCCTGATGGAATATGTGATTCATAATCTCGGATTCTTTTAAAATCAGGCAAAACATGCTCCCATCGATCTCGACATTGGTTTGCAGTACGATCAACACCATGACTAGAGCAATAATTTTGTACTATTTTCCATTTTTCAGTAGATGAAATGGCTTTTTTCATTGCACTGCCATTGGTTTGCGTATCTCTTTCAATACGCTTTGCTTCAATAAGAATAGAAGTGTCTGCAATGCTCCAACGAACTCTACTCTTTTGTCGTCGGTCAGAAAATTGATTTTCAATAACATCAGGTTGCTTCACTCCAATTTCTTCTTGATTGATAGGGGCAGGTTCATATTGTGGTGTTGATTTTGGTGAGAAGTAGGATTCTTTGAGAACAGAATTCTCTCTAGAAGTTATGACCACCTCTTCATTGTCCCCTTGGGTACTTTGAACAAATTCTGAGAAGTTGTAATCATCTAAAGAGTACACTTCTTCAGGTAATTCATCTTGGGAAAGTAATGTTGAATACCTAAAAACCCACCCTTCGTAGGAGTTGGGCGATGCAAGCTTTTATCCATGGGAAGGTAGAATAAAGTAGTTTTCCCTGCAGTTTTTGTAGCAATTTAATATGCATCAGATAGACATTCAATGTCTCAAAAATGCAATCGACAAAAAATATAAAACAGCGAAGGAACTTTGTACAAAGATAGTGAACCTATTCATACAACAAAATCTATTTGGTAGATTAAATTTCCTAAAATTGGATTTGACATGAATGAATATGATAAACGTAGCCATAAAGCATAAACTTCAGGTTGCTGTAAGAGAAGTGTTGTTAGCTACCATAGCAAACAAATGTAACAAGATAGCCTGTGCTATTAAGTGAAAAACAAAGACTGCTAAAATTCAGAAGTTGGAGACTTTCTCTGCAAAAGCTAAATTTTCTTAAAATCATATTTGCATGAGATTTGACCATCATCCTATTTTCTAAATGAAAGTGCAATTATTCTTCAACTACAAATACAGTATACGGTGAATTACAGCACACGCCTAAATCTTTTGTGGTATCAATTTTAGACAACAATTTCGTTTTAAAAGAGTTCCAAGTATCTAAGTCACTGCATAGTAAATATTTTTGAATTCCTATTTAACAATAATCTGTATGTAAGGGTGTCCTGGTATACCTATAACATGCTTGATACTATAACATCATCTTCACCTTAAACAAAAGATTCATATACTGGGTTGACTGTCCATGAGGGCTGATATACATTAGCAAGGCTGATATACTGGGTTGTATATATTTTAAGCAAGAATCTTGTTTTAGATGTGCCAACCACAAGAAGGTTTTAAGATTATGGCCAAGATAGAAAATTCCTACTCCAGTACCATTTATAGTCCTTAATAAGAGGTTGGGTTGTTCTAATAGAGTGGAGCATTTAAGGTTTGTATATCTGTCTTATCCATCCTTTTGCCAATATCTAACAATATCCAATCATGGAGAAAAAAGAATGTGGCAACATTGATGTTCTAGTGTCAAAACTGATCAATAGGATGTACAGCTTGGGATAGAAGTAAAGAGTTCTCATTTTCACTCAGTGCTATAAAACGCTCTTAAGTGATGTAGATAATAAACAATCTCGAACATAATTGCATATAGTATTACAACTTTGTGATCATAACCCTAGCTATTTGGATTTTTATCCATCAGAGATTATTGTTATTGGGTATTGCATTTTATGGCCATCTCAAACTCCTAGAACATCTAATGTCCAAGAGTACTTTAAGTAAACAAATAGCATCCTTGATATTGTTCAATATTGTAGCAATAGTTCAATATTTTAGTAATAGTTCAATAGTGTAGTGACAGATTAAGTATGAGGAGCCTAGAAATAGCATCCTTGATATAGATCAATATTGTAGTAATAGATTAAGAAAAAGCATCCTTGAAAAATTGTCACTTTGTACATTCCACTGATTTCATAGATATTTAGCTTTGAATTGCAACTCTAAACAGCTTGTTGATTCCTTATAAAATCACCTCACTAATGTAGCAAGTAAAGCTTGGTTTGTATATTCCATTCTAAAAGGACGAGAGTTATGCTCAATGGGAAAATTAAGCGCTTTGTCACTAAATTTTAAGAAACACAAAACACATTTTCTTTTCGGTGGCATGATTTCTTATACATGGGAAAATTACATCTTTGATTACATAAGCGTGCATTAGAACTTTTTTCTTCCACTGAAGAATAGTCCGTCAATCATCATCAAACCTGATGGTTAGGTGTGTTTAAATTACCACAAACAGTGACAAACTCTACAGATTGCATTTCCCACTGTAATGTTTCCTTGCAAGTTTCCACCATGGAAGCCTTAAGTGTTTAAATCTATTCAAACTGTTTAAAATATTCAAACTGTTCTGATTTTAACAGACCTGGAAAATGAAAAATAAATAAATTACATACCTTGATCTTTGTTGCAGCAACCTCTCCAGAAGAGATGCATGGAGTTCCCCAGATCTGCTCTTCATAAAGGTTGTCTCTCCCTCCAAAATAATGATCTCCCTCCAAAAATATTCCCGCCAAAGGCTTTTTCATAGCTATAAACTGCCATTTGCCAAAAATAAAATTTATGCGGGTGAAGGAAAACTCCAGCCCCCCCTTTTTCCCACCCGCACAAATCTTCTCCCTAAAAAGTAGGGGCTCCGATTTTCCAGGGATAGATTCGTTTCTATCCTGGAGCAAAATCTAGAAACAGTCCATGGGACCCCTCCCTAATATACTATATTTATCATATAATCTCATTTAAGACTAACTCAAATCACATTTCACTAGCACAACTTAATATCCTAACCAAAGGATTACTTTGTGAACTAACAAAGCTCAAAGCTAAAGTGTGTTGCACATACAAACATAAATCTCCCACATTTCCAAGTTTTGAAATTAAGACTTAACTTTTGAAAGGATTCAATACATTTAAACCTCTTAATTTTTCATGTAACCAACATCAACATAGTCTTACTAACCTAACTGTTACCTCAAAATAAAATACATGCAATAATACTCAAATGCATCTCACAGAAATAATATTACATCTACTATTATACAAGTATCGACCATCCATCAACTTACACAACAATATCTATGCCTTAATGCATGGTTTTATTGACAGATGGTTTTAAATGCATAATTCCATCTTGATGAATACCCTGTGCCTTTAAAATGATCACAATTAATAAATCTAACAAAGATTCAACTAGAAGAGAACAAATTTATATACTTATGATCCCCATTCATAACCAGTGAAGGATATTATAGTCACTAATAAACAGGACTCTATGTTTGATAGCAGAACATATTTAATAACCAAAGCAGCCATAAAGAGCTGAACCCCTATAATATTGTTGGTATAAACATTCGAACAGAGTACCCAACAACACAATCAACAAGAATATTTAGCCATCATTTGTATTCACCTTCCCCCTTACGTGAATATCAATAAGTGACTAGAACAAACCGAACCCACTTCTTAACCAAGCGCAAGGACTCCCAGGCCACATGAACACATCATTTCTATCATGCAGGCTTTAGTCCACATAGTTTCTAAGCGTAAGGTATATACTAACGAGATTTGTATCAAAATGAAATTTTTAAACCAGATCACCGAAAGATCCGGAAAAACCCAAGAAGTATTTTACTAACATTTTAGATCAATACCCCAGACAAGCGTTAAAGAGATTCTTCACTATAAACTCCATTATAGTGGAAGGAGGGTTTTACTTTCAACACATGGGTTTATTATTTTCTTGCCCTTCCCTTTGGGATGTTGTATATCGACTTGGAATAGTTTCCATCAAGGCGCCATGGAGGCGAAATAAAATAAAATAAACAACTGAAATCACTGCAACATAGTAATGATATTAAAGGATTCTAACAGATTATGATACTATAGAAATTGACTCGCATTCAGCAAAGAAAACCCCACAGGGAAAGAAAATGAGATTCCAGTTTTTCCTAGCTAGGCTCGCATGGAAGAAAAAAATATATAAATAGTTGGTTTAACTAATGTAGAAAACCCATCGATATTATCCAGATCAAAACCTAACAACAGAAGGAAGATAATTCCTATAGTTTAGGAGCTTTCTGTACTTTCTTTCTGCTAAGCATTCCTTGAATCCAAGCAACACAAATCAGAAGACGCCCACAATCTCAAAACCAATGACGTTTTTGGTTCGTATCACATAAATAAGCTTATTTTCCACAAATTTCCAAATTTCTTAACTGCAATATCATATGCACTCCATGCATAGCTCTCATAAGACAAATTAGCCAAAAATAATGCAAATACAACAGAATGAACTCATTCATGGCTTGCTCAGTGGAGTTCACAAAACTAAAAACCAAAAATGAAACCCTTGATACCTACAGTCTTTGTATCTTCTCAAGGAAGCTTCACAAATCTCCACAATATGTGCAATGCATTAAATGTCATTTATTTTGTAGTGCCAGCGCATATCTTCTTCCCTCCAAAAGTGGCAGCCGATTATAAATTATTTGAACTCAATATGGCTTGAATGGTGGAATAAATCAACCGATTATAAGTTTGGTCCATAACCTTGTGCATGGAGTTCTCACCAATCGGTTTAAGAACTCTATTATAACCAATAATTTAATTCAATTTACAGGTGTTTTACAACTAAATTCAATCCAAGAAATCAAACAAACATAATAACCTCATTGCAAAAATAATCAATGACTTCTTTTTCTAATTTCTTAAAAGTTATTAATTGCCCCTTGGTTGATGTCCCTTCAAGATTTAATCAAAGTCATAACCTTATCATATGCCGAGAAGGAGGGAGCTAATATCATTTGTGAAAATGGTCAAAAACTCATAAAGTAAACTTTACGTTATTAATAGTTACAAAGTAAGATAAAAAGTGAATAACCTTTACTTTGTCTTCAAGAGAGACTTTATTACTTCCTTACATTCCATGACCAAAGTTTAATGCCAAAGTAGAAGGATGGGAACATTCAAGAAATTATTCATTGTTGTCATTACCTTGCAAACCAGATCTGTGACCATGTTAAGAAAGGGTTAGAAGTTTCTAAACTTGATGAGTCTAAGATCAATATTTAACATGTAAACAACCATACAATCTTAATTATTTCTCAATGTCGTAATAACACTATTTCAACCATGTACAAATTGCTCAATTTTTGAAATCATTAGTTCCAAAGCAAAATAGTATTATCAATATCAATATCGTGTACAACAACAAATCCAAGCACCCAATAATAAAATCATCATAATTAGCATGGTAAGTACATTCATGTAGCTGATCTATAACTATTGTGAAATTATCATGAACAAAAAGCAAACATAGTAATCAAAATAGCTATAGATATCAACAGTCCACCAATGCCATTAGTGAATCACATTCAACCAAGTAAGTAACACACCATAGCAAGGTACATTTTAACCTCTATTACAGGTATTTATAGTCCAATGACACACTAGTATTACAAATCATTGTCCACGACAAGGTAAAATAACCTCCTAAAACAAGGCAGAATAAGTTATAAATGTCAATTACTTTACAATCACTGGATGACAAACGTTGTTGCATGGTTACACATGCAACTACGCATAACTATGTATATACTTTTTATGATATACACACGCACATGTAGCTGCGTACTCAGCTACACAACAATGTTTATACTCATGTTGTCATAAACCATTCAACATTTTACAAACAGTATCCTTTCTATGAAACAAAATGGAATTGCGGGGTGTGACACAATTACATTTAGCATAAACATTATTTCCATTATGGTTTAGTGAATGTCCATGTATTGATCATTATGTGAGTGACAATATTGTAAATAATTTAATGAAACTATGTTACAATTGTTCATTATGTCTACATGCCCGACATTCTTTGACATACTAGATATTTCTTGAGGAAACTCTAAAATTTATCATCAAAATGCCAATCAAACTTGTGGCGATTGTGTGAATTTTTTTTCTTGGTCTTTGAGAGGACTTAAAATCAGCCCAATTCCCTTCTCTCACAATGAAACACCATTAATAGATATATTATACAACTATCACATCAAAATGAAATTTAAAGTAATTTTCCTCTAACCTTTATTACCTCCACACACCCCGTATCAATATATGATATGTAATGGAAATTTAAACTGGAATGGGAGAATAATCATTCATTCATCTATGCTTGTCTCCTAAAAACATTTATCCATAAAATATTACAATAACTAACTTTGATCAATTTCTATTGCATTGTTCGAGAAGATCACAGGAGTGTAATTTGGTCGTTTTTCAAAAACTCCAAACAAAATTTTAGTATCAATTTAAACCATAGAGGCCTAATTCTATTGATTTTAATAACTTATGTATCTAGTTTGTTATCTCCAAATGGAAATATGGGACTTTATAACTTAGATATTCTATTAATCTAGTATTATAGAATTTTTATCCATTAAACAACTACAACACATAATATTTGATAAAAATTCACCTTTAAATATGCTCGATGGATGTCAATATCTTGTTTTAAATCTTCCATTTTGGCACAAGCTAGAAGTATGTTGGAAAATGTTGTGGAGTCTTGTTTTAAATCTAGTAAATGTGATTACCTAAGAGTTTGGAAGGTATTGAACACACTCATTTTGTGCATATTCTACAATCATTATAGTTCATGAGACCAAATAAGTTCCGAAATTTTTTCAAACAATTCATGTGCCTTCTATATGATTCCATATTTTTCATACATTTGTACAATGGAACTTGTAACTACAACAAAATAAATCAAATTCTCAATATGCTATGATGAATGTTTATGCCCTATTCTAAAGATCCTATTATGACACATAGTAAAATGCTTATGAAAATTGTTATGGGGTCTCGACTTTATGTTTCCAATTACATTTGTTAGATTTTTTTAAGGCCTTCTCAAAAAACCCATTTTGTTCATATACCTCAATAGTTTCACTCCATTTGATTGCATTTATTTCAATAAAATTTACCAAAACTCGTGTACCTTGTTAATGTTATCCTATTTTACATATATATATATATATATATATATATATATACAAGGTAATTAAAAGTAAAACATCATAAAATAGTACCTTATCCATGAATTTACTACCCTATTTTAATGTTATTATTTAGGGAAAGTTTAGGATTATGGTAACAAATGTGATATGATCACGTTGGGCACCTAGTGGTTGCATTTCATGAAATATTCTCAATCCTTTGACAAAACCGATTTTCTCCATGATGTCCTCAAAGTTAAATGCTTTTGACATAAAAATATACTGGATTCGAGGGAACTTGGTCAAGTTTTCAAATTCATGTAAAAAATATGAAATTTATAAAATTAATGACAAATAAGAGAAGTTAGGAAAAATAGGGAAATTACATAAATATGTAAAACATCGAACATTAGGATAAAATTAAAGTAAAATTTTTGTAATCTGTTTCACAAAATAATGAAATTATTGTTATTTATTATTATTTATATTTAGTTATTTGTAAAATAATGACATTATCGTTATTGTTTCATATATGGAAACATATAAAATTTAATATTCTCTTCATGACCAAAATCATCTACAAACTCATATGTAAACATTTTGGAAATCGAAGACAATTATAAAGCAATATGGAATTGATAGAGGATATTATGAGAAAATGTGTTGATAGGTATAGCGACCCTTGGTGGGTTACCAAAAAAACACGTTGGATATTTTTTTATAACTAGAATTTTCAAACACACACATAAACAACGATATAAATCAAAACCTCTCTATTTCCTTGTCATATGCATAACAATAAAACACACATAATAAACATAATAAGATCATACAATTATTTTAGAGTTCACTCATATAGTAGATTTAATTGGGTCATTAACTTTCAACTTGTATAATTTGCTTCCGTTTCAATGTAAGTGAATTAACCATACGTAAAACATTTACTAATAATACCTTCATGAGTTTCACAACTAATACTTCATCCAATTTAACTAAGGAATTATATTTAACTCAATTAACATGTGAATACATCTGATCCATTCAGTTCATTTCCATTCTAGTGAAAAATAACATTATAAGTAATAATTTCATTTAGTTAGGTTCATCTAATTACCTAAACATAATCATCCATCTAGTTTAGTTTATCGATTATAACATAAATGGAAAGTTTATGTTTCCATTTACTCATAAGTGTAACATTATAACATAAATTTACATATCAAGTATAAAATCTATCTTTCATTACAAGTGAAGTAATGGTTCCATTTCGATACATAGTAGTTCTGAACATTCAATTACAATGTTTACAATTTCCTTTCTCAACATATAATAAAATATATATCATCATATAAAAATACAAAAAATCCATAATTCAACCATCACCTATCATCGAGTTATATCCCGATATCGAACCGAGTAGTAAGAAAGAGTATCATCCAAGAAATTTAACTCTAATCATGATCCTAACGATCCTCGCACACCTCCTGTGAAGTGAGAGTGGCCCTACCCTTCTTGAGAATGAAGATGAGATAAATAAATAAGGTAAGAGAGAATACCATGTGAAGTAAAATCATGAAAAAATTGGTAGACCTATGAATAGGTTAGGAATATGCTATCCTAGACATAATAGAAGTAGTGAATATGCTTGATTTAAATCTAAAAATGTTTTAGGGCCTATAATAATCCTCATTGAATAATCATGAGGGAAGACCTTGAGTCTATTTGTAGTCCACCCCTAACCCCTAGCTTTTCTTATGTATGAAACACTACATTAGGTTATATAGCCCATATATACATGTCACTCCCTAATCCAATAACACATCTCACAAAGCATTCCCTTTTCCCACCGAAAATTCACAAAAAAAACATCTCTATCTCCATTCTAAAAACTTGGGAAAACTAGAACTAGAATAAAAACAACACTAACCTTCCCGAATGTCCCATACCACCCATTCACATTAATTATATATGAATCTTAATCCTAATTTGAAATATATATCAATGTAAAATAAACCATGAATAGGATGCAAGAAATCACAACCTTTTTGGATGTCCCATACCACCCAAGGAAGTTGTTATTGTGAGAATCCTAAGCCTGGTTTTCCATCACATGTAAAGGACTATAAATTTTCCGTATTAGTTTCGTATATATGTCATTATAGCAATCTTTCTATGGTATTTAGGTCACATACAATCCCATACTACCAAATGCAAAGAGCATAAATCAAAAATTGTTTACGGGGTCCCGTTCACCTCCTACTAAGGTGGTTTGTAGAAAAATTAAGTAGGTTCAACCAAGGTTTATCCTTCCATTGATTGGGTAAGATGGAGATGCTTAGCTCAACACGATAGTTCTACTATAAAATGACCAAGAGTGTTCCCATGTTATAGTGATCAATGACCCATAAACTAAACATGATAATCTCTAGGGACCACAAAAGCTATGAAGATCATTGTTAGATAGGGTAATATTCCCTCGCTCAATCCTATCACATAAACAGGTTTGATAAGATGATCACTATTGAAACCACTATGAGCCCTAAGGGATTCATTTCGTGGAATTAACTAGCCTATATCCAGTTGACTTGTACACATTTCTCTAGGTCATTTAAAGCACAAAAATAAGGAAAAATTATCACAAAATTACATAGGAATAGAGTTCATTTGAAAAATGGGTGTGAAAATTATTTTCAAGATAATTCTAGGGAAGTTATTACCACAAGCTACTAGCAGGAGAGACTAACTTCCTACTAAATTCCAAAAAGTACTCTTCCTTGTTTCCTATAATGCGACGTCATCCCATGATAGAGTTGTGACATTATAAGATGACGCCAATTTTTCCTTCCTATTGGGGATGACATCAAAGAAAACAGAAAAATTACATTAGTTTTCATCCAAAGCAATAAGCATGACCTAAGAATTCCTTCCCCATCATATAGCTTGAGGATTTATTTTGATCCAAAAGGGGATGACCCTTTTACATTATGGAAAAAGGGTTCCACCTTTATTTCATATGTTACCAAGACTATTTTCAATAGGATTACCATCATGCATATATATATATATGAGATGAGCATAAATTTCCATTATTTTGTTGCTAGTTAGTTCACTTTAAATAAGCACGATACTATTTATCCATCATGCTAAATGCACACAAACACCTACTTTTTAGTTTCTAAAAGATACTTGAGAAGAGGGGGTTTTGCATGATTATCATGATAATTATTTGCATATTCTAATTTTAGGTAAACAATGTTTATGTGATCCACTTTATTGCATTTCCCTTAGTTAAGTCATCTTTCTAAGATCCTAATTTTCAAGTAAGCTCATTTTACACGTCAATTTAAACACAATTTCACCCCTATGTATGGTACGCACTACTCCTTTAAGGTGGAAAAACATAAATATGTACAACTATTGGTCACTACAATCACATATTAAATACATGGATCAATTTCTCTAATTGTGCAAATGTTGGATATGCCCTATACATTATGTACAATCATTACTATCGAAAAACTATTACATGCCCTAGCAATGATTATTTAAAAGTTTAGTTTCAAACTTATAACTTCTTTTTTAAATGTCACCCTATCAAAATTTACACAACATGTCAATAGATCAAGATATTATTCTTTCACAATTTTTTTAACATTATATTTCGTTCTGATTTTAATTTAGCATGATATTTTATCACACACACACACATTCTCCATGACTATCTAGAGTTCATTTAGGACTCACATTATTAACATTTAAGAATATACATAAACTATTTAACAAAGACCATATCGTTACTGTTTCCTCATAACATGAAAATAGGTTCTTGCTTGAATTAATACAACAATGATATTTCAAGGCAAAAATTCCATTACAAATACACACATTTCAATATAATCATGCAAATCAGAAACAATAAATCCTTTTGTCTAGGGTACTGCAACCAAATGTATGGTCAAAACAAACAAATGTTATAACAATCATTACGATCTAACACATTCCACATGTGCTTATTTTACATTCACAATGATATAAAAACATTTACATGTAGTTGGAGAGGGTAATAAGTATATATTCAGTTTAAATCCATTTTCAACTTTAAAGAGAGAGAGAAACAAACAATTAGCCGTTGAAACAAAATTCATTAAGAAAGTGACTAATAGAGGTTCCATATAGTCTCATAAAGGTGTCTTAAGATCTCTCAACAATTATTAAGCTTTACGGATCTCCAAAAATAATTTTCGAGTTATTGCAAGATTACCAAAAGTACCCAATTTAGCTAGAGTGGATATGCAATCGAGTTTGAAAACCAAGGTTGCAGACTCAAACACACACTCTATAAATTTCCATATAATCCCCAATGTACGAGAGAGACCCTTTGAATTGAAAAAATTCATTTATGAAACCCAAGGTTAAATCTATGCCTACCTTTTTAGAGCCAATTATCATGAGTGCACCAATTTTTCCTTGATGCAGAACAACCAATGGCCTACAAAGCTCACATGAAAAACTAACTTCTTAAGTAGTTTTCTCAAAAACTAAAGGATTGGTTTGATTTTCATGGTGATACTCTAGAGGTGTGTGGTGGTAGAAATAAATTTTCCAACATGGATCCCCAAACCATGAGATAAAACCAAATGAATTTATGAATTTTTCTCGTGCAAGTTGTAAAACAACTACTTAGGCTCAAAATCCCATGTCGTAAAGTGAGAAAATGATCATCTAAGGCTAGTTAATGGGTTGGCGTGACACTCCATGTCATAGGGAACACAACTAAAAGTTGGCATCTCCTCTAGAGGATTCAGTAAGGTGTTTTGCAAGTTGATTTTATACATGTTTTATTAAATTTTGTAAGGTGATTATGGAAAAGGTGTTTGTACACATGATTGCAATTGAATCACAACTACTGGTTACACTTTCCAAAATTTCTTGTCTCGAGTTTTAAATTAGTTTCAAATGTATTCTAAGGTCTGGTTAAACACTCCTAAATGGTCATTTTAGTTTTGTGAGACAAATTAACCGTTGACATTTTAAACAAAATACACAGATCATTTATTTATTAAAAAAATCAATCAATGAATTTTAATTTTTGATACGGTTATAAATGAAAAAATAACACTATGAAAAACATGTTGGATACAAAGGAGAAAACCATGCCTAAAAATTGATGAAGTAGTGTAAGAGAGGAGTTCTTTGGCTGGTTTGAACGTGCACAACCTACAAGTCCATCATAAGAGAATTTTTACAACTGGTTCACATGCATTGTGTATACTTACACACTTTGCGTGTATGTCTAACAAAGCACTTAAAACTACAACATATGAAAAATTCCCATTCCCCGTCCTATATGCTTTGTTGTATGCCCATGCCCTATTTCAAAGATCCTATTTTTAACACAAGTTGAGAGTGCTAACAGAGGTGAACCAATCACGTAGAAACATGTATTTGGTGAAATAAAAAAACTCTCCATACTATAAACACTTGATAATTCTTGTTGATTTGATGATACACTTTGATAGTTTCATTATTAAAAATCCCTCCTTGAAAATTAGAGCGTAATTTTCTCTTAGAAAAGTAAAAATCATATGCAATTTCAGTCTAACACTTTCAATCCAACAATAAAATCTACTTATCACTCATATGAACCACCAAAAAGAGGCTAATATCCCTTTTTTGTGTAGGATGGGAGTAGGAGATAGGTCACACCCATAGACATAGAAAATATATGCGAGGTTGGAGAAATTATCTTGGGAGATGAAGGACACATGATATTATCCAAATTTAAAACATTTTTGAATGATACAGAGGAGGAGAGAATTATTTCTCTTTCATTGTAGTGAGATGCTGAAAATAGAATTTGGATAAACTTGTCAAGACATGTGGTAGAAAGGTTCTAAGGAATTTTCAATGAACCCATTTTGTGCATAACCTACAATCATTGTAATCCATGTGAACCAATTTCTTGGAGGAATTTTTTCAAACATTGCACTTGTCACAAACTACTTCAAATTCTGCAAATGCATCTACAAAAGCAATTGATAATAAAACCCATTTTGTGCAAGTCCAACATGTAGTATTGTCTATATAGTGATATTTGTGTTGAAACATTTAGGCAAACGGTTCATGTGCCATGTATACACTTCCAAAATTTACATACACGTTTACCAAGGCAATTACAACTACAAAATCTTCCGAAAATGTCTACTATGCTATAAAGGGCGTCTAAATGTGTAGGTAAAGAGTATGTTGGAGAAGGATATGTAATTTGGCTTTACTCTTGCCAATCATGGTATTTCTTAAGCACTCGCTACACAAGGGCCAAATAAAAATCTAATTTCCATTAAGCTTAGAGGGTGCCCCAAATAAACTAGTAAAAGCCCCCAATTTTGGAGGATATAGGAGGAAGTTTCTTGCAAGGCGAGGGGGTTATGATTAGAGAAAATACATGGCCTCCTCAAGAAACAACACATTTCATAGGTTTCTATTGTCATGAAATTTGTAACATAAAAATAGATAATAAAAAAATTCCACTTGAACCTATTTGGTATAAACCTTGTTGCATGATATTTTGAACAAAAAAATTACATAACCATATTCATGATACATATACCTCTCAACTAGTTAGGTTTGCTTCCAATGCAAGAAAAAACAAGAATATCTGCATAGGACATCTCACACATCCAAATACATTCCAATTTTTTATATGTTGAGAAGATATGACATACGTAGATACAGAGTCCAAAATAATTCCCACTACATGTCTTCACGATATTTTTCATAAGTATCAAGTATTTGGAAGATTTTAATTAATTTTTTTCATTTATTAACACATTTCCTCATACCCAATAAACCACTTAAAATAATAAGCATAGATGGTGGAGGAGTTCTTCATGCGTCATAGAAAATAAAGTTTGGGAAAGGGGTAAAACAAGTTGTAATTTAGGAATAAAATATTCCATCCAAATTGACTTCATGCTTCACCAAAACAAAGAAATTAATATTTTAATTAATATCTTATTCCTCCATTCAAAGTGGATGTCTTGAATTAGAAACCATAAACACCAATCTCTTTCATGACCAAAAATGTAACAAACATGTTTTTTCCTTTCTTTATTTTTGGTTACATTTGTTCGAAACATTGAGGGTTATCTTTATTACCATGTGACACACAAGAATATCAATTAGTCTAAGAATATATCAACATTATGTGAATAACAAAAAGATTGGCGGCGTGAAACACCACTATGATACTAGATTGGGAATTACATTATCATCTCCATAGAAGAGCATAATCCTTAATGCAACATAACAAAAATATTAGAAGAGGGATGAAGAATCAAAGTAAAGTCAAAAATCACTAGTTTCATTTAGTAGAAAAGGGCTTATTGTTAAGGTAAAAATCAGTAGGGAACAAACACAATTTGAAACTTTTCTCAAATTCTTTAATGTTATGTGCATATTAGTAGTTATTTTATTTTATTAATAATTTACTTTTTTTCCTTTAAACCATTTTCTTGTCTCAAAGTGCTCATTATATCTTCATTATTTAAAAATTAAATTTTAAATTTCTATCTAGTTTCCCAATCAAATGACATCATGATGACATACAAGGCCCACAATACATCACAAGAAACCCACAAAAACACCCTTTTTATCACATTTAATGCCATATATTTTTTTAATGATTTTAAACTCAAACAAGAATAAGAGTACACCATAAAACACAAGTAAGGTGAGTGTTATGGTGCTATAATGAACCATATGTTTATGAAAAAGTAATCATAATACCATAAAAACACAACATTTTCTCACCATGAGGCCACCCAAATATCTAGGAGAATTGTAATAAACCAAACAACATTATGGAATTGTATCACATACTTCATAAAAGAGCTATATAATGGTGTACGCACAACACATAAAAAGGGTATGAAAACAACACATCTATAACATGGTCCCTGTTGGAGCTCAAAATTACACCCACATTCAGATCATAGACAACCTGAAATTTGAGTAAACATGGGATTGTCTCTAAGTGGTGGGACTCAAACTGAGACAGACCTATGGAGTAGGTCGACTTCTTCAACTTACCTCTACTGCTAACACTACTCCTAACAATTAAAAATGAAACTATCTAGCTCTACTCTAACTTTCAAAGGATCCAGGTGAAAAGGAGATGCATAAAACAAAAATCCTAATCTATAGAGGTGATAACACCAAAAATAAGGGGATGAATACGTTTAGATAAGCGGAAAGGGAAGGAAATTATAATGAAGAGGAATGGATATGAGGCACATATAAAAATCACTCCCAAAATCCACTTTCATGATACACAGTAGAAAAAGATTCGAAAATGAAACATAAAACACACTTGTGAATGAAAGAAAGTAAAGGAGTGCAATAAGTTAAGAACAATGGCGTAACGAGCCACAAGATTACATTTTATTCTTGAAATTGTGTAGAGAATATTAAAATTGTGAGAAGAAGATGTGAACATTCACTGAATCAAGGTCCAAGGCATGTAACCCTTAGGACATACACACAACATAAGAGAGAAGCCTTATATTACAAGATGCCCAAATTCTAAGAGTATCCAACATTAAAACAAGGCATCGCTTTACAATATATAGAAAAATCGTGGAAGGGAGAAAGAGAAGAAATGAAAGAGAAATTCAAATTCCTCAACCAATCCTAACCACCTTCATTTATTTCTCTTAGGGAATATGACGATGTTATGTTTATCCATTGTTACATGCCTTCTTCAACTGAGAACCTATCTTGCATTTAATACCGTGGTTGTCTTTGCCTGGAACTACAATTTTTGCGTGATGGAGAAGTTTCCTTGAATCTTGCCCATTTGCCTTGATTTGACTCATGAAATCAGATTTGATTACATAGAAAATGACAAAATATTATTGAATTTTGTAAATATTTGATAACTGAATCGAAGACCGGTCGATTTCTAATTTCCATGAAGAATCATAATTTTACTTCATTACGTAGCTTCTCTACTCAAGATTGCACGGCTATTTGACATCCGTGAATAATTCCTTTGTGTCACAAAGACCCTAGGTCTAGGGGGCTTTAGAAAACCTTCCACGACTTGCCCTAATGATGTGACTTACTTTCTTGTTACCCGCGGCCCACCTTTCATTGTTGTCTTAGCCCGCGACACTATTTATAGTAGTACGGCTTTGAATATCCACCCACAAAGTCTTTTCTTCATTATGCGGAACTTTCTTCTTGCCACTGTTCATCATAGATCCTCCATGGTAATGTTCCTCCATCCGTGTTATGCTCAAAACCTCTGTGGTTTCATCAAAATTTTCTCTGAATATCCGCCAAGTCTAACACTTTGCAAGTTGCTTGAATTTTGTAAGGGATGCAAAATTGGGCAAAGTTTTTCGTGACTCACATGGGTCATCTTCTGCTAGATGGATAATCGTATCTTTAGGCATCCATTGGGCATGGATTCAACTCGACCAATTTAGTTTCTCTACATTTGACTCCTTCATTTGATGGCAATCGATTTTTAATGCTTTGGACTTCATTTTACAACAACATCCTCTAAAAATATGGAACTTGTGCAAAAAGATCCCCAAGTAACAAAACATGTGCAAAGCACTTAGGGAAAATAAACCTAAAATACCAACAAGACAATGTGCTTTGAAAGCACTTGAGGGATTATAAATCTAATTTGCTATGTACAAGATGCATGAAAATCTTAATGAAAGGGTTTGAGATAAATCCCATTTACTGGGATTTGAAATGCATTCCCATCAAGTTCGAGACAACTCAAAAGAATCAGCGTCCTTGTAAGCAATAATAATGTATGGTCTGCTCTAAATAACATTAAATTTGGAGTGTCTTCCTGGTTTAGCTGTGTGCATCCCACTTCAAGACCAGATCTCCGACCTTGAATGTATGAGGCCTAGATTTTCTATCAAACCACTGCTTGGTTGAATCCTGATGTTGTTCCATCCTTATCATGGCAGCATTTCTATTTTCTTCAAGTTCCACTAGTTCCGCCATTCTGATTTCTCTTTGATCTATGCCTTCAAATTCTAATTGTTATGCTAATTCAAGTGAAGGCAACTCAAGTGACAAAGGAAGTCTAACTTCTTTTCCATATACCAATTTGTAGGGAGAAGTGCCAATTGCCTTCTTCATTGTTATCTTATCCACCCAAAGAGTATTTTTCACTTTTGTATGCCATTGCCTTTGATTCACATCCATGGTTCTCTTCATGATTCTGATCATATTTTTGTTAGTAGATTCCTCCAATCCATTGCCTTGGGGGTAATAATTGGAGGAATTCTTGAGATGTATCCCAAGTTGAAGAGCCCAATAAGAGATTTTTGATCCCATAAAATCTTTAACATTATCAAAAATAATGGTTTAGAGTACACCAAACCTTGTAACAATTTCTTCAAGAAATTCCAAGATGGCCAATTCACTAGCTTCCTTCAATGACGTAGCTTCAGTCCACCTAGTGAAGTAATATGTTGCTATGAGAACTCATTTGTGACCCAAACTAGATGGAGGATTGATCATCCCAATGAATTCAAGACCCCATTGTGTGAATGGTTGATCCACTTGAATTGGATGAAGAGGCAAGGACACTAATATTCTCTTTCCAGTAAAGAGAGCACACTCCTTACATTTCTTAACCCACTTGTGAGCATCCACAAACACGTAGGCCAGAAATATCCTTCTTTTATGATATTTATAGCTATAGATTTAGTAGATAAATGTCTAACTCGAGAACCCATCATGAAATTCAGCCAAAATACTAACATGTTTCTCACCTTAAATGCATTTGAGCAAAGTACTCCATCAATGTTCCTTTTAAATAGTATGCCATCAACCAACACATATGGAAAAGAATGCAACCTTAAATTCCACCTTTTGCTTTCTTTGCTAAGACCAGGATGATATATACCAGAGGATAGGAATGTTATCATTATCTTCAACCAACTTCAACCAGCTATTCGCGACTATGTATTCATTTTTCTCGGGTTCCGCGCAACTCTCCTCTTCTAGGAATAAATTAGTCTCTAGGTCATTCTCGCATGTCTTCAGCCAACTTTCTATAGAGAGCATAACCTCTTACCAATTTTGTGGCCTTAATGGTCACATCATATTCCATGATTTTAGTTACCCATCCAACTCGTTTCTCACTGATCTTTGTTCCCATAATGAAATCTCTAACACTGGGATGTGATACCAAAACCTTTACACGGCTAGCTATAATCATGCTTTTAAATTTCTTCAAGGCGTGCATGATGAAAAACACTTTCTTCTCAATATGGTTGTACTTAAGTTCATAATCCTTCAAGGTTTTTCTAAAGAAGGCTACTGGTTGCTCCAAGTCTTGATCATTTGGCTGGGTTAAAACCATGACAATGCAAGAATCAACTCCATACACATATAAGATAAAATCTTTGGAGTAATCTAGATTAATCAACGTAGGATCTTGGAATATTTCTTGTTTTATCTTTTCAAAGTTGTCCATCCCATCTGAGGTCCATTTGAAAGCTTGAATCTTTTGTGAGCATATGTGTGAGTGGCTTTACCAGACCCATGAAGCTAGGTATAAAGCACCTAACAAAGTTAACCTTTCCAAGGAAAGACTACAAATCCTTCTTATGAGATGGTAAGGAAAGAGCAAGGATGGTAGAGACTCTTTCTGGATTAATGGCAATTCCTTCTTTAGAAACAATGCGCCTCAAAATCTTACCTCTAGGGACTAAAACATTACATTTCTTTGGGTTAAGAGATACCTCAAAATCCTTTCATATTTCAAATACCTTCTCAAGATGACTAATATGATCTTTGTTATGCTTTGAGAAAACAATGATATCATCAAGATACACAAGGATAAATTGATTAATATATCCTTTGAAGGTGATATCCATTTCTCTTTAGAAGGTGGCACCTGCATTTGATAAACCAAAAGGAATTTTTTGATATGCATACATTCCCCATTTGGTGGTGAACGTAGTCTTGTATTGATCTTGTTCCTTCACTTTTATTTGATTGAAGCCCAAATATCCATCAAGCATTGAAAATCTCTCAGATCCAGCCATTATCTGCAGAATCTGCTCCATTGAAGGCAAAGGATAGTGATCCTTAAGAGAGGCCTTGTTTAGGTCCCTGAAGTCTACGTAGAGCTTGATTTCACCATTATTCTTTCTGACTGGAACCAAGTTCACCACCTAAGTGGAGTACTTAATGGGAAAAATAATTTTATCCTCAATGAGTTTAGACAATTCTTTTCTCATGAGGGGCTCTATCTTGGGGTTTACCGCCTTTGTTTTTTCCTAACTAGTTTGATATCAAGATCAAGATTGATAGAATGCTAGAATGCAATTAGATTAAACTCTTTTAAATCTTCATAGCCCCATGAGAACACATCACTAAACTTTTGACATAAGGCAACAAAATTTTTCTTTTCATGTTCATTACATACCTTTCCAAGCAAAATTTATTTTCTCGGGAAATTGCAACAAGGTGTCGATGACCTTCTTGTTTTGCCACCATGATCTTTTCTATACCTTTGAACTCATCATATGGTATGAATTTTTTTCTAGAGTGACCAATCCTTTTGGAAATTTATTTGTTTTGAGCTGAATAATTTGATCACCATAGATGTCCTGTAAATCAGACTACATTTTTGAAGAAAATTTAGCTTCATTATGTATGAATTGGACAATTTGTTCGTCACTATCAAATACTTGCCAGTTGGTTGCATTATCAAGTATGGATGGCCTAACAACCATCTTGATATGTTGCATCTTTCCTTTAACCAGGTCTTCTGTAGGTGAAAACTGAGATCCAAAAGCCTCCATTTGATCCACTTCCTTGTTTAGCTTTCGCAAGATATAGCCTATATGTTGAGAGCATAAAAACTCTCCAGCAAGTCCTAAACTCTATGTTTGTAGGCCTTCAATAGCTTTTTCTTTGTAGCACATTTTTTTGCGAGACTTGGTTAGTGATTATCTTAGTATCTCCAAATATTTGCAACTTCTTGATATTTCATTTTCCCACAATCAACAAGCCATGCACTAGTGCCTCATATTTTTCCACATTATTGGACTAGGTAAATTGCAATTTGTGGGCAAAGAAGAACTTATCTTCCTTTGGAGAAACAAGCACAAAACCCACCCTAGCTCCATTTATGCTTCTAGAACCAACAAAATAAATCAACTATAAGCCAGAGATTGGCTCCTTGTCTTCTTTGAATGTCGCAGGCATAATATATTCTTCTAGTAGGACACAATAGGTGCCAAAACTATTTTCAAAGATTTTGAGTTCTTCATCATAAGGATAAAAATTATGATCCCTCTTCACCCATTCATATAGCAGTAAATCATGCATTCGAGGAGGAACAGGTTGTTCATAAGAGACTAAGACCTACTCAATTTCTTCTTGAATTAGAAAATTTGATTAGATAGGGGAAGGTTCATAGGACTCAATATGATAGGAAAATATAGGCTCAACTTGGATTGTGAATCTTGTGTTATATCTGGTCCTTAAAAGTATGTGAGTCTAATTTGAAGACAAATAACCCCCTACCTTAGCAAAAGAAAATCTCTAGATAGGAAAATGGTGAACATGGGAGGAAGGTCAATGACTAAAATATCATGGGTTATGGTGAGGGATGGGAAGACATGAAGTTTCAACTCAAGGTATTTTATTACGCCTGGGCATTACAATTGACCCATCAATTTGTAAAACTCCCTAGACACAAAGCGTGTTTGAGACCTAAGATATTAGTAATTTTAGTGGGCATTATAGATGTACTAGCCCCTAATTCAATCATACATTTATGGAATAGGTACTTACCCACAATTATAGACATGTAAAAGGGTGGGGTCTTAATGGTTTTACTTACTTGATCACCTTTTTCTTGACATACATGCACAGTGGCATGAGTCTTTTGTGTTACTAGATTTGTCGAAGGCAGTTTCTTGAGGGCTTCACACAAAATATCTCGATGAGATGGAATGGAAAACACATCCCAAATTGAGCCATCGACATTAGTATTCTTCAGTTTCTCAACTATGTTGAATGGGAGACCCGTAGATTTCTACATTTGCGACATGCTACTTTCTTTCTTTTGTTGTGGGATTGTTTGATTACATGGCTTTGGTGAAACAACAACCTCCTTTTCCATGGAAAGTTTATCAGGCACCGCATGGTGCTTTAACACATTTTCTACTTCATTCTGTAGCTTCTTAAACCCATTTGTTTGTGCTTCAGTCCATGAATTTTCCTTAGTCACTCCAATGTCTTTTCCTTTCACTACGACATTGCTCTGATCCATGGGAGTTACAACCTAAGCTTCCAACATTCTTTTCTTGTTCTCAAGCGTGTTGTCATCAAAACTTTTCTAAGGTCTACAGGGGCCGCCAATAGTTTGATTGACTATACAAAAGTCCTCAACTCCAAAGAACATGAGGTTGAAATCCACGGAATCTTGTTAACCTTCATTTTAAGCATTTGGTACTTCTAAAAGTGGTTCATGCGAGGCTTGTGGAAATTCAAGAGATAATGGCATACTAATTTTTAGCTTGAATTAAACAATTTTCAAATGTAACTATCTAATCCTACTCTAGAAAATAAGGGGATGAATACATTTAGATAAGGGGAAAGGGAAGGAAATGATAATGAAGAGGACTGGATATGAGACACAGATCAAAATCACTCCCAGAATCCACTTTCACGATACACAATAGACAAAGATTCAGAAAATGAAACATACAACACACTGTGAATGAAAGAAAGGCAAAGGAGTGCAATAAAATAAGAACAAGGGAAGAACAAGCCACAAGATTAAATTTTATTTCCTAAAATTGTGCACAAACTATTACAATCATGAGAGAGGAAGATGCGAGCATTCACTGAATCAAGATCCAAGGCATGCGACCCTTAGGACATACACACAACACAAGAGAAAAGCCTTATATTACAAGATGCCCAAATTCTAAGAGTATCCAACATTAAAACAAGAGCATTGCTCTACAATATATAGAAAAATCATGGAAGGGAGAAAGAGAAGAAATTAGAGGGAAATTCAAATTCCTCAACCAATCCCAACCACCTTCATTAATTTCTCTTAGGAA
Organism: Taxus wallichiana var. yunnanensis; assembly: GCA_018340775.1. Classification (NCBI taxonomy): domain Eukaryota; kingdom Viridiplantae; phylum Streptophyta; class Pinopsida; order Cupressales; family Taxaceae; genus Taxus; species Taxus wallichiana. The sequence goes on along the minus strand of CM031238.1, from coordinate 333,752,004 downwards.
TAGGGCACCACTCTTTTTATCCACTGTTACATGCCTTCTTCAAATGAGTGCCCATACTACATTTAATGTTGGTGGTTGTGCCACCTGAACTACACTTTTTATGTTGGAGAAGTTTTCTTGACTCTTTCCCATTTTCCTTGATTTGACTCATGAAATCAGATTTGATCACATAGAGAACAAAAAATCTTATTGAATTTTGCAAATATTTGATAACTAAATCAAGACCAGTTGATTTCTAATTTTCATGAAGAATCATCATTTTAATTTATTATGTGGCTTCTCCACTCAGTCTTGCATGACTATTTGACATCCATGGATCATTCCTTTGTCGTTGGCACACACCCTAGGTCTACATGGAGGATTTTGAAAACCTTCCACATGCTTTCCCCCCAATGATGTGACTTTTTGACTTGCTTATGACCCATGGGCCCACTTTTCACTTCACTTTTTCTTATAGCCACGACACTATTTATAGTAGCATGGCTTTGAATATCCACCCATGAGAGTCTTTTCTTCATTCCATGGAACTTTCTTCTTTCATGTTTCTACATAGATCCTCCATGGTAATGTTCCTCCATCCACGGCATGCTCAAAGCCTCCATGGTTTCTTCAAATTTTCCTCTGAATATCCACCAAGTCTAACACTTGTGCAAGTTTCTCAAATTTGCAAGGGATGCAAAATTGGGCAACATTTTTGGTGACTCACAGGGGTCATCTTCCTACTAGATGGATGATCAGTAGCCTTAGGCATCCATTGGGCATGGAGTCAGCTGATTGATTTAGTTTCTCTACATTTGACTCCTTCACTTGATGAAACTGATCATTAATGCTTTGGACTTCATTTTACAACAACATCCTCTAAAAACATGGAACCTGTGTAAAAGATCCCCAAACAACAAAACATGTGCAAAAAACTTAGGGAAAAGAAACCTAAACTACCAACAGACAATGTGCTAAAAGCACTTGGAGGAATTAGAAATCTAATCTACTATGTACAAGATGCATGAAACTCTTAATGAGAGGGTTTGAGATAAATCCCATTTACTTGGGATTTGAAATGCATTCCCATCAAGATCAGATAACTCAAAATAATTAGCCACCTTGCAAGTAGTAATAATGTATGGTCCACTCCAAATAACATCAAATTTGGAGTGTCTTCCTAGTTTAGCTCTATCCATCCCATTTCAAGACCAGATCTCCAACCTTGAATGTCTGAGGCCTAGCTTTTCTATCAAACCACTTTTGGTTGAATTTTGATGATGTTGCTCCATCCTTGACCATGGTGGCATTTCTATTTTCTTCAAGTTCCACTAGTTCCACCATTCTATTTCTCTTTGATCCACGCCTTCAAATTCCAGTTGTTGTGCTAATTCAAGTGAAGGAAACTCAAGTGACAAAGGAATCCTAGCTTCTTTTCCATATACTAGTTTGTAGGGAGAAGTGCCAATTTCCTTCTTCATTGTTATCATGTCTGCCCAAAGAGAATTTTTCACTTTTTATGCCATGCCACTACCTTTGATTCACATCCATGGTTCTCTTCATGATTTTGATCATATTTTTGTTAGTAGATTCCACCAATCCATTTCCTTGGGGGTAATAATTGGAGGAAGTCTTGAGATAAATCCCAAGTTGAAGAGCCCAATCGAGATTTTTTGATCCCAAGAAAGCTTTAGCATTATCAAAAATAATGGTTTGGGGTACACCAAACCTTGTAAAAATTTCTTCAAGAAATTCCAAGATGGTGATTCAAGTAGCTTCCTTTAATGGTGCGACTTTAGTCCACCTGGTGAAGTAATTTGTTGCTTTGTGAGAACCCATTTGTGACCCACACTAGATGGAGGATTGATCATCCCAATGAAGTCAAGACCCCATTGTGTGAATGGTTGATCCACCTAAATTGGATGAAGAGGCAAGGCCACAATCAATTTTCTTTCCAGGTAAAAGAGAGCACACTCCTTACATTTCCTAACCCACTTGTGAGCATCCACAAACAATGTAGGCCAGAAATATCCTACTTTTATGATCTTCATAGTTGTAGCCTTAGTAGAGAAATGTCCACCTAAGAAACCATCATGAAATTTGCAAAATCCTATCACATTTTCACCTTCAATACATCTGAGCAACACACCATCAATGTTCCTTTTAAATAGTATGCCATCAACCAACACATATGGAAAAGATATTAAACCTTAAATGCCACCTCTTTTCTTTGCTTTGAGACCAGAGGATATATACCAGAGGAGAGGAATGTTATCATTATCTTCATCCAGCTATCCATGGCTATGTCTTCATTCTTCTCAGGTTCCATGTGGCTCTCCTCTTCTAGGAATAAAGTAGTCTCTAGGTCATTCCATGCATCTTCAACTAGCCAGTTGTCTGCAGAGCATAACCTCTTACCAATTTTGTGGCCTTAATGGTCACATCATATTCCATGATTTTAGTTACCCATCCAGCTCATTTCTCACTGATCTCTATTCCCATAATGAAATCTCTGATGCTAGGATGTGATACCAGAACCTTTACATGCTATAGCTACTATCATGCTTTTTAAATTTCTTCAAGGCACATGCATGATGGAAAACACTTGCTTCTCAATATGGTTGTACTTAAGCTCATAATCCTTCAAGGTTTGGCTTGAAGAAGGCTACTTGGTTTCTCCAAGTCTTGATCATTTGGTTGGGTTAAAACCATGGCAATGCAAGAATCAACTCCATATACATATAAGATAAAATATTTGGAGTAATCTGGATTAATCAACGTAGGAGCTTGGGCTATTTCTTGTTTGATCTTTTCAAATTTTTCCTTCCCCTCCATGGTCCATCTGAAAGCTGAATATTTTCTAAGCATAAGTGTGAGTGGCTTTACCAGACCCGAAGCCAGGTATAAAGCACCTAACAAAGTTAACCTTTCCAAGGAAAGACTATAAAGCTTTCTTGTGAGTTGGAAAGGAAAGAGAAGGATGACAGAGACTCTTTCTGGATCAATGGAAATGCCTTCTTTAGAAACAACATGCCCCAAAATCTTACCTCTAGGGACTACAAAATTACATTTCTTGGGGTTAAGAGATACCCCAAACTCCCTACATCTTTCAAATACCTTCTCAAGATGACTAATATGATCTTTGTTATGCTTTGAGAAAATAGTGATATCATCAAGATACACAAGGATAAATTGATTAATATATCCTTTGAAGGTGATATCCATTGCTCTTTGGAAGGTGGCACCTACATTTGATAAACCAAAAGGCATTTTTGATATGCATACATTCCCCATTTGGTGGTGAACGTAGTCTTGTATTGATCTTTCTCCTTCACTTTTATTTGATTGAAGCCCGAATATCCATCAAGCATTGAAAATATCTCGATCCATCCAACCACTATCTGTAGAATCTACTCCATTGAAGGCAAAGGATAGTGATCCTTGAGAGAGGCCTTGTTTAGGTCCCTAAAGTCTACGCAGAGCCTGATTTCACCATTCTTCTTTTTAACTGGAACCAAGTTTTCCACCCAAGTGGAGTACTTAATGGGAAAAATAATCTTAGCCTCGATGAGTTTAGACAATTCTTTTCTCATGAGGGGCTCTATCTTGGGGTTTACCGGCCTTTGTTTTTTCCTAACTAGTTTGATATCGGGATCAAGATCAATAGAATGTTGGGCTATAATTGGATTGAACTCTTTTAAATCTTCATAGCCCCATGAGAACACATCACTAAAATTTTGACATAAGGCAACAAAATTTTTCTTTTCATGTTCATCACATACCTTTCCAAGAAAAATTTATTTTCCTGGGGAAATTGCAATAGGATGATAGTCTTCTTGTTTTTCCACCATGCTCTTTTTATACCTTTGAACTCATCATCTAGACTGAAAATATATTCTAGAGTGACCAATCCTTTTGGAAATTTATTTGTTTTGAGCTGAATAATCTGATCACCATAGATGTCCTACAAATTAGACTACATTTTTGAAGAAAATTCAGCTTCATTCTATATGAATTGGACAATTTTTCATCACTATCAAATACTTTCCATTGGTTGCATTATCAGTATGGATGGCCTAACAACCATCTTGATATGTTGTGTCTTTCCTTTAACCAGGTCTTCTGCAGGTGAAAAATGAGATCCGAGAGCCACCATTTGATCTTGCTTCCTTGTTCAGCTTCCACGGTATAGCCTACTTGTAGGTTGAGAGCATCAAAATCTCTCAGCAAGTCCCAAAATCTATGTCTATAGGCCTTCAATAGCTTTTTTCTTTGTAGCACATCTACCATGGACTTGATTAATGACTAGCTCAATATCTCCAAAGATTTGCAACTTCTTGATCTTTCTTTTTTCCACAATCAACAAGCCATGCACTAATGCCTCATATTCCACCACATTATTGGAACAGGAAAATTACAATCTATGGGTGAAGAAGAACTTCTCTTCCTTTGGAGAAATAAGCACAACACCCACCCCAACTCCATTTCTTCTTAGAAACCATCAAAATACATCCACCATAAGCCAAAGACTAGACTCCTTGTCTTCTTTGAATGTCACAAGGCATAAAAAATTCTTCTTGAGACACAATAGGTGCCAAGACCAGTTTCATAAGCTTTAAGTTCTTCATAATATGGATCAAATTTGTGATCTCTCTCAGCCCATTCATCAAACAAAAAATCAGGCATGAGAGGAGGAGCAGGTTGTTCTTCTGGACTTGAAACTTGATCATGTTCTTCTTGTATTAAACAATTTGATTGGATAGGGAAGGTTCATATGACTCTATGTGATAGGAAAAGATAGGCTCAACTTGGATTGTGAATCTTGTGCCATATCTAGTCCTTAAAAGCATGTGAGTCCAATCTGAAGACAAATAACCCCCTACCTTAGTAGTAAAATCTCTAGACAGAAAATTGAAAACATGGGCAAAAGTCTATGACTGATATATCATGGGTTATTGTGAGACTTGGGAAAGCATGGAGGGTTAACTCTAAATATTTAATCACTCCTAATACATTCCAATTGATCCATCAAGTTGTAAAACTCCCTAGACACAGGACTATATTTGAGACCTAGGATATCAACAATTTTCTTTGGCATTACAGAAAGTACTAGCCCTTGAATCAATCATACAATTATGAACTAGGTATTTACCCACAATTATATGACATGTAAAAGGGTGGGGTCTTAATGATTTTACTTACTTGGTCCTCTTTTTCTTGGCAGACATGAACCGCGACATGAGCCTTTTGCATTACTGGATCCACTGGAGGTAGTTGTTTGAGGGCTTCACATAGAAGATCTCACTGAGATGGAATGGAAAGTGCATCCCACATTGAGACATTAACATTAGTCTTCTTCATTTTCTCAACTATGTTGAATGGGAGACCCACGTGGATTTCTGCATCTGTGGCATGCTACTTTCTTTCTTTTTTGTGACATTGTTGTTTGATCATGTGGCTTTTGAAACAACAACCTCCTTTTCCATGGAAGTTTATCAGGCACCACAGTATATTTTGACACATTTTCTACTTCATTCCATGGTTTCTCACACCCTTTTTTTTTTCTTTCAGTCTCATGGCTTTTCCTTAGTCCCTCCAATGTCTTTTTTTTATCCCATGACATTGTTTGATCCACGGGAGTTTGTTAAACTGAGCTTCCAACATTCTTTTCTTGTTCTGTGTTTGTCAACAACACTCATCTAAGGTCTACCAGAGCCATCTAGACACTTGATTGAGTGCACAAAAATCCTCAACTCCAAAAACATGAGGTTAGCATCAGGTGTAAATTTTTGACCTTCATTCTCACATGATTTGGTACTTCTAAAAGTGGTTCTTGTTGACTAGAAGAACCTTGAATCATGTAGGCTTGGAGATGCATTTCCCTTTCACAACCAAGTTGGTTATGAGGTAGATTACATGGAAAACACCACTCTGTTTCTTGCGCCATATTATTTTGTACTTGGAACTAAGGCTTGACTTAGAACTAGGGTAGGGAGTGCTTGTGGAGGAGGAATTTTTTCCATGGAAGAGGAGCACTTTGAATTTTCCATCTATTATTTTTGTTGGTTTTGTGCATATATTTGATTAGATTGTTGGTTTCTATATGGTTGATATCCCTGATTTGAAGATTTCCCTTGATTTTGATAATTTCTATATGATTGGGCTTGTTTTTTTCTAGGGATATAACTTTTTTGTCAAGTTTCTAATCAAGAGATTTCATTTCCTCATCTTCCTTTTGTTGTGTGGGGTTTGTGATGTGGAAGAAATGGGTTATGAGTTTGGTTGGGGAATAGAGCAATGGAAGGTTGTGTGGCTTGTGGAAATTCAGGGATAATGGCATAGGTGGCCTAGGAGCTAATTTTCCATCTTGAATTAAACAATTTTCAGCCCTAATGGCCAATGCATAAGCCATGGGTAAGGTTATTCCTCCCATTGATTGTATCATAAAAAATATATATTAGAGTTAAGAGATTTTAGAAAGTAAAGAAATGCACCTTCTATTGTGGGTCTCACATAAGAACTAGAATTCTGTCCTAGGTTCTCTGAATTTGAAGTTAAAATCCACCATTTGTTCATTAGGTGCTCTCTTGATTGTAGTCAACTACTCCAAAAGAGACAAGTTATCATCTCTTTCCCCAAATTGATTGTACAAGGCTGTGCACAACTCATTCCAATTCTTGATTGAGCCCATGGTTAAGCTTCTAAACCATTGCAAAGCTTTTCCTTTAAGAGATGAAGCCAAAATTTTACTTCCACCACATCCATTTCAGAAATTTCATGGATAACACACACATTTGCAATGTCTTGAATGTGGTCAACTGAGTAGTGTGATTTTCTCTAGTAAAATATGGAATATTCTTCAAAGCTACTAACTAGGATAGGATTTTGGGCATTCAAGGCAAGTGGGATGCTTCTTATGAAGTTTACAAATGGATTTTGGTGGCAATATTGTTGATGAGCCATTATGATAGGTCTGAGAACTCTTGTTGATTGCAAGAAGGGCCTACCAGTGGAGGTGTTGAGAGAGTTTGATTTGGAGGAGATGGAGATCTTTGAATCTATCTTCCTCTTCTTTCTCTTCCTGGAGATAGTTACAAATACTCAAATACACCTTCTTGTCTTGTTCTAGACCTTGTTTGGATCCTTCTCATGAATTAGGGACACTTGAACTACTAAAACTAGTATATTTACTACTTGGAGTCACCATATGTGTTATCACAGAACCTCTAAAGGATGAAATTTATCAAGCACACACCAAAACTTGATAAATATGGAAATATTTTGACTTCTTGTCCCACTCGGTGTGCCAAAACTGTTGGAGCTCAAAATTGCACCCACATTTAAATCATAGACAACCTGAAATTTGAGTCAACATGGGACTATCTCCAAGTTGTGGGACTCAAACTAAGACAAACCTCTAGAGAAGGCCGACTTCCTCTACTTACCTCTCTAATGCTAAAACTACTCCTAGAATTGAAATGCAACTATCTAATCTCTACTCTAACTTTCCAAGGGACCAGGGTGAGAAGGAGATGCATAAAACATAAAATCCTAATCTATAGAGGTGATAACACCAAAAATAAGGGGATGAATACATTTAGATAAGGGGAAAGGGAAGGCAATGATAATGAAGAGGATGGATATGAGACATAGATCAAAATCACTCCTAGAATCCACTTTCATGATACAAAATAGACAAAAGATTTAGAAAATGAAACATACAACACACCTGTGAATGAAAGAAAGGAAAGGAGTGCAATAAAATAAGAACAAGGGAAAAATGAGCCACAAGATTAAATTTTATTTCTTGAAATTGTGCACAAACTATTACAATCATGAGAGGAAGATGAGCATTCACTGAATCAAGATCCAAGGCATGCAACCCTTAGGACATACACACACAACACAAGAGAGAAAGCCTTATATTACAAGATGCCCAAATTCTAAGAGTATCCAACATTAAAACAAGGCATCACTTTACAATATATAGAAAAATCGTGGAAGGGAGAAAGAGAAGAAATTAGAGGGAAATTCAAATTCCTCAACCAATCCCAACCACCTTCATTAATTTCTCTTAGGAATAGGGTGCCACTCTGTTTATCCACTATTACACGCCTTCTTCAAATGAGTGCCCATACTACATTTAATACTGGTGGTTGTGCCACCTGAACTACACTTTTTGTGTGCTGAGAAGTTTCCTTGACTCTTGCCCATTTGCCTTGATTTGACTCATGAAATCATATTTGATTGCATAGAGAAAAAAAAATATTATTGAATTTTACAAATATTTGATAACTGAATCAAGATCAATTTATTTCTAATTTCCATGAAGAATCATCATTTTACTTTATTACACTTTCTCCACTCAGTCTTGCATGGCTATTTGACATCCATGGATCATTCCTTTGTATCATGGAACCCTAGGTCTACGTGGCTTTTGAAAACCTTCCACAAATTTCCCCAATGATGTGACTTACTTTCCTTGTGACCCATGGGTCCTCCTTTTTCACTATTTTCTTAGCCTACAAAACTATTTATAGTAGCGCAACTTTGAATATCCACCCACAAGTCTTTCTTCATTCTGTGGTACTTTTTTCTTCCACCGTGGTTATACATAGATCCTCCACAGAAATTTCCTCCATCCACGGCATGCTCAAAACCTCATGGGTTTCTTAACATTTTCCTTTGAATATCCACCAAGTCTAACACTTACATGCCCCAAAATGACACTTTCCCAAGAAATCCATAATCTAAAAGAGTGAAAAATCCCAAGCATAATTGTGAAGTTTAAATTAAATATAATATCCATCTCCACAACAAGTAACATCACCACATGGTAAATAGAGAATAAACATCATAGTCATGTCTACCAATTGCTATTGAAGATCATGAAGGCCACTCCACTAAGGAGAAGTAAGTATCATAAGATTCTCTATACTATAGAAGACTCGAGTATCATAAAATTCACTCAACCATAGAGGATGGCATATCATAAGAGTATCTCAACCATAGAGGAATAAGTATCACATATGTTAATCCACCCTAGGAGGAATGAATATGAAGTATCCAAGTGAGGTTGGGTCACTCCATGGTCACGGGCACATAGAGCTCTATCACCTCAAAACCAAGGGCATTTCCTACAACACCAAGCACATAGACATGACACCTTGGGCATACCCCCATACAACATGTATACACATCAAAAAATATATAACTATCTCATCAAACAAGTAATAAAATCCACATTAACATTATTGACAAAAATTAGCTACGTGGCCTAAAAACATAAAAATTTGAGTAGTAAAATTAAAAACCAAGAAATATTGGCAAAACAATAGAAATGGCCAAGTATCCACTGTCAAAATATGTAAATCTCACAATAAAAACCAAAAGTAAGAAAGAATAGTCTTTAATCTTCCCAATAAATCAAATAAAAATATAGTCCTAAGAAATTCAACTTCACACATAAAATACACATGATAATACTAACATCATAATACCTATGTAGGCTCTAGTGGCCACATAATGGTACTATTATAAATCTTGGAATATAAACATAATAACTGATCAAATAATAGAATTTTCATAATATCTTATTAAGTCATAACCTCCCACAATGTATGCAAACTAAAATAGGAAATTGTGTTTCTACTACAAACTAAATATACTATAAATGTCACCTTGACTAGAGAAAAGGTCTCCAACAATGTTATAAACTAGAGAGTCACATGATTAGTCAATTGAAAATTAAAAGAGTGATTGATATGGTTGCAAATGGTTTAGATTTTTGAAGGTCGATAAAAATAAGGAATGATTAAACATATTGATGTAGGATTGGGTGGCATGAAATTTCATGATCTATGAGAATATTTTGAAAAAATAACTAATCGACCATCAATTTCTAGAAGGAGAGGTAGGTTCATTAATGAAATTATGATGAGTATGATCAAATGTACAATTCACCATGAATAATAATAAGCTCTCTTAGGATTACAACTGTGATATCTTCATGATAAGGTCAACAATATATGAATTGTGAGGAGTAAGGTGGAAAAGGATCAAAGACCAAGTGAAGTGTTCCAAGGATGAAAAAGTCTCCAATGTGCCAAATACTACCAAATGTCGGATGCACTATCCTAACCACATAAGGATAAAACTCAAGAATAAACTCAAACATATCTTGATATCTCCCACACTAGTCTAAAAATATCTCCCATAGTATCACCATTCAAAATCATCACAAAGAAACCAATGAATCATAGTATCTGAGTGAATCAAAATTTGAAGGTCTTTGTAGATTCTAACACAACATGATTCAACATAACACAATTATAAATCAAAAAAGGGGATTCATTATATAATATGTTCGCAATCGGTCATATACATAGGTTAATAAGAGGACAAGAGAAACATTACAATAACTTCCCTAAACACACCAATAGGTCTTGAAAAGACACTCATGCTACACATATAATCATACACATGTAACTCATTCAAAGTTATCCTAGAAGTTGAAGTGTTTGAACCTTCACTCTAATACCAAATGTAATGCCCCATAAGTTCACCACCCAAAATATAATAGTAAAAATAGCAATTATTTTCGTTCATTATTATAGTTGTTGTATGGAACAACACCTTTGGGCACATAACACGAAGACTTACATTTACATTAATATAATGAACCCGTGGTTTATAGTTTTACTTTTTTATGCATTAAATTTTGTTACCTAATAAGTATTACATTTATAGAAGTAGAGGTAAAGTCATTATGTCACATAATACCACATTGTGGATGTCGTTCAATTCATTCTTGGATTCAACCATGAGTTATTTTCCATAACATGTTTCTTGACCGCTATCCTTCTATGATATATAGGTCACACACATTCCCATACTACCAAAGGTGAAGAGTATAACTCGTAACACATTTTGTAGGGTCCGTGTACCTCCTACCAAGATGGTTTCTAGAAACATTAGGTAGGTTAAAAAATAGTTTATCCTTCCCTTAATTTGGTAAGATGGAGATTCTTAACTCAACATGAGAGTGATTCTATAAAACGAAACAAACTTTTCCAATGATACAAAAATCAAATACCCATTAAAGAAACATGATACTCTCTAGGGACCAAAAATATATGAAGATCATTATTAAATAGGGTAAGATGCCCTCACTGAAGCCTATCACACAAACAAGGTTTGATAAGATGATCACAAATGAAACCACTATGAGCCCTTAGGGATTACTTTTACTTGAATTAACTAGGTTGGCTCTATTTTAATTTCACACATTTCTCGAAGTCGTTTAAAAGACACAAATAAGGAAAATAATGCTCATGTAATTACATAGGAATAGGGTTTCATTTGAACGATGGGTGTTAACACTATTCTCGGGATAATTATAGGGAAGTTATTACCACAAACTACTAGCAAGAGAGACTAACTTCATACAAAGCACCAAAATTACTTTTTGGGAAATCGGGACACTCAGGGGATGAATCAATGTCTCTTCAATCTTTAACAACCAATTCAACTCACTAAAATTGTGACAACGAATCCAAACCAAAATTCACAAGTAGTCAACATGAGAGAAAACAAAGAGAGACAATATTTTATGTTGGAAATGCTTGAAGGAGAAAAAACCCACTCAAATCAAAGCACTAACTTGGAAAAAAATGTCCTGTAAAGATTATAATGATCTCACGGTTGAGCATCAAATCAACATGGAGCTGCAACTCTAAAATTCAACCAAGCACCTACTTAGTATTTAACAAGATTCTACTTGCATGGAATCTTCAACTCCCAAATTTAGTCAAACAACTACTGACCTTCTGTAATCTTCAAATTACAAGAAATATCTAACTCCCCATTTGTTAAGTTGTTACTTTAACTTCTGCAAGATTTTGATCACTCTGATTTTGTTGTCTTAAAAACATATTGTGATCTATTGACTAGCTCATTCTTCATCTCAGTTCTCCTCCTAATTCCCCCATCTTCAATTCTTTTTCATTCAAGGTTGTCTTAAAACTCTCATTATCTTCATGATACTTTCTTGAACCACTCTCTCAAGCACTCACACTTTCATATGCACATGTTGCTACACCTAACTCAATCAAGAGGACATAACATCATATTTTATATGTATCTAAGATCATTCATAGTCATGGTGAAAAAATATTCATTCTCATACATTTCTTCTCTTCCAACATACTACTAGCACTCACTCATAATCAAGGTCACGTCTTTACCAATTCATTACCCTCTTATTTTTCATTCACTTCCATGCTCACTCATTTGACACCAGGTATTCAAATATTATTTATTAGACTGAATAATGATTTATCCTTTATAATAATGGACTAATCATACATTTACTACTCCCTATGTTTATTTCATCTCTCTTTCTTCACACAAAACCACCTATTTGTTCTATATTATTCTTTGCATTTCACATCCATAAACAAGCTCTTCCAAGCTTCAACAACAAATCCATTAAAAAAATCTGTTCATAAATAGTCTAGACTACTTTACACAACCTTTCCACTTTAAAATTTGAAGGAATTTTCACATTTCACACTTGTCAACTCATACAAGGTAAGATGAAGAGGTTTTAAGTGTAACTACCTTTAGATGTCATAATAGCATCTGTCATGTTTCATATTTTGTCTTCATGATCTACAGGTTCATTAAAGATTCTTTGATGACAACATTATGGGTGTTGTGTGAGCTCCTTAACTCCCTTAAATTCTATCATGACTGTGAACAATCCATTTCTCTCCTATGTTATATCTTGTAACGTATGCTCAAAATGTCTTTTTAATATTTCCTATGAGAAACTCTTGTCTTACAACTTAAACAAGTCTTCTCAAGTGTAATCAATCAAATAGGATGATACAAAAACTTATCAACTCCCCTAACACCCTTAGAACTCCTTATTTCTTCAAATTTTATCCTTCAAACTTCACCACTTACCTTACATTTTTCATTTGAGCCACTATAAGCACATTGAGTACAAAAGCTAAATATTATAGTCTTGAACTTGGAAGAATAAGAGATTAAAGTGCTTATATCAGGTCATATAGTCATGATCATGACATATACAAGTTATACATCTCAAAAAAACAACTTCAAGGAATAGGAATGGTATGAGATAGCTTGTTCAACCATTTATTCATAGTCGGAAGACACACATATTTAAATACATTCAACACAAGTCAAAGAAGAAAACTTGAAAAGAAAAAGAGAATAGATCTTAAAGAATTTTATTAGGTTGGAGAGGTTGATATGTGAACACTCTATCATCTACAATACTCAAGAGGGAAATAGATATATAATAGTTTTCATGAAGCAACTTTGGAGGTAGGGTATTCACTATTTTTCAACACATACTTGCAATATCAAGAATTTAGAAGAATCCAGGAATATCTTACTAAAACATATATTCGAGTCACTTTACAATATGGAGGAAGGTATTTTAACAACTCCCAAATCCATAAATGGCCTAATATCTTGCAAACAAGATCAAACTTGATTGATCTTTCAACACTATGTGTAGTGAGGGTTTTGGGATTTAAAACCTAGGCTCTTATTTGAAGGTTTACATAACTTCATACCTTATTATCATGCTAATATAGTTGAAGGGTGATTTCACCAGGGTTTCTACTACAAGTTTCAGACATCTCTTTACATTTATTAAAGGAGAACATTAAGATTTTAAGATCACTGTCACCATCCTCTTAGTCTACCACAAACACTAGACCCAATTTTTAAGATAAAGGAGGTTTACATATTATAATATATTTATTTATCATCTAACCCATTTTAATAAGAATCCTTTGACCTTTTGTAACTCACTATATCAAGAGAAATCTCCAACTGAAGAATTCAACATGAAAATAAGATCATTTTAGGACCTGGGAACACCGGGTTCTTGGGGCATGAACAATCGGTCTTGGTTTGAGGATTTATTTATCATCAAACATTCACACACATAGCTATCCATAGTAGGATAAATTTAAGGAGAGGTATATAAAACACCTTCAAAGTGTTGAATGAGGATTTTATTTGGAGAAAACTTCAATCACAACTCAAACCACTGTCTTCTAGGAAAGACCCTTATAGGGCAGTTAAAGAATCATGAAAAAGGACCACATATCACTTTCCTAAAGAAAATGAGAGCTCTAAAACTCATCTTAGGTCTACAGAGAGTGTTCATAGCCATTTTTAGTTCAACACCATGCTTGTTCACACAAACCTTCTTCAAACACCATGACAAGCTAGTTTGAAGGTCCTTTCGGTGGTAAAGGTGGAATTTTGATTTAATTCACACTAAAACAAAAATAAAATTTCTAAAATATCTTCATTAACTATAAGAATACCTATCATACCTTCTTCCATAGTAGGGGATTCAACTTGGCATCTTCAAATTTTCATTGTATAGCTTGAATTATTTGAAATAGGTCAAAATCCATATACACCACTCAACCAAAAGGAACAAGGATGCCATCATTTTTACCTAGGAAGAGTCCTATAAAATCTTGAGAGGTTTTACAAACTTGAAAACTTTATTTTGAGTAAAAATATCATTTTGTGCCTATCTCTTCATGAAGGTGATTTGGAGAGAGAAGAACATTGATAGTAAAATGAATAATTTTTTTGTTCTTCCACCTTTTGTCTCTAAGAATTTTTGCAAATGTTTAGTATTTTATTTCTCTTCAAAATTACTTCTATTATTTATCTAATGAAGGATTGATAAATTTTTTTGAATTCTAAAAATAGAGGTCACTATTTTATCCCTTCTCACTTTACCGAGTTTTGGTAAACCTTGAATATCTTCCAAATTTATCTTCAAAATTTGATGAAATTTGACCAAGAGTACCAAAAACCTACCTCTACATGCTACATGTCTTGATTTCTCATGAGTGATCCTGTACGGCCCAAAAAAATCTCATTAGCAAAATATTTCACTACTAGTTCTTAGAGGTAGTTTTAGGGAAAACTAGAATTTTTCCTCTAAGTTATAAAATAAGCCCTATAGATGATTCTACATGCTCTAGGAAGAGTTCTTATGATCCTATCATGCTTACATAGGATTTTCTGAGTCTGTTTTGAGCTCTTACACCTCATTATGATGTAGAACTAGGCCTAAATGGGATAGTTCCAACTGCAACTTCCAATACCTGAGTTGATGATTACCTTATAAGCTCTTGTACATCCTTAAAATGCCATTTTAGACCTATGGGATACCTAAGAAAAGAACACTAAGCTTATCCATACCTCAAGTGGGCACCAACCTCACTGACCAAGCTTGTATCACCCTAAAACCATCATGAATCCATTATGTGAGCTCCAAGCATCATTAAAAATGCACTACCAATCAACCTTCATGCCCTTATATAATCTTCACATCACCAATCACACATTTTCCATCAATTCCACCGACATCAATGAAAAATCCAATCAACCAAGGTTCAACAATCTCCCCCTTTGTCATTGGTGGCAAAAAAATTAGAAACTTTGATGGTAAAAAATACAACAACATCTTCATAGCCTCAATACCTTGTTTGTGACAGAAATATCTCCCCTTTGACATATACGAAAATTTTTCATACATTCAACAACATAAAAACACATGTAGGTACTCATTTACAAACCAAAACATTACCTCAAAGCTCCCCTTAGATTTGACCGACTACCTTTCCAACCGTGTCTTACATGAGATGCATGGATGTCTCCACCAAATAACCTCACTTGCTCCCCCTAAACTTAATGTTCATGTGCAATTATCTCACTTCGCCATGCTAAAAACAATCTCAATTCTTCCTTAAGCTAGTTGATTGTGCTATTTGGAGCTTAGATCCTTGAATTAGCTTTTTAGTGCATTTTGGCCCAACTTTGGCCATCCATAGAATCTATGTAAATCATGAACCAAGCTCATACACCTCCCCTAGGATCATATCATCATCCTTTGTCTAAATCTACATGAATTTATGCATTTTCCTTGTACTCAAGACATAAGAATGGATCAGTCATATCTAACCATCCTAAAGGACCTTTTCAGTGATTTCTATTTTCTTTTCTTATCCATTCACTGACCGAGAAGACCTCCTTACTTCACCTTGAAAGATATCATCTTGTCTTCATTATTGTGTGCCTTACTAGACTTTCCATATTGCGAGGACATCTCATTTTCAACTATTGGAGGCTCACAACATTTTCTTTGTTTGAATAATCCTTCTATAACATGTCGTTGATTCGTTGTCCACAACCTCCTATGAACCTCTATCCACTTTACAATGTAGGATGTTATACAAGTGTGTGGCCTATTTACTATGATCCTTTTGGTCACTATTTACCATGAACCTCCTACAAAACTAATTATTTTCATTATAACCTTTCATGCATAGTGTAGATGGTCTCTCATACCTCCTTACCTCTATAGTTATTCAAGCAGGAACAAAAAAAAACTTCTTTATCAATTAAATTTCTCTCTTTATCACTTTGTCTTGACAAACCTATCATCTTGAATTCCTTGATGCCTTGAATATGTTTCTCCTTTCCTAAATGCGTCTTTATGACCTATAGGTCATTGTTCTTGACCTATTTTAACCTAGAACAATCTCAAAATGCATGAAGGCTTCATTATTGGTCTTCACATAAAATTTGGCCCCTTTTCTCACAAGATTATTCTTGTCCTTTTATCACCATGAACCTGTTATCAACAATCACACCCTAGGTTATTTTGCCTCTAACAATCTTTAAAAATGGACTTAGCCATTTATAGGTCTCGTAATAGTCAAACAATTGTCAAATTTTATTTCCCCAATACTTTTGATGTTGGAATTCAAAAACCTGTGGGAGACTAAGTCTTAAAAAATTGGCGGGTTCCTATTAAAAAATCCAAAACAAAAATAAATTGGAAATATGTGAAACAAACGATAAATGGGCTAGTGTTGCTTGGAAAGGGTAAAATCCACGTTACAAAAAGAAAGAAAGAGGACACACAACATAGATCAAAGGAATCATAAGAGGACACATGTCACCATTTCGATAATTCCTTAGGTGATTGGCTCATCCAAACTCTAAGTCCCCAAAGTTAATCATAGTTCATATTTCATCGGGTCCGCAAAGTCGACGAGGTCAAAGCAGACATGTGGCAACATTTTTGAAGCCAAAAAGTGTTTAATTCCCTCAAAGCGAGTTGGTGGTGAAAATTGAATTGCAACAATTAGTATGTTGTTTATCAATATACAATCATTTAATTATCAAACCAAGGGACGTAAAATTTCAATATTACCAGTGTTGTATGCAAAGTTACATATATTCAAGAGGCATAAAGGTAAATTATTGTCACTATAATTAAGAAATAACAATGTTGGAAATGAACTAGATTATGACTGAAAGTAAATACTATGGATAATGAAAAATCATGTAAAAACAAAACATAGATAAAGGAATGAATTGCTACTAATCTAATTATGCAATGGATTAAATCAACAAAAAATAAGAGGGTTAGAAAACCACAAGTGGGCCCTACATTGGGTGCTAATCCCTCCAAAGGTCCGTGACTACAACAAATAAACAAAACTTAGAATTTTATTTCATCAACATGAAGATTACAGTTGGAAAATATAACAAATTCTCTATCTATGGATCTATCCCTCTTTCAGCATTAGCATTTCCTTTTATATCCTTCATTATAGCAGAGGCATGAAGAGATAGAGTTCTACTAGGAGTTCCAGTTAGATTAAGTAAAATATCTTAACCAAACAATCTGGAAACTACATGCATGTAACAGAACTACTCAGTAGATGTTTACATAACAATCACATAACTTAACTAACCAATCAGTTGATCAACCAGATTATTAAATTATGAATTAAATCAGCTAGTTCTTTGTTAAGTTACAACACATAATCAGATGATGGTGTTGATTCCTTTCCTAGTTCTCATAATTGCTTCTTCTATCGACACATGCAAACTTAGGTGTGATGTCCACATTGTACAAGATCATCATAATCACGGATTTATTTATATATGTGACCTCCTTTGGCTACATACACTTTTATGCAGATTTGAGTCCCTTTGGATACATGTCGGTTACTACGGATGACCCCTTTTTATAGATTATTTCCTTTGGCTGCATGTCAGTTGTTGCGTATGGATCCTTTGGCTATATGTCAGTTGTTGTATATAACAATTTTTTGGTAGATAAGGTTGGCATTATACAAAGCACCATTTAACATAATATTGCAATAAAAAGAATAAATGCATACTCATGATACCACAAAATAAAGTAAACTAGTAATAATTATATTAACTAATATCCATGTCATGAGTTCAAGTTATAATGAAAATTTCTAGTAGTATCATAGGGAAATACAAGTTCAGGGCATACAAATGGCTCAAAAGAATATAGAAGATGAGGTGTTTTAAAAAGGAAATAAAATGACTCATCACACCCCAAAACATAACATCTTGAATTCCATCATTCAAGTGTATTTGGCGTTTCCTTGGGTTTCTTTGGATAAACTCAATGATGCTACATAAATGTCTCAAATCAACTGGAGTAGATGATCCTTTAGGTTCGTGAAGAGATAACATCCATTCCTTCGTATCTGTCCATGAATTTTTCCCGTATGTCTTCATCCAGTTGATTTTCACCAAAAAAATGTGGTATAGGATAGTGGAATATTGTGGGATAATAACCAATCAGAAACAAATATTGTCCACATACTTTAGAAACTTCAATATATGCATTGACCATCCTTAAATTTGGAATGATATTATGATAGGAGTGTGTTTCCTGTCTCTATATTTCGGGGACATCTCATGTCAACATGTTCCGTAGGCATGTACTATCTCTCTAACATTGAACTTAATGTGGTCCTGGCTTCTTCATGAGCTTCACTTCTCATATGGTATACCCATTGTCTAATTTCCCTTTGTTTGATGTATTTTCAATATGCTTCAATAATTAACTATGTATTTGAAGCTTCATCCTTGATCACTAACGAATGCATTTTTGATAAGTTCATGTATTCTTCCATATATTTTTCTCTATACAATTTGTTGTTAAAATAAGAACACAATGCCCTAATTGGAACATCTCCAATATAAAGTATTAGGATCCAGTCCCTATCATATTCAAGGGCATAATTGTACATATACAATTCACATAACAATAGTTGAATCTCATGAGGCATTTTCAGGTATATTCTAAAGAAACTTCTGGCTGCACTAATATCAAATGGAATATATGAGTTAATATAGGTGAGATTTAACTCTAGCATGTGTTCTTTTTAAAAATACCATAAATGTTATAAGGTGTCTTGCATTTAAATATGTCATTGGATACTTGAATTTCATCTTCCTACTTCTTCTTTAGCATTACAATCTCCTTATCCTTGGCCTTAAGCTCCTTGTCCTTTTCCTCCATGTCTTGCTGGTGTTGGAAGAGAAGTTATTCCTTTTCCCTTTCCCATTTTCTGTAACCTATTGACATAGGTTTCAAACCGATGTCTCCAGTAGTCCAACAATGTCGTTTGTGTTGCTATATTTCTGCAAGCTAGTTTTGTAGGCTCCTTGAAAAATTATCTAATGATAACATGTGGTTGCATGTTAGCTTGTGGTAACAATGGTGGAGCAGGATCTAGTATGGTCTAAACCGTATCCTATGTAATTGCGGGATCATTCTCTTGTACTCTCTTAATATGCCCATATGGTTAATTTGTTTCAATTTTGTGAACAATATTTTCAATAAATTCTTCAACAAAAGATGAGGCATATCATCCCTAGTTTCCATCTCATAAGTTTGTGTGTCAAGGAATATGTGGTCATGTGCTTCCTCAATCTTATCTTCATCATTTGTGGCTACATGAGCTGTTTTTTCAATTTCATTTACAACTCCTCCTTCATGCTTCTCATGGGTTTCCTAGCATGAACTTCCTCTTCCTATACTTTTATCTATTTAGTAGGGCTTTCTTGAATAGTTTTCTCACCACTTTCCTCTCCTCTCTTCTCTTCCATACCCTCCATAGGCTCCCTAGGACCATGTTGCTCATGAATTTCAACATCAACACCTCCCTGATCTATGTCCATTGATGTGGCCTCAATATTCTCTTTTGTAGTTTCTTTATCACTATCAAGTAATATGGTTTGAGGCTTTATGGGCTTTGATGTTTTGGAGATTCTTGGCCTTTTAGTTTTTAGTCTATTCGAGCACCTAGGTGGTGTAGGAGTGGATTTGGAAGATGTGGGGTAGACTTGGAAGATTTAGAAGTGGGCCTGGAAGATTTTCTCTTACTCCTTGAGGTGGATGATTCAGAGTTGAAAATCCAAGTAGGGTTTCAGTGATGAGAATCCTCTCAGGGGATACAAGAATGAGGTTCTCTTTAGCAGATGGTGCTTTTTCATAAATAAGGGTTTATGTGGGAAAAGAAGTTGAAACTGTCAGTTTAGGATGAGAAGTGGAAGCTGCGGGTTTAAATTTATGAGTGGAAGAACTACTTGTACTTCTTATTATTTTCCTTCCATACCCCAATAATTCATCAATATTATTAACCCTTGAAAAATCTCCCCAATTTAGTTCAGGATGTTATCTCTCCAATGTGTGTTTGACAATGAGAGTGATAAGACAATGGTGGGACAAATCGACCTCCCTCTCTATGATTCTCTACTCATCATTTTCAATATTTCATTTAGGAAATTTGATACATTAACATGCCTATCATTTTTCAAGTGATTGAGTAACTTGAAATAGAAATTATTCAGTCGGAATATCTACCCTCACAAGTAAAATATTTCATGATATAATTGGCAATATCAGCCCAAATTTGTTTGAGGGAAGAGCAAATTGTACCTTCTCGGTAAGTTATGAAGGCATCACCCTGTTGTCCTCTCAATTTTCCCCACCCTTTGAAATCTAAATTCGTGAAAATTGGAGCCCTGTTCTAGAAGAAATTTATGTTTTAAACTCCTCAGATGCTCGTTTTCATTTCCCATGACGTTTTTAATCAAAATTCCCTCAGTCTATTACCGTTGAAACATTTTACCTATTTTCAACGGATGGGAAATGATTTTAGTTCTTCTTTTATGAATTTGGAATGTGCGGGACCTTGCATCTTTTTTTAACCTTTTTGTAGAGAAAGAAATTCTTCATCGGGAGTGAAAATGGTGTTTTCCCATTTCCTGCAACTTCCTACATTGTTTTCCCTGTTAATTATTGCCCAAAAAGGTGAAGCTACACATTTTTTTCCCATTAGATGCGGCTGGATGGGTTCCTTTTTGAACTTATCACTTTTGGTAATTTTGGAAAAAATGTCAGATTTGCCCCGCATCCCCACCGGTCCTTGATTGGGTGGAGCACTTTTGGTGGAATTTCGTGGTGATGGATCCATTTTATTCTCTAAGGCATTACGGTGAGAGGGATGAAAATTTCTAAAATGACATGCGACCTCGCCCATGTGAAAGGATAAATTCCGAGTTGAAGTCTCGTAGTCAATCAGAAAAGGACACGTGTTCATGTTGAAAAGTCAATGGCGGGGGCATGGACTTTTGGGGAAAATTTGGAATTTTTCCCTTCTCAAAATAGATAAAAAGCAAAGCACATCCTCGCAACCAATCAGGTGATGTCACGTGTTAAAGAATTAGAAAGGGACACGTGGCCATTTTTCGATTCGAGGCACTTTAGTGGACCGGCAAAGGACTTCAGGAATTTTAGCCTTGTTTCCATAAAGGGTGAAAAGTTCTAAAATGGCCCGTGGCCCCGCTCATGCGAAGTGAAAATTTCTTAGTTAAGGCCCGCAGTCAATCAGGAAGGGACATGTGGCCTACGTTGAAAAGTCAATGGTAGGGACATGGACTTTCGGGGAAAATTTGGAATTTTTCCCCTTTTTAAAAAGTAGATAAAGTATAAAATGAAGCGCGTCCCCAAACCAATAGGTGATGCCATGTGTCTAAGAATGAAATCAGAACAACGGGCTGCAGGGGGAAATTGAGAATTTGAGCCTTTTTCACCAAAGGGTTAAAATGTTGCAAATTGAGCCATGCCCCCTTTTCCAATCAAGGTGTGCCACACATCCACGTTGAAAAGTCAAAGCGGGCCAGCGGAGGTTTTTGAGAATTTGAGATTTTTGTTAAAAAGAGTTTAAATGGCAGATTTGAACCACATTTCCTTAGTCACTCAGATGGCGTCACATGTCCAACCTTTGGAGGAGCTGCGAAGGGGCATAGCAAAATGAGAAATCACACTTTTTCTCCCAAATGTCAGGAAATGCAGATTTCTTCCCCATGGTCATCGTTGCTTGGATCTTGCCACGTGTAGGGTTCAAATTTGAAGGTAAAAGGGGAAAAGATAGCTAAATGCACTCATCTAGGTTTTAAAGCCATTAACGAACTAGAGCTTTGTAAAATGAAAAATTGGATCATTCTTCATTCTTTTTCTCTGTATCCTTGTTGTTTCTCCATGAGATGCTTTTTTGGTTTATTATGAGCCAAATCAATAAGTTTAAAGGGATGAAAAAGTTTGGTTATCGAGAGAATGGAGTTTATCAGGCATACATGATAAAAAGGAGAAAACTTACTAGTAAGCACTTGAGTGCTATTAAAGTGGTTAAAAGGTGGAAATGGCAGACCACATGAAGAAGAAAATCATGAGATGCCCTCGCTAAAATAATCATGCTCGAATCCGACGAAATATTCACCCTTTTGAACCTCCGGTTCATGAGTGCATTTATTTCATGTAAATTTCCAAAAGTGGATCTACAACAAACATTATTCCTTTCGGATATTCTTTTCTTGGGGACAAATTATGGATGTATATGAATTGTTATAAGAACATGGTTTACGCCATGGGAAAAAGGGATTCTGGTTTTCTGGGAAGGTTGTAAATTCTGAAGTAATTCAATACAAAAGTTCTTTCTTTTCTTATTTTCCTCTGTTATATCTTTCTCTCCTAGCTTGATTCAATGGATCATTTGTTTTGCATTCAATAGAAACTTTGTGTTTTGGTCTGTGTAATCCTTAGAACTTTGTGTTTGCAGATTTTGCATCGGTGGTGAAGTAATTGATCCTTTTCTATATTTTCTTGGTTCAATGTGAGTAGGGAGATACTTTGCTATCTATATTTCCCAAAAGCATTGTTGTTTTCTTCCTTCCCCATCTCTATATTCTTCCATTCCTTTTGATTGATAATATTTTAAGTATGAAAATATTACGAATATCGTGGTCCAGGACATTGAGATTTGTATATATGTACATTTGTTTTTCCTACTTTCAATAAGGGAACCTCTCCCATTAAAGAGGAGGGACTTTTGTCCCCTGATTGTGGTTTCAACCCATGTTCCATTCTGAAACCCAACAGTTTTTGGTGACTCCACTAGGGAATTCATTACAAATGGATTCCATTTTTGAATAACAACTTCTTGATCATCTTTGATCTGGCAACTCCAAGATACACTTGGGGTAGAAGAACCCTTGGGGAAGAAGACCCTCATTTCCAAATTCTGGATCATCAAGGTTTCTCTCTCCCTTCATCAAGAAAAAGAAGAGGAACAAGATTTGCAAGCACTCCTCTTAGAGACAAAAATTCTAGGAGTGACATCCCTCAAGATCAAATCAGTCCTAATTTACATACTTTGATTCTCGTTGGTGTTTTAGTTCCTCTCTAAAAAATCTTTCCAAGGATGGAAACTCCTCTACCTTGGGGCTAAAGGGTTGGGTCTCTCACTCTTCCCTAGCCATTACATGAATTACTTAGAGGAAATAGGAAGAATTTTCCTAAATTCAGAGGTGATGGGAAGGTTCATCTAGATGAACATATTATGGCCTTCATTGTTGCTTGTGGTGTTCTCGGAGTTGAACATGAAGATATCTCTGTTAGAATTTTTGTGGAGACATTGCAAGATAATGTTGTTGATTGGTTCTATCATCTTCCTGCTGGATCCATCACCAATTGGAACACCATGACGACCCAGTTTGAGCAACATTTCAAACCTGCTGAGGATGTACATGCCCTCTTGGCCCAGATTTCTCAAATCAAGAAAGAGTCACATGATCCCATGAGGGAATTTGTGGCCAAATTCAATAGGCTGGTTAACAAGATCCCATAAAACACACACCCTATGGATCAGATTCAGAAATGTTTCTTCCTTAATGCCCAACTACCTAAAGTGAGCTATGCACTTAGGAGAGCCAATCTTGCCACTTTAGATGTTGATAAGAGATTTTTTTGTCAGTGTTGAAGATGATTTGATCATGTCTGACAAGCTAAGGAGAGAATCATCCAAATCCAAAGCATCTCCTTCTTCCACATCTTCTCCTGGAGCTAATGCAAATCAGTTGGTACAGAAACTTACTAATGATCTTATTGCTCTCAAGAAGGAGTTCGCTCATAGCATGCTCCTTATCAGGATGTTCCTAGGAATAACTTTCAACCTAGTAATTGGTTTCCCTCTACTCAGACCAAACTGGTAATTGAAGGCCCACCTGTTAAAATTTCAGTCAATGCAACATGTGAAGTGTTGGAGCCTAATGATGAGGAGGAGGATGAAACCTGTGAAGAACATGAAGAAGAAGTTGATGAAGAATTAGAAGAGTTGAGTGGATCTCATGTCCATTTTCTCACCATTAAAGGTATAGATGAAGAGGATGATTATGAAGAAAGAGTTATAGAGATGAAAATGAATCATATGCTATCATGACTCGTGAGCAAGCCAACAAGAAGGAGAAAGTGGCGCAGCCTACTAAAATATCTAAGGAGCCTCCTATGGTCATTCCAGTGATTGCAAGGAGAGGAAATCCTATTCCAACTTCTTTCCCTTCAAATGATAGAGTTGATAATTCAAAAGTTTCATCTACTCCTATCAATGATGTTGCATCTACTCTGGTTCTTTTGACATTATTGACCATCTCAAGAAAACTAAGGTCCAGATCTCAGAAGGTGAATTCTACCAAACCCATCTAAAGGCCTTTGCTAAGATGGTAGACTTTGTAAAATCCAAATCCAAGCCTTCATCCCCTAGTTCTAAAGGTCTCTTGCCCACTCCTTCTCCTTCATCTCAACCAAGCCTTTTGGTAGCAATCACTTCATCTGATGGGAAGATCAAACCATTTTATGTCACTCTCCTCATAGATGGACACAAACTCAGCAATTGTGTTATTGATTCTGGTGCTTCAGATAATGTGATGCCTAATTAAGGTAGCTCATGCCCTAGGATTAACCCTAACCCATGATTTTGGTTCATGTTACTTAATGGAAAGTAGAGAAGTACCATTGGTTGGGAGGATTAAGGATGCACAAGTAGCCTTTGTTGCTTTTCCAGAGAAGAGAGTTTTAGCCACCATTTTGGTAGCCGATATTCCCCCTTCCTACGACATGTTGCTGAGTAGAAATTTTTGCAAAAATGTTGGAGGAGAAATCATGATGGATTGGTCACATGATCTTATTCCAATGAATGGGAAAATGAATAAGCTACTATCTAAGAAACAAACCGAATATATCATGTAAAAATAGATGACCCAAAGGCACAAATACTTTATGTGGACATTGGTCATGGTAAATACATGATCATGTCACAAGATGAGGCTAACCATCCTAGGAAGTGTTTCTTGATCCTAATGGCATTTGGATCTTGGAATTTGATGGAAGCTTCTCCTCAGCTGATTCTCGGAGCTGGTCTAGTGCTTATTTCTCCTGAAGGGAAAATTCACCCTTTCTCTTTCAAGCTCCAATCTGAAAATAAAAAAAATACAACTAAGTATGAGGCTCTCATCCTTGTTTTAGCCATGACAAAAGATGGGGGATCAAGAATATCCTTGCTCATGGAAATTCAGAGTTGATTGTAAAAAGGTTAGAGATCTTTTTCAAGTGAAGAATAAAAGGTTGAAACATTACAAGAATCTATTTTGGGATTCCATTGAGTTCCTTAATGCCTTTTCAATTGAAGCCATGCCAAGGGAAAGAAACACCAAGACTGATTCCTTAGATGTCTCGGTCTCTCTACCGATCCCCGATCCAGATTTCTCCCAAGATAAATTCATCATTGAGATGATTCATAGGCCTAGTGTGCTTGATAATGCAAACAATTGGCAGGTCTTTAATGATGATCAACACTTTCTTTCCTTCCTTGAACTCGAGATAATTTTGACCAACTATACTTTGAAGGAAGTGGGAATCTACCTAGAGAGTGTGTGCCTCTAAATGAAGAAGATAACCAAGAAGAAATGGATCGTGATGGCTGCATAAAACTAAAAGGTAATAAGATACCTAAAGGGATGGTAATTTTGGAAGAGTTATTTGATAAACATGATAGGTACATCAAGTCCAAAACTTCTAAAGGAACTCAACATTCTGACTGACTATGAAAAGATAAACATTGGGAGTATTAATGAACCTATGCTGGTAAACATTGGAAAGTGCTACACATAAGAGGAGAGAAAAAAGAAACAAATATGTTGAAAAGGTATGCTGATGTTCTTGCATATTCTTATGATGATCTCAAGGATTTCAGCCAAAAGAGATGCAACATTTCATTCCTCTAAAGCCTAGGATCAAGCCCTTCTGGAAAAAGTAGAGGTAGTATAACCCTAAAATTGCTGATACAATCTTTCAAGAGATCCAAAAGTTATTGAAGGCTAAGATCATTTTCCCCATTCACCATTCAACGTGGATTGCTAATATTGTGCATATCAGGAAGAAGAATGGTGAGATCTAGATTTGTGTTGATTTTAGGAATTTGAATCAAGCCTCTTTGAAGGATAATCATCCTCTCCCTTTAATGGATCAAGTGTTGCAGGATTTTATAGGTTCAAAATGATGTCCATGCTTAATGGATTCTCAGGATATAATAAAGTAGAAGTAAGTGCTACAGATCAGCATAAGACCGCCTTTACCACTCCTTGGGGCACCTTTTCTTACAGGAGAATGCCTTTTGGCATCATCAATGCTGGTGCCACCTTTCAAAGGGAAATGGACCTAGCCTTTGGCTATCTCAAGGGAAAATGCATAGTTGTATACCTTGATGATCTAACTATTTTTTCAAAAAACAGAGTTGATAATTTCCAACACCTTGAAAATGTCCCACAAAAGTGTAGAGAGCATGGAATCTCCTTGAATCCCAAGAAATCTGTCTTTTGTGTCACCAAGGGAAAATTATTGGGACACATTGTCTCCAAGGAGGGAATCAAGATTGATCCAGAAAGAGTCCAGATGATTCAACAGATCCCTCTCCCCACAAGCAAGAAGGGTGTGCACTCTTTCTTTGGCAAGATCAACTTCTTGAGAAGATTCATACCTGATTTTTTTGAACTTACTTTGAACATAGCCCACATGATGAAAGGGAAGTAAAATTTTGGTTGGTCCTCTGAAGGAAAGGTTGCATTTGAAGACATCAAGAGAGCTATAACAAAGACTCCAATCTTGGCATGCCCTGATTATAACAAAGACTTCATTATCTATTTTTATGCTACTGAAAGTACTCTAGCTACTGTGTTAACCCAAGAGAATGTTGAAGGTCATAAACTCCCCATAGCATTCATGAGTTATATTTTGAGAGCCTACGAGCTGAAGTCCACCATGATAGAGACACATGATTTTGCAAAGGTGCTCAAAACTATGAAGCGCTTTTGTTTCTACATCCTCAAATCTCATTCTATTGTGCTTGTGCTTGATACAAAAATTAAATCCATTCTTACACAACAAGAATTTGGAACCAAGAGAGGCAATTGGGTAGTCAAAGTTTAGGAGTATGATCTTGTTATCAAACCTACCAAACTAGTTTGAGGAAAGGGCTTATGTGAACTCATTGCTGAAGGACCTAATGCCAAATTGTCCAAGGAGGAAGTTGATATCCTTCTTGTTATTTTCCTCACTCAACCGATGAATGGTGTGCTATCATTGCACACTTTCTTACTTATGGAGAATGTCCATCTCATTTGAGTGCCAAGGATAAGAGAGCCATCAAATTAAGGTCTACACAATATGTGTTGTGGGAAAATGCATTGTTCAAACGAGGGATAAATGGAAGGTTTTTGAAATGTGTTGACAAAGAGCAACAAAAGAAATTGTTCTCAGCCTTTCATGACCAGGCCTGTGGAGGTCATTTCTCTTCTATTGTCACAACCCACAAAATCCTCTGTCTTTGGATATTATTGGCCTACCCTATTCAAAGATGCATCAAAGTGGGTAGGCAAGTGTGAAGCATGTCAAACCTTTGTTGGAAGACCAAAATTGGCTGCTTTACCTCTCAAACTAGTGGTGATTAAGGAACCCTTTCAAAAATGGGGTTTGGACTTCATTGGGATACTCAATCCACCTTCAAGTGCAAGGCATACTCATGTTTTGACTGCCATTGATTATTTCACCAAGTGGGTGGAAGCCATTCCAGTTAAAAGTACTACTTATGAAGTAGTATGCAACTTCATCAAGGAGCACATCTTAATAAGGTTTGGGATACCAAACAAGATTGTCACTGATAATGCTTCCAATTTTTCTTCTATTGAGATGATGGATTTATGCTATGGATATGGCATTTCCCTTGCACACTCTTCAGATTACTATCCCCAAGGGAATGGACAAGCAAAATCAACTAACAAAACTTGGTCACCATTGTTTGGAAGCTTGTTAATGACTCTTAGAGGAATTGGCATAAGAAACTATATGATGCTTTATGGGCAGATAGGATTACACCTAAGAGAGCCATTAGAATGTCTCCTTTTCAAGTGGTATATGGAGTTGAAGCTCACCGCCAGCCAAAGGACATTAGAACTCGCCACCTTGCATTTGATGAAGGCCATTGAGGATGCTAGCTTTACCAATTTGCTTGAAAAAAGAATTATGTACCTCCGAAGTTGAATGAAGAAAGATTGCAAGTGGTTGACAGAATATCAACTCATCAACTCAAGGTAAAAACTCTATTTGATAAAAAGGCTAAACCCAGAACTTTTCAAGTGGGATACATTGTTCTTCTTTGGGAAAAAGGTATGAACCTCGAGGCAGCCATGGTAAATTTGATTCCCTTTGGCTCGGTCCTTTTAAAATTAGACATTTTGCTGGTGAGAACTCTTTTTACCTAGATTACATGGATGGTTCTCCTCTCCCACTTCCTTATAGTGGGAAATTTTTGAAGTTGTTCAAAACCTAGGAGTTTTGGTAGTCCCTCTATACATTTTGTATAGTGTTTCACTTTCCTTGTTTTTGTTTTGGTTGTTTTCCTTTCTGTGTTCTCTTCTGTGTTGGTTTTGCTTCTTTTTGACTCCATTGCCCATTGGCTAAGACACTGATTCGATCTGATTACCTAGAATTCTCTAAGGTTCTTGATTTTGCCTCTTTCCTCTGCCAAATCATCCCTAGAAGGAGCCAACTGTTGTCCTCTCAATTTTCCCCACCTTTTCAATCTAAATTCATGAAAATTGGATCCCTGCCATAGAAGAAATTCATGTTTTAAAATCTTCAGATGCTCATTTTCATTTCCCACGATGTTTTTAATCAAAATTCCCTCAATTTTCTGCTACATTAAAACGTTTTACCTATTTTCAATGGATGGGAAATGATTTTAGTTCTTCTTTTATGCATTTGGAATGCGTGGGACCTTGCATCTTTATTTTTAACCTTTTTCTAGAGAAAGAAATTCTTCATCGGGAGCAAAAATGGTGTTTTCCCATTTCCTGCAACTTCCTAATGTTCTTTTCCCCATCAAATTCTTGCTCGGAAAGGTGAAGCTACATGTTTTTTCCCATTGGATGCAGATGGATGGGTTCCTTTTTGAACTTATCACTTTTGGTGATTTTGGAAAAATGTCAGATTCGCCCCACATCCCCGCCAGTCCCTAATTGGTTGGAGTAGTTTTGGCGAAAGTTCATGGCGACAGATACATTTTATTCTCTAAGGAATTACGGTGAGAGGGATGAAAAGTTATAGAATGACCCACGGCCCCACCAATTCAAAAGGATAAATTCTGAGTTTAAGTCCATAGTCAATCAGAAAAGGACACGTGTTCATGTTGAAAAGTCAATGACGAGGGCATGGACTTTTGGGGGAAAAGTTAGAAATTTTCCCCTTCTTAAAATAGATAAAAAGTGAAGCACATCCCCGTAACCAATTAGGTGATGTCACGTGTTGAAGAACCAGAAAGAGACACGTGGCTGTTTTTTAGTTCACAGGTGCTTTGGCGGACTGACGAAGGACTTTGGGAATTTTAGCCTTGTTTCCACAAAGGGCAAAAAGTTCTAAAATGGCCCGCACCCGCTCATGCAAAGGGAAAATTTCTAAATTAAGGCTGCAGTCAATCAGGAAGGGACACGTGGCCTACTTTGAAAAGTCAACGGCGGGGACATGAAATTTCAGGGGAAAAGTTGGAATTTTCCCCCTTTTTAAATAGTAGATAAAGTATAAAACTGAAGCACATCCGCGCAGCTAGTCAGTTGATGCCACGTGTCTAAGAATGAAATCGAAACAGTGGGCCTATAGGGAAATTGAGAATTTGAGCCTTTTTCACCAAAGGGTTAAAATGTTGCAAATTGAGCCACGCCCCCTTTTCCAATCAAGGTGTGCCACATGTCCACGTTGAAAAGTCAAAGCAGGCCGGAGGAGGTTTTGAGAATTTGAGCTTTTTGTTAAAAAGAGTTTAAATGGCAGATTTGAACTACATTTCCTCAGCCACTCAGATGGCGTCACATGTCTAGCCTTTGGCGGAGCTGCAAAGGGGTGGAGCAAAATGAGAAATCGTGCTTTTTCTCCCAAATGTCAAGAAATGTAGATTTCTTCCCCAGGGTCGTCGTTGCTTAGATCTTGCCACGTGTAGGGTCCAAATTTGAAGGTAAAAGGGGGAAAATATAGCCAAATGCACTCATCTAGTTTTTAACGCCATTAACAACTAGAGCTTTGTAAAATGCAAAAATGGATCATTCTTCATTCTTTTTCTCCATATCCTTGTCATTTCTCCATGAGATGCTTTTTTGGTTTATTATGGAGCCAAATCGATAAGTTTAAAGGGATGGAAAGTTTGGTTATCAGAGAACGGAGTTTATCGGGCATACACGATAAAAAAGGAGAAAACTTACTAGTAAGCACTTGAGTGCTATGAAAGTGGTTAAAAGGTGGAAATGGCAGGACCACATGAAGAAGAAAATCATGAGATGCCCCTACTAAAATAATCATGCTCAAACTGACAAAATATTCACCTTTTTGAACCTCCGGTTTTCATGAGTGTGTTTGTTTCATGTCACTTTCCAAAAGTAGATCTGCAACAAACATTATTCCTTTCGGATATTCTTTTCTTGGGGACAAAGTATGGATGTATACGAATTGTTATAAGAACATGGTTTGGGCCACGGGAAAAAGGGGATTCTGGTTTTCTGGGAAGGTTGTAAATTCTGAAGTAATTCAATACAAAATTTCTTTCTTTTCTTATTTTCCTCTATTATATCTCTCTCTCCTTTCTCGATTCAATGGATCATTTGTTTTGCATTCAATAGAAACTTTGTGTTCTGTCATGTAATCCTTAGAACTTTGTGTCTGCAGATTTGCATCGGTGGTGAAGTAATTGATCCTTTTCTATATTTTCTTGGTTCAATGTGAGTAGGGAGATACTCTACTATCTATATTTCCCAAAAGTATTGTTGTTTTCTTCCTTCCCCCATCTCTATATTCTTCCATTCCTTCTAATTGATAATCTTTTAAGTATGAAAACATTCCAGAATATCAGGGTCCAAACATTTAAAGTTGTATATTTGTACATTTGTTTTTCCTACTTTCAATAAGGGAACCTCTCCCATTAAAGAGGAGGGACTTGTTGTCCCCTAAATATGGTTTCAACCCATGTTCCATTCTAAAACCCAACACATCCTCATCGGCGAAGTCTCGTCTACTGCATATGGATTTACTTTCTCAGGGGAAAATTTTCCCTTCTCTGAAACCTAGTAACTATAGTTATAATGTCATCATTTACCCTCATTGCTAAACCCTTAACAATAGCCTCTCCATCCTTAAATCTATGAGGAAATTACTTTACCATTGATCCATTGAAACCCTAAAACTTACTAATGTAGTCCATCCATCCGCTGTTATGAAAATATTGAAATATATGTGGCTGGTTGTGGATTTGAGAATGATCAAGTTGGCTCATGGAAAATTAGATCTCCCCCCATTTTGAATTCTAAAAATTACTTCAATGTTGATAGGGAAAATCACACAGTTTGTAACAATGATGTAAGAATTCGAGTAAGGAGGAATGTTTTGAGTACTTTGTTTTTTAAATCTATAACCGACTCACACGCAGTGTAAAAAGGAATGAATTAAATTGATTTGAGTGTTGCAAATGTGTGAGGTGAAGTGGTGTGATGGAGTGGGGTGATGTGGAGTGAAAACTCATAGGTTTAAAGGTGACGACATATAATTGTTATTTATAGACATTTATGACATGGCATAAACATTAATTAAAAAAAATCATACCAATGATACTTTATTAAAGTGGAATGAGTGCACTTATATCAAGGTATGTGTAGGATGATGATTACATGTGCAATGTTGTGATTACACCTTTGCTACATGTTGGGTTTTCATAATGCTGAAGATGTTGTTTATAATGTCATAAGCATATGCAACATCATGTTGAAGGTTCCTTATTTAAATCAAATAATTCTTGGAAAGAGACTATTGACTTTTTCTAGTACTAGTCATCTTTATCACCACTCACATGTGCAGATTGTTCCTTATTTTTCTTCATGAAATCATAAGTTCCACCAAACATGAAAAAATCATTGATTTGCTACATGATACTGCAAGTGGATTGTGTACTCTTTGCATTATCTCCATGTTCAGAGACTATGCACTTCTTGCAACATATCCTACAAAATATAAATTCTAAAAAATAAAATGTGTTAGTTGAGTGTTGTTGATCACCAATAGGGGTGATCACATCAATTTTATTCACACTTGGAGTATTCAATAGGCTAAATATAACAAGGTCCATGAAACCTCTCAATCTTCGAAATTTCAAAGATGATCCAGAAGGTTCAACTTCTGACCTTAACTCTAATGTTCTCATCTCCATCCTGCTTTGACCTCCTCTTAACTACTATATGAAGGTGCTCCTATCAGTTGGATTTTTGTACAATCTCAATCTATGACCATTCACCAGTATTTTAAATCTCACATGATCTATGGTGGTGAGTTTTACACCTCCATTGGGAAATATTTTCTCAATCTCATATGGACCTAGCCACCTTGTCCTAAGTTTTCCCATGTGGTCTTTATACTTTGAGTCAAATAAGAGAGCCCAATCACCTTCTTGAAATTGTCTTGTCTTGATGAACATGTCATGCCATTTGATCCTTTGCTTATGTACTACCTCTTTATTATGCATAGATTGTCTCCTCATTTCATCCAACTCATTGAGTTGGAGAATCCTCTGCCTCTGAGCTTCAGACAAATTTATGCCTAGTTTAAGTGCAGTTCTTAGTGTCTTGTGCTCAAATTCAATAGGAAAAACATCATTTTTACCGTAAAAATATTGAATGGTGTGAAGCCTATTGTTTTCTTCCATGTTGTGTTGAATTCCCAAATTTCCTATAGAATTCTATCTTCCCAATCTCTCCTTTGGAGTGGTGCAATAATTTTTGTCAAGATGGATTCTATTTCCCTATTTGTCACCTAAACTTGGAAATTAGATTGGGGGTGATAAGGTGTAGACTTCCTATGTCTAATTTCATATTCCTTAGCTAGATCAGAAATAAATTCAACAGTAAAGTGTGTACCTTGATCAGTAAAAATTTCTCTTGATACTCCATACCTTGTGAAGATGTGGTCATATAAGAATTTGACAAATTCCTCACTCTTCTTATTTGGAAATGATTTCACTTATGTCCATTTAGTGAGGTAATATATGCACACCAAATGTATTTCTTCTACTCAGATTTATGATCTATAGGACCAATGAAGTCTAAACCCCATTTATCAAATGATTGTAATACTAATTGAGGTTGTAATGACATCTCATCTGACCTGGTAGGATTACCCATTCTTTGGCATCTATCACACCTCCTAGTATATAATGTTGCATCCTTCTCGTGGTGTTGACTAGTAATATCCTATTGTCAATGCCTTTTGTGCTTTTCTTTTTTAGCAAAGCGTCCTCCACGCATGATTCATTGTATAATGATTTGAGGACATCATATATTTCCTCATCATCAATGCATCTTCTCATGACATTATCTTTCCCTGTGTGAAATAGAAATCCAACTATCCAAGAAAAATTCACACTTTTCTCAACTATGTATTTCTTTTTAGAATATAAGTAGTGTGGAGGTGTCTTACCTGAGACCAAATAATTAGCTATATCAGCATACCAAGGTGTTCTGGTGGAAATGGAAAATAGGTTCTCATCTGGGAAAGATTCATCCACTACATGTTCTTCATTATTATTCTCCATTCTTGAAAGAAAGTCTGCTACAACATTGTCCTTACCAAGCTTATCCACAATGGTGACATCAATATCTTGCAAGAGTAGGAAAAATCTTATGATTCTCGCTTTTACAACTAGTTTTTTGATCAAGTATTTAATTGCAACGTGGTCAGTGTGAATAAACATTGGGTAGCATGTGATGTAGTGTGTAAAACATTTTGATGGCATGCACAACTTCTAAGAAATATTTCTTCATGATTTGTATAATTAAGTTCAATATGCTACAAGTTCTTGCTTACATAATAAATTGCATAGTTTAGAATTCCATCTTTCTGTCCCAAAACAACTCCAATGACATGGTATAATGCATTAATATGTATGTGAACTAATAAGTTATAATCTAGTCCACTTAACACAGTGTAGTAGTAGTCAACATTTGCTTCAAATTTTGGAATGCAGTCTCACATTTTTCAGTCCACTCAAAGGCAACATCCTTGCCTACTAGTACAAATAATGGTGTTGTAATCTTACTGAAATCATATATAAATATTCTATAATAATTGGAATGGCCTAGGAATATCCTCACATCCTATTTGGTGGTGAAAGATTTATAATTACAAATACTTTTGTTGGATCTACCTAAATTCCATTACATGATAGATAATTCCCAATAATATTCCTTTAGACATCATCATGTAGCATTTTTTTATTTCTTAAGGATAGATTATGCTCCTTACATATCTTCAAAACTTTGTTCACACTCTTCATTGATTCATCAAAAGTATTGTCATGTATTGTATAAATATCCAAAGATACCTCCATACATTCATTGGTTGATCTAAGGAGATGCTCAAAACTGCCCTCTGGAATATAGTAGGTGCATTACACAAACCAAAGGAAAGAACAAAATATGAAAATGTTCCCCATGGGAATGTGAATGTGGTTTTGTTTTGGTCCTTTGGTGCTATATGAATTTTATTGTAGCCACTGTAGCCATCAAGAAAATAAAAATATTTCTTACTTTCCAGAGTATTAAGTACCTAATCAATGAAAGGGAGTGGAAAATGATCCTTCTTTGTTGTTGCATTCATCTCTCTATAGTCTACATAGATCCTCCATTTTCCATTCTTCTTAGGTATAATGACAAGGGGTGACACCCATTGACTGTTTGAAATTGGATATATGAATCCAACATCTATTTTTTTAATTCATTTTTCGCAATGTCTCTCATTGCTTTGGGTTCATTCTTATTTTTGGTTTCTTATTGGCTTGCAATCCTTTCTTTGATGTATATCTTACGTGTACAGAGATTAGGTGGATTCCATGCATATCAAAGCATAGTCCCATTGCAAATGTTGTTTTGTGTTCCTATAGAAGAGAAATAAAATATTGCTTTTGTTGTATGCTCTACATTATGTTCACATTAAGTGGATTTCCTAAAGTTATTTCCACTTGCTTAAAGAGATCAATCATGGAACATTCATTTCGCTTCACGGAATTTCAATATGTAATCATGTGGAAAAAGTTGGTGAAGGATGCAATTCTTACCTGGAATGTTCATAGTGCTTTGTTGCATGTAGAATTTGGTTCACAGGAAACTTATACACCATAATCTACCATCTACTTCTTCATTCCTTCCATAATTATTTTGTAGGACATTGGAAAGAACAACATCTTATTCTTGTCCTTCAATTGTGCATGAATTTTCCAAAGATCATGAGTTGAACTAAGATTTAGTATTATTTTGGCCCTCAACCAAAATGGTTTGATCTTCTTCATTGAATGGTTGTGCAGGGGGGATAAAGCATGATATTTTTAGTACCACTTCCATTAGAAATAATCATATTACCAGATCTGCATCCTATGAATGCATCAACAATGGCCAAC
Organism: Taxus wallichiana var. yunnanensis; assembly: GCA_018340775.1. Classification (NCBI taxonomy): domain Eukaryota; kingdom Viridiplantae; phylum Streptophyta; class Pinopsida; order Cupressales; family Taxaceae; genus Taxus; species Taxus wallichiana. The sequence continues at coordinate 333,715,741 of CM031238.1, read as the reverse complement.
CATGGTCTTCCTAGGATGATAGGATATCCTCCTAATCTTGCTTTTGGCTGAAGAACAATAAAATCAATAGGGTATTCCCAAGAGTCTACCACTAGTACCATGTCTTCCAGACTCCTTCAAGCTTCACTTTGTTGATCTGTTTGCAAGCTATAAGACTGTATTTGTTGGTCTTAGTCCTTCTAACTTCAAATCATCCATGATTTTATTTTTCATGAAATTAATTTCTACCCCAAGTTAATCGATTATTTTTTATTACTTTGTGTCATTAATTGTAACATTTACTAAAAACTGCATGGATTTATGTACTTAGGAAAGATTGATTTTCCAAGCATAATATCAACTACTTGTCCAAAATTTTTTACATTAGATGGATCCTTTCTCTTCCTACCTGGTTTCTTTATGCATATGTCCCTAATCAATTTATTGTAGATGAGCACATCCTTGATGGCTTGAAGCAATGGAATTTTGACACAAATGCCTTTAAGCTAGTTGAAAAAATCATATTCAAATTATTATTTGAGGTTAGTATTATTTTCTTGTAACCTTTTAGTAAATGGCGGCTCATTAGCCTATGTCTTACCCTTGCTTGGGAATTATTCTCGGGTTGTTGTGGATATATTTGTAGTGTCTTATGATTTTTATGTGGGTCTTTCTATAGTTTGTTTTACTTTGCTTTCAGGTCATCAATCAGAACATATGTGATTCATCCACAATCTCTTTAATGGTGGGTCTAGTTGGTGGAGGAAGTGATCTTCCTAAGCAGAGGTGGATATTGTTGACATCAACTGAATAGGTAGGGTATTAATTTGATTCAATGAAGTAGGTTAGATGAAAAAATTTATTGTTGGAGTTAGGCGTTGGTTGAGTTGGTAGTTGAGTTACCTTTAACTAAGAGTTTGCTTGGGGTTTTGCATTAGAGCTTATTGCTGAGGGTAAGGAGGTTGATTGTAGGCTTTTTAGTAATTAGGAGGTAGGTTATTCTATTATTTCCCTCCTCTCCAAGGCTGCTACCATGATTAAGGGGGTTATTTCCATAGCTATTGGCCTTGAAATTGAGGTTTCCACTATTGTTGATATTGGTTAGGATATGGAGCCCAACCTTTCTATTGATTAGCCCAAGGTGGGGGTGGCATATATTAATTATTAGACCAATTTTGAAATGCTTGCATAGGGTATTGTGACATACCTCCTTGTCTTGGTGGCCACATATTTCTTTGAGAAGCATAAAACAATTGTCCATCCTCTATTTCTATCAAACCAAATTCAATAAAAGCCTCCTTTCCTTCTACAATGCTGGCTAATCCTCTATATCTACAGTCATATTTATTTCTTTTGCATGCATGAAAGAACTATGTGAGTGCTTTACCTGTAAATATTACCTTTTCTTCTTGGCATGCAAAGTATCTAATTGAGTGGCCATGTCATCAAAAATATCTTGCTTCATGTTCTTGAAAATTCTAACAATTTATGACTTGGATATGTCCCCAATTATTTTGGTAGCTAATCCACCTCTTGATATTACAATTCTTGTCCTCTTCATAGTAGCTCTTGGGGAATTTCTACAGTTTTCATATATTTATTCAAAGGAATATTTTGAAATGCCTCATGCTCTAATCAGATCCAGGGCATACATGTCCTCCTCACCGAGTCCCTTCAAAAAGAGTAATTTGAGAGATTTAGGATCTAGTGTTGTGTGTGTTGTCTTATGAATACGAACTTGAATATTTATAAATAGTCTTCCAATGGTTCATCCTCCTTCTGTGTCATCTTGTAGATTTCATCACCTCCTCTACTACTTGGCTTGCAATTTTCTTGATACTTAGTGAGGAACTTCTCCTTCATTTGTGTGCACGTGGTTACAAAAAGTCTTCCCAAATCTATGAACCATCTCGGGATACATCCTTAAGTGTAATAGGAAATAACTTCAATTTATGTGCATCTATGGTATAATCATAGCTCCTACATAAAATGTCAAACTCAAACAGAAAGGTTTCTGGGTCTTCAATTATGGATCCATGAAAATTGGGCAAGGCTGAGGGAGAAATATTCTTCATAGCAACAACTTCATCATTATCGGTAATGGGAAACTCAAAAGTGGTTTCCCTATTTTAAAATTTTGATCTACTTCTTCTGCCATATCTAGCTACTCAGAGAAGCTTCAGAACTTTCACTTAGGAAGTGATCTTCAAATAGTAAACCTTGTACAAATGAAAGGATTTATTCTTTAGAATCCTTAGAGGTATATGAAGAGATATGTGCTACTTGTGGATTAGGTAAAAATATACCACAGACATCCCTTAGATGGTGCATGCATTAACTAATCAACTCACTCAACATATATTAGTGGGGCGGGGGGGGTATGAAGGTAAATTTCCTAAAACCTAAACTTCTTCTTAGAAATGAAAAACCTCTCAAAACCTTATAACTTGGAAATATCCCGATAATGGTGCCAAAAATGGTGGTGTTAATTAACTTACATAATTAGTATGTTGCTTATCAATCTACGGTAATTTAATTATCATGCCAATGGATGTAAACTTTCAATATTACCAATGTTGTATACAAAGTTACAAATATTCAAGAGGCGTAAAGGTAAATTATCACACTAAAATTAAGAAAAAATGCTTTGAAATGAACTAGATTTTGACTAAAAGTAAATACTATGGCTAATGACAAAGAAAGTAAAAACAAAACAAAAATAAAGGAATGAAATGTGGTTAATCTAATCATGCAATGAATTAAATCAACAAACAAAGGAGAGGGTTAGCAAACTGCAAGTGGGCCCTGCCTTGGGTGATAATCCCTCTTAAGGCTTACGATTACAATGAGTAAACATAACACAAAATTTTATTTCATCAACATGAAGATTACAGTTGGAAAATACAACAAATTCGCTATCTATGGATTGATCCTTCTTTCAACATTAGCATTTCCTTTTTATATCATTCATTACAGTAGAGACATGAAGAGATAGAGTTCTATTAGGAGTTCCAGTTTTATTAAGTAAAAGATCTTAACCAAAATATATAGAAACCACATGCATGTAACATAATTACTCAATATAAGTTTACATAAAAATCAAATAACTTAACTAACCGATTAGTTGATCAACAAGTTATTAAATTATGAATTAAATCAACTAGTTCATTGTTGAGTTGTAATGCATAATCAGATGATAGTGTTGAGGCCTTCCTAGTTCTCATATTTTTCTTCTATCGAAACATACAAACTTAGGGGTGATTTCCACATTGTACATGATCCTCAAAATAATGTCTTTATTTATAAGTGCGACCTCCTTTGGTGTGGATAAGTCCCTTTCACCGTATGTCAATTTATATGGATGAACCCTTTTCTATAGATGAGTTCCTTTGGCTACATGTTAGTTGTTGTGTATAGATGCTTTGGTTGTATGTAAAGTGCTGCATATAACAAGTTTCTTGCAAATAAGGATGATATTATACAAATCACCATTTAACATCTTATTGCAATCAAAATAATAAATTCATACTCATAATACCACAAAATAAAGTAAACTAGTAATAATTATAGTAACTAATATCCATGCCATGAGTTCAATTTATAATGAAAATGTTTAGAAGTATTACATGGAAATAAAAGTTTAGGGCTACAAATGGCTCAAAAAAATATAGTAGATGAGATGTTTTAAAAATGAAATAAAACAAATCATCATAAGTTGCGATGCGAAGAGCTACATGGAGCTATTTACCTAGCTCATATTTCACATTCTGATAAGTCTGACAACAAAGCCACATGGAGCCATTCCATTGGCTCATATTTCAAAAATTTAAGTCGAAGCTATCAAGAGTCTGACATAAATCAAAGGCATGGAGCTTCCCCATTGATTGAGGTTTCACAGATGTTAGAGGAAAAAATTAAAAGGACTGAAATGTGAAGAGCGTGGTTGTTTCTCATTGGATCACAATTCACAATGGTCAATTAAAGGGTGAAATGGAAAGAGAAATGATTGTTTCTCATTGGATTGCATTTCTAAGGGATTGAAATGTAAATAAGTGTGAATCCCTCTCATTGGTCCATGTTTCACAATGTCGATGGAAGGAAAATGATATTTTTTTAGTGTGAAGAAACATGGAAGAGACTTGTTGGTCCATAGTTCTTAATATGATAGACCTTTATTAAGCCAAAGAAAAATCCAAGGAAAGAAAGGAAGATAGGGAAGTAAAGGCCCGATACAGAACCAATGAGAGATGGACACATGGAAAATTATGAAATGATGCACATGTGAGTAGAGGGAAATCCTTGAGTAAATAAAATGCTACCACTTGTCATATTCCTGTGCATCCTGGTATGTAAAATATTCAAATGATGATATCTTTCGATCCCCTACTCCAAATTTCATAAAAGCGGTCTCATTCGAAAGCTCTCCCCAATCACTTTGATTTGGTATCATGAGAATCAAATTTTGGTGGGTCTAAATGGGTGAAAAAAGAGAAAAATGGTTTAGGCTATGTATAATTGTAGGTGGGATCATTTAATCATAGAAGTAGTATGTTTTCTTGGGCTCCAAGCTTCTGTTAGCATATCAAAGCCAACCAAGTGTCATCATCCTATGTAGAGCAATCATTTAGATCTTCTTCAGGGTTGGGACCACTAAAAACATGCTATGAAAATTCTCTCTCCCTTTTATTTCTTAAAATCTATAAATGTAAGTGCTTAGGAAAATTTTTAGGGGAAATGTTCATGTAATGGAACTCTATAAAAATTATTCTAGAGTAGCGTTGAGTTTTAGGCCTCTGATATGAATTTATGAAAGAATATTCTTGCATTGTTTTGCTATTATAATGAATTATGCATCCATTTGATCAATAAATCCATGTTTGGTGGCTATTCTCTGCCTTAGTTTGTTATTACATTTTCATTTCCTTCCATTGCATATTCCGGGTTTTGTGCATTTTATACTCTTCTTGCGAGGTTCATATTTGTTGTGCTCTATGGAAATAATATTAACAAATGTAGTTAGGGACCATGTCACTCATGTATGGCCTCTCTCTTTCCCATTCTTCATATCATTTTCACTCATCTGAATATTTTTGCACCCTTTTCTTGGTGCAATCACCTTTGCATCTTAAGATTTCCATTTTCATGTAATCTCTCTCTCTTTGGTCCCTTGGAAACTTATGATAGAAGTAGATAGAAGAATTTCCCTTCTAGGAGTAGTTTAGCAGTAAGATAAGGTAGAGGAAGCTGACATTATTCAGAGGTTTTCTCGCTTAGTCATCCCACAACTAAGATACACTCCCATGTTACCTAAAAACATTGGTTGCTCATTCACAATTCAACAACACAACCACAGGCTACTATTTTTAGTGATAACAATTTCTAGCACACCCGGTGGGAATAGTGTTGAAAGATTTGTATTTCACAGTGTAAATATGAGTTCTTTTTAGGGTGTTTAATTACACCCCCTTGTGCGTAACTTTCATTTCAACAATTTTTATGAGTTCTGGGTGGAGACTTCAAACTTTTGAGGCATTTTTAAATCACATCTGGCGATTCCACTAATTCAACCAACCTATTTTATTAAGTTTTAGATGTTTTAATCCATCCCCTTATTCATTTCCATGCCCCATATTCTCATGGCTCTCCAAAGAGATCTTCCATTCCCACATTTTAGTTCTATCCCCCTCCATTTGTAGTAGTGGGATGATATCCCCAAGATAGCCCTGAAAAACTTTCCTCTTTTCCATGGAAATGTGGATCAATCTCCTATTGATCACATTCAAGATATAACAAACCATTGTGCCATTCACAATATCATAGAAGAAAATATTTGCCTCAAACTTTTGGTTTCATCTTATAACGATAAAGCAAGAGATTGGTAATAGTTTGGCTCCACAATCCATTTCCACATGGAATCAGCTAGGAAAACAACTACAGAATCAGTTCAATGAGGATATAAATGTCATTTTCCTCATGGAACATCTCATCAAAATATAGAGGGCTATAATAAATTTTATTTCTAATTTAAACATCAGATTTACAAGGACCTGACATATAATTCTTCAAGAATTCAGACCCCCACAAGGTATGACATTCTTGTATTATTCGAGGTACTTTGATGCATATTTAGCTATATTAATTTAATCCATTGGAGGAAACAATATTCCTCAATATTTTTCCATTGCATTACAAGATGAGAAGATGCTCATTTAGGATAGAAAAAGGAAATCCATCTCTGTTGCTGCAATTCTTCCCTCACCACCTCAAATTCTTCCCTCCTTGTGCAAATAAAGAAAAATCCATTGTTCCCTTCCAAAAATAGAAATATTTTTTCTTCCTTGTCCTCCATTTGATGTTCCAAAATTTTATCATTCCCAAAACCTTGCAAATTTTTCTCCCATCTCCACCCAGGGCATTACCCAACTTCCCTAAACCATACACTAATGTTTTCAGAAGTTGTGGTATTTCACATGTTGTCCCTACTTTCTACCCAACACTCACTAAACCAAGTTATCCTACAAGGTTGGTAGAAAGGGAGGTATGCTATGCTTTTGGAGAGAAGGAACATCCCATGTAACACTCTAAACAACAAGTTTTCATGTAAAATCATGTACTTTTTTTTTTTGGAGAAAACAAATCAACAAAGTAGGGAGTATGTTTTAGAGGATCATTTGGCTTCTCCAATTGATCAAATCAGGTCTCTTGAGCATAAAAATCTCTTCCCAAGCATGAAAAAATCAACAGCCCCTTGTTTATGCCTCTTCTCCAACCAATTCTACCAAAGAAGATAATTCCATATCTATTGAAGATTGGTTTGATTCAGATTAGGAGGATGAGAGGATCCAAAATATGCAAAAGGAGGTGTTAAATGTCAAGAATAATTAGGAAGATGTGAAGGACAATCATATTGGAAGTGGAGAGGAGGAGAAAGTGTTTTTGAACACTATTTCCATCCAATGCCTTAAGAAAGAGTCTTTGAAAAGTAAGCAAGGTGCTTTAATGGAATGTAATGATCCTCATTGCTCTGCATGTATAGATATTTCCAGACTTTTAATGGAAGGGCCTCAATATTTCAAGGAAGATGAGTTTGTGTACTCTACCTTATTTTTTGAAGAAGTAGATAATGATAATACAAGGGTGGAAATGAAGTTGTTTGCGAGAAGAAGCAATATCAGTTCTAGACAAGCTTGCAGATATCCACCATGAAGAGGAAAGAGTCTCTATCAACTCCATTTTTGGAGATAATTTCAAAAAAATTGGGAAAATCAAAAGGATTGGTCCTTGCCCAAACAGTATCGGCTATTTTAGAGCTAAAAGGGGAGTTTCCACCTATCATGCTCATTTTAGAGCATGAGGATGAGATACCATGTATGAAACGTCAACAATAATACCTCAAAAAAACCAAATATAGAGAAACTAAAAATTTAATTGAGTTATTTTTTGTTGATACTTTGAGTAGGGTGGAAAAAATATTCAAGTTATTTTTTCACTCTTGTTAAAATCCATCTCCATTGAAAAGTCAAATACATGGTCTAAAATTGTAAGAAAGGGAAGCTATTTCTCCCTGCATGTATTGGGATTTGTTTAGCTTCTCTTTGTTTTAGTTAGAGTAGATTAGGTAGTTTTGTTTTCAACATAAGTTCTTTTGCACACTCTGTATGATTTCGGTTGGAGAATGTATGAATTTATGTTTGTATATAGTTTTTGTGTGTTTTTTTATTATTTTCACAATCTATTTTAGTCGAGAGAAATATTCTCGGGAAAATAAGATGTTGGGGCAGATTTCAAAGGGCATTTTTAGACCCCAAGAGATCAATTATAGTCAAGAGCCTATGGTGCCTCTTCCTTGGTAAAATTCAGTGCTTAGAACATTGCCAATTGCATGTGATTCAATGCCAAATCAACATGTGATCTAAAAACTTGTAATAACTTCCTTATTTGTCATGATTGATTCGGTTTTCTTCAAGACTTAGAAAAAAATTAGGCAACTTCAGATGCTTTATTTGTCTCAATAGATCAAATGTAGAGAAAATAGAGTGAAGTATCGAGCTTTTACAAATTTCCACTCTCATAAAATAAAATTCAGAGAAATTTTTATAATGATATGGTCAATTCTAGCTTCACCTCGAGCTTGATAAAGTTTTAATGGAAAATCAAATAGTTTGGAGCAGTTTCAAATCTTCATTTGGAGATCCATAGATAATATTCAACCCTCTAGATATTTCTAATTTATTTCATGCTTCGTGCTTTGCTCGAGGGAAGGATTTTAATATTTTGATTAGTTTAGAAAAAAATTGGGCTTGAATCCATGCCTAATGGATTGTAAAAAGGCTACTGATCTAATCTAGCAAGCAGATTACCCTAAGAGGTCACCAAATTATTATATAAAATTACCCCTTGGGTTGTTTTGGCTCTAACAACCTCTAAAAATGGACTGAGCCATTTTTATAGGTTTGTGATGGTCAAACAACCATTAAATTATCTTTCCCCATACTTTGGCCATAGGCATTCAAAAACCCCCGGAGAATAATTCTTAAAACATTTTCGGGTTCCTATTAAAAAATTAGAAGTATAAAGAAATTAGAAATCCATGGAAAAGGGCTAGTGTTGCGTGAAAAGGGTTAAAGCTGTGTTACAAAAGAAAAAAAGAGGACACATGACATATATAAAAAGGCATTAGAAGAGGACATGTGTCGCCATCATGGAAATTCCTTAGGTAATTAGCTCATCTAGACTCTAAGTCCCTAGAGTTAATCATAGTTCATATTTCTTTGGAGTCTCGCAAAGTCGGACAAGGTCAAAGGGGATAGGTGGCAACAATTTTCAAAGCCAAAATTTTCTAAGTCCCTTAAGGTATAAAGTTATGATGTGAATAGCAACATGGAGCTATTTCACTAGCTTATATTTCACATTCTATCGAGTCTAACAAAAAAGCCACATGGATCCATTCAATTGGCTTGCATTTCACAAATTTCAGTCGAGATATCAAGAGTTTGACATAGTGTAAAGGCATAGAGCTTCCACATTGGTTAAGGTTTGATGGATTTCAGATGTAGATATGAAAAGGACCGACATGCGAAGAGTTTGGTTGTTTCTCATTAGCCCGCATTTCACAATGTTCAGTCAAAGGGAGAAATGCAAAGATAACATAGGTGTTTATCATTAACTCACATTCCTAAGGGACTAAAAAGGGTTTGAAATGAAAATAAGGGTGTAGCCCTCTCATTGGTCCATATTTCACAATGGCGGTTAGAGGAAAAGGATAGTCTGTCACAGTGTGAATAAATGTGTCGAGACTTATTGGTCCATATTTCTTAATACGACAAACCTTTATTAAGCCAAAGAAAAAGCCAAAGAAAAAAAGGAAGACATGGAAGTAAAATCTTGAAACCAAAACCAATGAGATATAGACACATGGAAAAGTATGAAATCATGCAACATGAGTAGAGGGAAATCCTCGAGAAAATCAAAGACCGCCACATGTCATATTCCTTTGCATCCCGACGTGTAAAATATTCAAATGATGATATATTTTGATCCCCTACTCCAAATTACAAAAAATTGGTCTTGTTTAAAATCTCTCCTAAGAACATTTATTTGGTATCATGAGAATCAGATTTTGGTGTGTCTAAATAGGTGAAAAAAGAGAAAATGTTTTGGGCGGGATCATTTAATCATAGAAGCAACACGTTTTCTTGGGATCCAAGCTTCTGTTAACATATCAAAGCTAACCAAGTGTCAATCATCCTATGTAGAGCAATCATTTGGATATTCTATAGGGTTGGGAATGCTAAAAATTTGCTTTGAAAATTATATCTCCCTCTTTTTTCTTAAATTCTATAAATGTAAGTGCATAGGCACATTTTTAGGGGGAATGTTCATGTAACGAAATTGTTTGACAAGATTTCTGCACTTCCTATTCTATATTAGTGAAAAATAAACTAGAAATCAAGAAACCTTAAAGTATGGGAGGGTTCAGGGAACCTATTAATGTAGATAGTGATGGTATGGTACATGCACACAAGAAATGATCCTCTTTACTGTGAGTCTTCAACCTGCACAAAAATAATAAACATGAAAAAGGATTAGTGATATATATGGTGAGCTACCCAAAAAAGTTGGCTCTAAGAAGTGAAATCTCCCTAGAGAGGATGTCATCCCACGTGATGATAACAAATAATGATAAACGATAACGGAATAGGAATGTGGATAATAGAATTTGAATAAGTATATGATAAGCTAAGATAAAATGATATAATAACTGATAACGGAAATGCTATAGAACTAGAACAAAATAGAGTGGGTTGATGATGACTGAGAAAATAAGGTACAATTGACAATGACTTGAGCATGATTGGGAAAAATTATGTAAAAATGAAAAATATAGGTTCGGGATAATGGAACATATCACATAATGCTTGACAGGATAGATAAGGTGCCACAAGGGGGGAAGATGCAAAATATGTCGATAGGATGCAATGCAAGGTGGATAGGACATGGAGTAGATAGGATTTAAAAAATGTAGGCTATGGGTCGATGGAGATCGGGCCCAATCATCAACAACTAGATTAGAGATAGGATGATAATAAGAGGGATGGGGTGAATTGTTGGATCATGAAATGACCGAATTTGATGGGAGGTGAAGAAGAGCTTGATGAATACCTGCAAGAACCTACAAGAAAAAACAACGACATACAAGAATGAAATCTCCACAAAAATCTCTAAACTCCAAGCTCCAATAATGAAAAAGATGTAAAGGTGGATCAAATGATAATAAGAACTTCAAGAACAATGCAAGAAGCAATAATCGCAAAGCACACAAGAGATTCAATATTTTCCAGCCATTTGAGAAGAGGGGTAGGGGTGATTAAATAAGTCGGGGAAGGGTCGACGAAACCCGAATCGATTGCCAATGACTAGGGCGAAAGTATTCCATTGAACCTTAGAATGATAATTAGAGGGCGAGAATAAGTTTTGAAATGGCTAGTGGGCTAAATTTAGGACTATGTGTGCATATGATATTTCAAATGAATAAGATATTAGGGAAGAATTAATAAGGGGTAATGATGAAAAGGGGTGGGAATCCCATGAGGATAATTAAATGAGGGGATTAGGGTAGGCTTAGGATAATTAAATGATTAAGGATAGATTTTAGGATTAAGTAGATGATTAAGGGAAAGTTTAAGATAAATGAAATTAATGGGGATTTAAAAATGGGAATATGGAAATTATGGAGTATAAATGGGGAATATGTGAGATAATGGTAAATAAAAATGGGGTATGGGGAAAATAGGATAATTTAGGAGGGAAATAAGATAATTTGAAAATAAGAGGGAAATGCACAGTCAGGTGAGGATGGGAGGCAAACATGGGATGAAGGCATGGGGAGGTGCCAAAAATAAGTGTCTACATTCTTCCCCTTTTTGTTGAGGGGTTTGCAATAGCAAACTATGAGACAAAAATGAGAAATGATTGATAGGCTAGGTGATGAGGGGGGATTGGTAAGGTGCTCCCCCTCAAACTAGGGATCGATGACAAGAGAAAGAGCAGAATCGGTCATGAGTTTGAAAGAGATGGATGATAAGGGTGGGTGGGGAAGGATGGGAAAAAGAGAAGCTAAGGCACGATGCCCCATAAAGAAGGGTTCACACAATAACAAGGATTGAAGTATGGTGGTGATTTTAAGGGTCACATTGGTAAGGAACAAAGGTATGGCCTACAGGGAGATGACGAAAATTTCCTATGGGATTTTGAGTCGAAACAATCACTACAAAGTGGAGGGAATCCCATGGGAATCCACTCAAATGGATGTGAGAGCTGTGGGGACCAACAAGTCATAGGCTCGCATCAAAATCATGCATAACCAAATACAGAGAGCAGTGTGAGGTTCCTCATACACGAGGAACCAAGAGAGAGGTATGCATATAAGATGAGGATGATGATGAAAATAATGGTGCCCCAACAAAGGGCACAAAATTGGCCGTAAAGGTGAAATAAGAAATCATGATTAAAATTTTAGGAGAAGTTGGGTAGTGTGTTATGGGTGACACACAATAAATGAACTAGAGGGGAGGATGGTAAAATGATGTGGATGTGGAATATGAAGGGTGGAAAATAAGGTTTGATTATGAACGAGTGGGTAGGTGGTGATCGAGGAAAAGCGGTGACGACCCAACCTATTCGGTGGTGACTAGGGATAACGGCTATATAAACCTTTGGGTCGGCTGAGTGAGGTCATTTTTCACACCCCAAAGTGACGACTAAAGGCTCCAATTTATAAAAGGAGATTGAGATTTGGATAAAAATGAAGGCTAGAGGAGCGGTAAGGAAGAGACAGATGACACATATGATGGTGAGTAGTGAAACCCTAGGTTTTTTATTAGGTTGATGTTTTTTATTTATTTTTTTGCATTTTTCAAATTTTTGGATGGGCACTTGGAGGTCAAGCAAGGACTAGATGGTCATTGTCGAATTAACCTAAAAAGGCATCGACTTTGACCTGGATGCATCGACTTGACCTGATTCAACATTGCCTAAGCATGAAGAGATAGGTTCATGATTGATTTTAACTTTAGATGAGGGTGGTTCGATGAAATCTATGATGAAGGATTTGATATTTAATTGGTGTATTGGTGATTACAGCCCGAGAGACTGTGTATTTGATGAGATAGAGTCCCAACATTATATGATCGGATCGGGGGTATATAACAGATTCTAAATGAGATCACTTAGTGGTAGATGGATTGGGGGATTCAAATATTATGAAAGGATCCCAAGAGATGTGGGTTTTATGATCGCATTGGTGGAGATGTGGGATGTGCACACATACACATTCTAGTTCAGATGGGTGAGATAACCATAACCCTAAAGGATGTGTATTATATTCTCATATTTTCAATACAGGGGGAGTAGAAAGTTCTGTTTTGCAAATTCACCCCTAGGGTTGATTTGATAACATACATCAGAATTCTCAAGTCCCAGCAAATGGATGGATTCAGGGCAAAAATCATGTTTCTAGGGTCCCCTCAGAATTTTTTCTAACTCTCCTGTCCAGGTTGAAAAGAGCAAGTTCTGAGAAAAGGTGAAAAGGCTGCAAAAAACAAGCTTGGGCCAGAAAAAATTGTGAAAATTGGCTAAGTCCTAGTCCTCGCAGCAGTCGGGACATGAGGGACGTCTGGCGTGAATCGGCCGAAAGGCCGCCAGGCAGTCTGCAGGGAAAAGGAACATCCGGGCCGTCGGGACGTGTGGGACGCGGAAAGCCGGTTCGGCCGAAGGAGAAGAAAATTGACTAACTACTCTGGGACATTTGGGACATGAAGACGTGAAGGGCGTGAACCGCCCGGTTCGGCCGAAAAGGAGAACTTTCGCACTAAGCAGTTGGGACATCTGGGCCGCGAGGACGCGAAGGACGTGAAAAGGCGAAGCGGCCAAGAGCAAAGGAAGCCCATTTCGGTGGTTTGGAAGAATTTGTCCCAGACAGTTTGGGACAGTTGGAACAAATGTACGCGAAGGATGCGAACCGGCCGGTTCGGCCGAAACGGGAACTTCAAGCCTTTGGGGCGGAATGGGGACAAAGGGGGGGCGCAGAATAGGCGAAGGAGCCGAAAGCCAATCAAGCAACGCCACGTGTCATCGGTCGAATGAGGGACAAGGAAGCCCATTTCAGGTGGATCGGGAGTTTTTGTCCCAAACAGTTTGGGACATCCGGGGCGAGGGACGCCACGAAGGGCGCGAAGAGCCGGCAGACCCACGGACCAATCAAATCACGACACGTGTCACAAGGGAGAAAGTCCAAAAGTCAAAGGGCGAGGTTTCAAGCACTGACCCAAGATAATAAAAAGAGGACACATGTCTAATGAAGTAGGGAAGGAGAGAGAATTACGCATCCAATCAGTGCTTGACACGTGTCATCCAGGTGGCAGAGCGCGGGAAAGATTTTCAAAACACGTTTTCGCCTGTTTTTTGTCCTAAATCTTCAGATCGACATATCTTTCGATCCAGAGCTCAGATTTACATGTTCTTTATATCAACGAAAAGCTTATGAAATTATCTACGTGATTTTGGGGTTAATATTGAATTTGGTGTAGTATGGAGAGAAAATTGAGAAACGGCTCGACACGTGTTCATGGCCAGAAGTGACATTTCAGCGACCAGATTTAATGCAGAATGGGTCTCATTCTCCTGTAATTTGGTCAAAGTGACAGGGTATGTGTTTTTAAGGTCCCCCATGCCGTTTTAATGCATCTGCAGTTGAGGAGGGATGGGCTCTCATGTTTTTGTATGTTTTATGTCCCCTGGGCTCGACCCTTGCACTGTAAAAGCCAGATTTGGCTCATTTCTAAAGGGAGGAACAATTTTTGACATAGCAACTTCTTCTTTCACCTCCAGTAGGTGGTTGATGCAAGAATCAGACCTCTCCAAAAGATTGTAATAGTTTTTACCTCTCTGAGGTTGTAATGCGTGATTTGGAGTGCTGGAAATGATAATGCAAGCTTTGTGAATGGTTTTCAGTCCTTTGTTTGTATTATTTGCTTCATTTCAGATCCTAAGTTATATCTTATCAGTCTGTGTATGTTTCATGTTGCAAATCTCTGGTTTGTGTCTATTTTCTTGACAGAAATGTTTCACCACTCCTTTTGGTGCATCACCATCTTCAGTTAGTTTCAATTTTTGCATTTCTATCCCTGCCCCCTTGCAATTTAGAGTAGGATTAGGATCTGAACCTCTGTAGTTTTGTAAAATATAGATCTAAATCAGAGGAGTTTGAGGAACCAGCCTCTAATCTAGAGATTCCTCTCTCAGTTTTACAAGTCCCCACACTTAGAGAGAGGTTTCCATGTTGTGCAATCACACTTTGGATGCTAGAGTGATCACCCTAGAAGCCCGATCTGCATCCGAGGGGTGTCTTTGTGAGTCTACAACAATAGTTTTGGCACGCCTTAGGGACTTAGAGGTCTCATTTTTATTGCAGCAAGGTTGATGTGCGTTTGCTGCAATTTTCTTGCTTATAAGAGCTATTATTTACATATCTGGCGATTCCAGGGGAAGAATCAACTGGTTCCAAGTGCAGGCTTGAAAACTCATGAGAAGAATCACCACAAGGTCAAGAGTTGGAGAAGAAGAAGTGTTGTTTGAATACCTGCAATTATCTCCAAGAAGAAGGCAAAGAGGAAGAAGGATTCAAAGTCTCCATCTCCACCAAATAGAACTCTCTCAACTCCTCCACCTGGTAGGCCTTTCATTCAATCAACAAGGGTTTTAAGACCAATTAGAATGGCTCAGAACAATCCCTACGTCAACTTCACAGGCAGCAGCCCACTTGCTCTCAATGCACAACATCCAGTTCCTATTGCAGCCTTGAAGAACATTCCCTACTTCACTGGAGAAAATCAGACTACTCCAGGTGATCATGTTAAAGATATTGCTAACCTTTGTGTAATTCATGAAATCAATGAAATGCAAGTGGCTGTCAAGTTACTGGCATCTTCCTTCAAGGGTAAAGCATTGCAATGGTTTAGGAGCCTTGGAGCTGGTTCTATCACAAACTAGAATCAGCTATGTATTGCACTTCATGAGCAATTTGGAGAGAAGGGAGACAACTTGTCTCTTTTGGAGCAGCTGACAACCATCAAGAGAGCTCCCAATGAGCAGCTGACCGATTTCAACTTCAGATTTCAAAAGACTTGGGAGAGGATTCCAGTGGCAGTCAGGCCAACAGCAGAAGGTGCTTTTCTATACTATCTCAAAGCTTTAAATTCTGATATTTCTATGTTGATTCAGTCCATGGGAGGCACAACTATCCCTATGGCTTATAGCATTGCCATTAGGGCTGAAAATTGTTTAATCCAAGCTGGCAAACTTGCCCCTAGACCTCCCATGCCATTGTTTCCAAGTTTAGAGAGCCCAAACACTAGTCAAGCACCTAATTTGGCTCCTTCTCCCACTCCTAGAAATCAGAGTTCAAATGAAGCTTCCACTTCATCTCCAAGTGCCCCAAATGAGCTTCAAGAGGTCATGAAGTAATTGCAAAACCTAGGCAACAAGCTAGTTACTCTCGAGAGGCAACAAGCCCAAGGTTTGAGACCTTCTTATCAACCCCAAGCCCAGCTAATAGGCAGCCATACCAACCTCAAAGACCACCTAATCTAGCTGCAAATATGAATCAAACAAGGCCTCCTGCCCGAATAGATCATTCCACCCTATAATCCAAATGCCATATCTCCTCTAAGGCATTAGTGCCAATATAGAACAACATTGCTCGGGAATATGATTGGTGCTTTCCATGCAACGAGCCTCATAACCAATCCATGTGTTTCAATGGTGCTCTCAATCAAGCACTAATGGTGACAACTCTTTGGTGTGGAGGGAGAAGGTAGTCAAGAAACATCAACAACAAGAAACATTCCAACAAATCAGCCCCAAATGACACCACATTGGTAAACTAGCAAGCGGAGATTTACTGTGGCATGAATCAGGTAGTTTCTCAAGGTGTTGCAGCCAATACAAGGTCAAAAAGGAGGAATTTGGGTGAAGAACAGCTATTAGCCCCAACCAATCCACAACCCTCTATGACTCCAGAAATGATTGGCAAGCAAAGTCCCATTTCAAATGCACAAGGGCAGCCAGAAACAGCCCTAGGCCAACTCAAATGCCAGTTGTTGCTGCCCACATGCAAGGGGTGAATGTGCAAACCAAGGGACAACAAAAGGATACTTCATCCCCATTCAGTATCATTGAACAAATGAAGAAGACTAACGTCAATATATCAATGTGGGAATCCCTATCCATCCCAGGACAAAGAGATCTGCTGCAAGCTGCCATGAAGGATGGCCAACTTCAATCAAGAGTTCGGATGCAAGAAAAAGTGCTTACAAATGCTTGCCCACCTAGAGGAAGTCATGGAGGACAACAAGGTAAGATGTTGAAGCCCCCTCCTTTCTATGTTTCGTTGATCATTAGAAATCAACTAGTACACAATTGCATGATTGATTCCGAGGAAGTAGTTCTATCATGCCCAAACAAATAGCTGATCATCTAGGGCTCCAGTATGAAATAACATCCAAAGGGGTAGTGCAGTTAGATGGAACAATGAACTGATGATTGGAGTGATTAGAAACTTGAGTCTTACCTTGCATGCATGTCCAAATGTTGTTGTCTTACAAGATGTATCAATCATAGACCTTCCACCACTCTTTGCCCTTTGCTTGTCAAGGGACTTCACAGCCAAGATTGGGGGGTATTTGTCTGCTGATTGGTCACACATGCTATTCAGAACAAGATATGGAACTAAGGCCACAATCAGATCTGAACCTATTGCAAACTTCCATATTGAGCCTTACACTCCAAGTCAGATTAATGCCAATTGCTCAAAGCATTTGATCAAGAAGATCACCCTAGCACTGATGAGGCTGACACCAAGATTGGAAGCATCCCGGATCTAACTCTTGATGAATGGGAAAACAAGATACATGCTTTTGATCCTTATCAAGAAGTAGAAGAATCTGCGCTAGGAGTTTATTGTTTACATGAAGGGAATCAACCTCTCCCCAGCATCACCAAGCCGGATCATAAAGACAAGAATGAAGTATGGCAATTGTTCTTTGATGGGTCAAGGAGTAGACAAGGTGCAGGAGGAGGAGCTATGCTCATCTCACCACAAGGTATAAGGTATTACTCAGCCTTCCGTTTCCAGTTTTCCTGTTCAAACAACATGGCTGAGTATGAAGCCTTAATTCATGGACTGCACTGGGCAATGAAGAAAGGCATCAAGAATTTACAAGTATTTGGTGATAGTGAGCTGATCGTAAACCAAGTCAAAGGAAAAAATGCTGCCAAAAATGATTTGTTGAAGAACTACAAAAATCGGGTATGGGATCTTATTGAAGATCTTGAAGCTTTTAGCATCAATTCCATCCCAAGAAAAAAGAATGAAGCCGCTGACAGGCTAGCAGCAATTGGGGCTGCATTTGATGCTGTGGAAAGTATCAAAAGTGAAAAATCTCAGCCTCATATCAAATTGGTTGTGAGACCAGCTGTTCCGGATAACAACACAAGTTGGCAAGTCTTCGAGAATGATCAGCAAATTGTTAATTTCCTACAAGAAGAAGCTGAGTTCTCCGCCAGGAATCAAGACAAGCTGCATCAGTAGTATGGTGACCAAGTGGTGCAGCTGAGAACTAACAAGTTACCAAAAGGCCTCATAACCTTGGAGTCAATCTTCAACTCGAATGATCAGTTCCGGAAGGAGAAAGCAAACTTTCAAGTAAAGGGTGAAGATTCAGAGCCTATTTTAGTGGAAGAAGGCAAGACATTGCAAATTGGCAAAGTAAGTACTCCACAAGAGAAATCTGATTTTGTTCAGCTTTGTCAAGAGTTCCCAGATGTCTTTGCTTGGACTTACAAAGATCTAAGAGGTTTCAAGCCAAAGCTGGCACAACATACTATTGAGTTGGATCCGGAATCCAAGCATGTCGGGAAAAGCAAAGGCAAGGCTGTGAATCCCCATATTGAACCTCTCATGAGAAAAGAGTTAAGCAAGCTTATTGAGGCCGAGTATCATCTTCCCCATCAAACATTCAAGTTGGGTCGCCAACTTAGTCCCGATCGAGAAAGAAGAATGGAGAGATCGGGTTGTGCGTCGACTTCGGAGATTTGAATAGAGCCTCTCTCGAGGATCATTATCCACTCCCTTCCATGGAGCAAATATTGTAGGTTGTAGCTGGTTTAGAAAGGTTTTCACTACTTGATGGCTACTCGGGCTATAATAAGATTATGGTGAGGAGGAAGATCGATTCAAGACAGCCTTCACAACCAAATGGGGAACATATGCCTACAAGAAGATGCCATTTGGCCTATCAAATCTTTGGAGCCACTTTCCAAAGGGCAATGGATATGGCATTCAAGGGTTGATCAATAAAATAGTTTTGATATATCTTGATGACATCACTGTATTCTCCAAAAATGCAGTGGATCACCTTTTTCATCTAAGGCGGGTATTTCGAGGTGTAGAAAATTTGGGGTATCATTGAATCCCAAAAATGCATATTCCTGGTTCATGAGGGGAAAATTATAGGCCATATTGTCTCGAAAGAGGGACTGGCAATTGATCCAGAGAGGGTTGAAGCCATAAGAGCACTACCATTTCCAAGTCACAAGAAGGCTCTTCAAAGCTTCTTGGGAAGGATCAATTTTGTTCGCAGGTTTGTCCCATATTTTGCAGCCCTTGTCAAGCCTATCACCAAAATGTTAAAGAAGAGCATGGCTTTTAAGTGGACAGTAGAAGGCAAGGAGAGTTTTGAGGCAATCAAAGAAGCTATCTCTCAAGCACCAACTCTCATCAACCCGGACTTCTCCAAGGATTTCATCCTCTATGCATTTGGAGGTAATGACACTATTTCTGCCATTTTGGTACAACATAACAAAGATAATGATGAGCAGCCAGTTGCCTTCTTCAGCCAGAGCCTAGATGACTATGAGGTAAGGTAATCTTTTATTGAGAAGCATGTGCTTGCGTGTCGAAGCTTGAAGAAATTCAAGCATTTAATCTCAAACAACAAGGTCCAGTTGCTGGTCTCACATGCTGGAGTTAAGGACTTCCTCCTCAACAAGGATTTGAATGAGAAAAGGGCAGGTTGGATTACCCGTGTCATGGAATATGACATTGAGATCAAGATCACCAAGCTGGTAAGAGGAAAGGACTATGTTAGTAGCTGGTTTTGGGGAAGCAAAAGGAAGTATGCAACGAAGAAGAGGCTATTTTGATAGTCCAGGGACAGCCATGAGCCAAATGGCAATCAAGAAGAAGACAATGCTGCCCCCACTTCTTGCTGGACCCAAGGTATTATGCACTTCCTAGGCACGAGCCTATGCCCTCCGAGATGAACAAGACCCAAAGGAGACACTTCAGTTGCGAGGCTGTTCCGTATGCCATTGTTGATGGAGTTTTGTTCAAGAAAGATCTAAATGGAGTCTTTGCTTTGAGATGCATTAGCACAAATTAGATTCAAAGGGTGTTGGAAGAGTTTCATGGTGGACCAGTTGGTGGCCATTTTGCACCAAGAGTGACAGCTCTAAAAATCATGAAGGCTGGTTATTATTGGCCTAAAATCTTCAGTGATTGCTATGCATGGATCAAGAGGTGTAAGAATTGTGCATTCTTCACAGGAAAAGAGAGACTTGCTGCCCTCCCATTGCATCCAATCTCAGTTGACCAACCATTCATGCAATGGGGTTTGGACTTCATCGGAGTCATTAATCCCATTTCAAGCCAAGGGCACAAATGGATTTTGACAGCCACAGACTACTTCACCAAATGGACAGAAGCAGTAGCACTCAAAGAGGCAAATGAGTCTAGCATCTTAGACTTTTATGAGGGAATAATGACCAAATTCGGTGTACCTGCCACAATAATCTCTGATAATGCATTGGCATTCATTGGATCTAGGTGGTAGTGGGTTGTTAAGAACGGTATTTACCTAAGCACTTCATCGAACTATTACCCTCAGGGTAATGGCCAGGCCGAGTCTACAAACAAGAACTTGTTGAGGATCATTAGGAGGACTCTTGATGAGAATCAGAGGTCTTGGCATACCAAGCTGAAATCAGCCTTATGGGCTGATAGGATAACTCTCAAAAGATCCACGGGTAACTCTCCATTTAGGCTTGTCATGGAAGAGAGGCAATCTTGCCCATGTCACTTGAGTTGCCAACGTTGGAACTCATGAAGCAGCTGGAGTTGCTTGAGTTTGAGCCCATGGAGGTGAGGTATGCGAGTTGATGGAGCTGCAGAGATCGAAACCGGGCATCCCAAGTAATGGAAAAGGATCAAGCTTTGATCAAGAAGACCTTTGATAGAAAGGCTAAGGATAGATCTTTTCAAGTTGGAGATCTAGTGTTGAAATGGGATATGGACGAGAGAAAAACCGGGAAGGCATTCAAAATTTTATGCCATTTGGAGTGGCCCATACATGGTCACAAAGTGCAAGAACATCAATGCTTTCCAATTGGCCTCATTGGATGGTGAAGAATTGCAGATTCTAGTCAATGGAATCTATCTCAAGCGTTGCTTCTAGAGGAAGTTCACTACCTCTGTAAATATTAGATTAGATTTTCTCTCCTCCAAGTGCTTGTGCACATTGTTTTGCTTGTAGGTTAGTTTTGTTTTCCCTAAGTGCTTTGGCACGACTTGCTTTATCCATGGAGATGTTTAGTAGTTCTTGCTTTCATCGGGTGTCATTCCATCTTCCTTCTTGCACATTCTGAGTCAGTTGGGGTTCTAAACAAAATATTTGATGACTCCATGCCCAATGGACTGCTTCAAGCAACTGGTATCTTCTACCTAGTAGGCAGGTATCCCCGCTGAGTCACCAAATTGTTATCCAAATTCACCCCCAGGGTTGATTTGATAACATACATCAGAATTCTCAAGTCCCAGGCAAATGGATGGATTCAGGGAAAAATCATGTTTCTAGGGTCCCCTCGAAATTTTTCTAACTCTCCTGTCCAGGTTGAAAAGAGCAAGTTCTGAGAAAAGGTGAAAAGGCTGCAAAAAAAAGCTTGGGCCAGAAAAAATTGTGAAAATTGGCTAAGTCCTAGTCCTCGCAGCAGTCGGGACATGAGGGACATCTGGGCACGAATCGGCCGAAAGGCTGCTAGGAAGTCTGTAGGGCAAAGGAACATCCGGGCCGTCGAGATGCGTGGGATGTGGAAAGCCGGTTCGGCCGAAGGAGAAGAAAATTGACTAACTGCTCTGGACATTTGGGACATGAAGATGCGAAGGGCGTGAACCACCCGGTTTGGCTGAAAAGGAGAACTTTCACACTAAGCAGTTGGGACATCTGGGCCGCGAGGACGCGAAGGATCGCGAAAAGGCGAAGCGGCCGAGAGAAAAGGAAGCCCATTTCGGTGGTTCGAAAATTTGTCCTAGACAGATCAGGGCAGTTGGAACAAATGGACGCGAAGGACGCGAACCGACGATTCGGCGAAAACGGGAACTTCAACACCTTTGGGGCAGTTGGGACAAAGGGACGCGTGGGACGCGGATAGCCTGAAGGAGCCGAAAGCCAATCAAGCAACGCCATGTGTCATCGGCCGAATGAGGGACAAGGAAGCCCATTTCGGGTGGATCGGGAGTTTTTGTCCCAAACAGTTTGGGACATCCGGGACAGAGGGATGCGAAGGGCGCGAAAAGCCGGCAGACCCGCGGACCAATCAAATCACGACACGTGTCACAAGGGAGAAAGTCCAAAAGTCAAAGGGTGAGGTTTCAAGCACTGACCCGAGCCAATAAAAAGAGGACACGTGTCCAATGAAGTAGGGAAGGAGAGAGAATTATGCATCCAATCAGTGCTTGACACGTGTCATCCAGGTGGCAGAGCGCGGAAAGATTTTCAAAACACGTTTTCACTGTTTGTGCCTAAATCTTCGAGATCGACATATCTTTCGATCCAGAGCTTGGATTTGCATTATTTATATCAACGGAAATATTATGAAATTCTCTACGTGATTCTAGGGTTAATCTTGAATTTTGGTGCGGTATGGAGAGAAAATTGAGAAACAGCTATGACACGTGTTCATGGCGAGAAGTGACATTTCAGCAACCATATTTAATGCAGAATGGGTCGCATTCTCCTGTAATTCAGTCAAAGTGACAAGGTATGGGTTTGTAAGGTCCCCCATGCCATTTTAATGCATCTGCAGTTGAGGAGGGATGGGCTTTCATGTTTTTGTACGATTTCTGTCCCCTGGGCTCGACCCTTGCCTTTAAAAGCTAGATTTGGCTCATTTCTAAAGGGAGGAACAATTTTTAACATAACAACTTCTTCTTTCACCTCCAGCAGGTGGTTGATGCAAGAATCAGACCTCTCCAAAAGATTGTAATAGTTTTTACCTCTCTGAGGTTGTAATGCAGTGATTTGGGTACTAGAAATGATAATGCAAGCCTTGTGAATGGTTTTCAGTCCTTTGTTTGTATTATTTGCTTCATTTCAGATCCTAAGTTATATCTTATCAGTCTGTGTATGTTTCATGTTGCAAATCTCTGGTTTGTGTCTATTTTCTTGACAGAAATGTTTCACCACTCCTTTTGGTGCATCACCATCTTCAGTTAGTTTCAATTTTGCATTTCTATCCACCTTTGGCAATTTAGAGTAGGATTAGGATCTAGAACCTCTGTAGTTTTACAAAATATAGATCTAAATTAGAGGAGTTTGAGGAACCAGCCTCTAATCTAGAGATTCCTCTCTCGGTTTACAAGTCCCCACACTTGGAGAGAGGTTTCCATGTTGTGCAATCACACTGCTGGATGCTAGAGTGATCACCCTAGAAGCGATCTCGCATCCAAGGGTGCTTTGTGAGTCTACAAAAACAGTTCCCATTATAGTGGATAACATATTGGAGGTCTTGACACGACTATTTGGAGCCGATGCCCCACATATTACCTTTTCTTCAGGGGAATTTTCATATGAGATGAGATATGATCACCTGGTACCTTGGAGTTGGCTGATTTGTCTATTGATTATGGTGATCTCATGTTATGCATAACCCGAATGAGGAGGAGATAAATTTACATTTGTGAAAACAGGTCAAAAATGGTCGAGAGGGACATCGGTTCATTGATGAGCAACCACGGCGAAGAACTCAAAGATCCTGCTGACTACGACAAACATGCATGACAAATATGCTTTAAAAAATAGAGAGCTTAAAAAATTTCACTTCCATTTTAATAAATGAAAAGAATCTCTATTTTGGAGTTTGATACATCCAACTAAAAAAGAAGTTAAAAAACCTGATTTCTTAAGGTATTTTGAAAAACCTGCACATGCACAAGAAAAAAACAAAAAAACTTTCCGAGAAAGCTTGTTAGAGATATTTGCAAGATAATTTCTAGAAAATAGTGATCAAAGGACTTACATGCAGAGTAAAATAATGAAACTAAGAAGGAGTAATAGCAAAAAAAAATCGAGTGCACGTTTACCCGATCTTAGCTCTGATACCATGAAAAGAGTTTGCGAGAATCAAATCGGAAATGAGGCACCACGAAGTAGCACTCCAATGAACTGATGTCCCTCTGACCATTTTTGGACTGTTTTCATGTGCGGCCTGCACTTTTTTCATTCATTCCTAGGCGTTTTTAACCTCTGCCACGTTTTTTTGCTTGAAGGGGTTGTAAACTCTTATGTACAGGCTGTTAACTATCATGCATGGACTGTAAGATCATTCCTAGGTGTTTTTCAACACAACCATGTTTTTTTGCTTGCAAGGGTGTTTTTCAACACAGAAGCACGTTTTTTTGCTTGCAAGGGCATTTTTCAACAACACAGCCACATTTTTTTGCTTGCAAGGGCGTTTTTCAATACACAGCCACATTTTTTGCTTGAAAGGGCATTTTTTTGGTCTGCAACGAAAAACGTGACTGTACACTCCTGTGCATGGTCAGACACTCATATGCGTGGTTGTACACTTAAACCAGTCGGTTTGGTAAGTTTAAATTCATTTCTTTCTTTTAATCTTACTCAAAACAAACAAACAAAATCTTTGCTTTTTCCAAAAACGAGCTGTGTTTTTTTATCCATGCTCAATTTTTTGTCTGGTAAAACAAATCAAATCTTTTGGTAAGTTTTTAAAACATTTCTAACTTTAGAGTGTTTTTATATATGACAAGTTTCTATAAACCAATTTAGAAATTTGTTTTAATTAGAAGCATTCAATCTTTTTAAAAATCTTCATCTAAATCTTCATTAGATTAGATCTAATTAGTTTTAAATTAGATCTAATTTTTATTTAATTTCACATTATTTAAAAACAATATTTCCTTGGCATTATAATTTGGTCTTTTGGCTTGTTGTTTTTTTAACCTTCCGTCGAGTGTCGAAGACGAAGGGTGAGGTCGGGATTGGCAGGTGGCTAATCCCCCCTCGCAATACAAACAAAACCTATCTCAAATTCCATGCCATTTCCAACGAGCATACATACAACACCTTTTGCATGCGTTTAGGGCACTTTTTTAATCCGTTTGCAGGCTTATTGGCTTTTTACTCATCAATTGCGGGAATTGGTTTTTGCTATAACTTTTGACTCGTTGCTCGGTTTTGAGCACTTCTTTAGTCAAAGTTACATGTTTTTTTGCACTCTAGATGATGGGATCATTAGCTTTGTAAATACACTAATTTTATAAAGTGCCACATTCTGGGGGGGTGTCTTTGTATTGCTTAATTTCACTCAATTTTTGAGCTTTTTTCAATTCCTTTTTCGTGGACTTGTGGCGCGTCTGCCACAATATTACAACAAAGGGATTCTTTCATGTGATGTGAGAAACTTTTTCTCACCACGAGGTTAGCTTTCACCTCCTTTCTATTTTTTGCTTACTAGTGTCGATCATTGCGCGCCTACGAACCTTGATTGTTGTCTCCACCATTACACGTTATTACGCTAATTGCAAGGTGAGTGAAAAATGGTTCTCAGAACATAGTCGCATCTAGTTATAATCAACACACTGAACTATAAAGTTCCGAAAGCAGGGGGGTCGTTATTATCCTGGGTGGTTCTGTTTCATTTTTGCATTTTTTTCTCTCTCTCTCTCACTATGGATGCAATTTCAATTCATTTGCTTACGCCATTCAAATTTTTCGAATGGAGATCAAAAATAATAATGAAACTAAGGGGTAAAGGGTTATTCTACATCACCATGGGAACCGAGGCCTGAACATACATGAACCTAAAAATCTAAGTGGTTAAACCGTAGTGATGAAGCTTTAGGTCTTCTTTGCATGTCTGTTTCTCCTGACTTGCTCTTCCACATTGAGGTGTCTGAAACACCTACATCTGCATGGAAAACATTGGATGCGATGTTTGGACAACTAGATGACATGAGAGCGCATGAGTTGGAAAACGAACTACTAGGGTTAAATCCTAGTGACTTCAAAACCTATAAGCCTTCTTCTTGAAATTTGTCCACATTAGATTATTGTTAAAAGGATGTCAAGTAGAAAAGAAAGATTCTCAACTGATCTTTTCGATTCTCTCTAAGCTAGGTCCCGAATATTCTGTCTTCGTGTCAACTTTCTACACTACAAAAGCTGCTTTGGGCGATACTTGGACAATGCCCTCCTTTGACTATTTTTTGTCCCAACTCATTCGAGAACATGAAAAAATCATTCAAATGGGGTCTCTCAAGTCCAAGTCACATGCCCTTATAGCAAGTACTAGCAAGGAAAGAAGACTAAAAAGAAGAAAGAAACTAAGGATCAACCTAAGAAAGAAACCAAGATCAAACCTAAAAATGACACAAACACTTCGACTTCTGAGCCTAAGGCACAAAAAGTAAGTATTTGTGTTCCTATTACAAGAAGATTGGTCATGACGAGCAACATTGTTTTAAGAAACAGATTGATCACTTATCTCATTTACTTGAGAAAAATAAAATAAGTGTTCCTGAATCCATAAAACAAAGTGCTTCGAAGGCTGAGTCTTCTACTACAAAAGGTGCTAAAAATGATAAGAAGAAAGGAAAGGCCCTTGTAGCCAAAGTTGCTCCTTCATCGACATGGATTATAGATTCCAGTGCCTCGCACCACATGGGTTCTTCGCATGTTGAGTTTTCCAACATCGAACCTTGTGGAATGTCCCAAATCATGATGGGTAATGACACGATAGTGTCGGTTTCTGGTAGTGGATCGGTAGAGATGGATGGGGGAACATTTAACCAAGTGTTGAGTGTTCTTGATCTCTCTACCAATATCCTATCATTTTACCAAATTACTCACCTTGGTGAAGGAATGCAAGTGGAATTTGGTCCTAACTCGGTGATCATTCGTGAGCTTAACAATGACACTACAGTGGCTGAGGGAAAGGTAGATCACCATTCACGGTTGTACACCTTCTCCCACTTTACTTCTGATTCTACGCCCACTACCTTGCTCACTCATGCAAATGAGGTTAGTAAGCTATGGCATGAGTGTTTTGGACATCTAAATTATCACTACCTTGAACAATTGAGTCAAAATGAAATGGTCAATGGGTTGCCTCGCGTCAAGTTTTCTAAGGGTCTTTGTGAGGGTTGTACCCTTGGAAAGCATCCTGAAAAGAACTTTGACAAAGGAAAAGCTTGGAGAGCCACTTGTCCCTTGGATCTTGTTCACAGTGATGTTTCTGGTCCATTTCCTTCTCCTTCATTTACTAGAGCTCTTTATGTGCTAACCTTCATTGATGACTATTCGCGATATACTTGGGTATATTTTCTTAAGATTAAGTATGAAGTCTTTGAAAATTTTCAGGACTTTAATGCTCTTGCTGAGAAACAGGTGGAATGGTCTATCAAGGTTCTTCAAACTGAAAATGGAGGTGAATATGTAAACAATAGGTTCATGGATTTTTGTACTTCTGAAGGGATCTCTTTGCAACATACAATTGCTTATAGCCCTTCACATAATGGAGTCACAGAAAGAAATAACTATACTATAAAGGAGATGGCCACTTGTATGATTCACTTGAAGTCTCTTTCTCCATAGTATTGGGCAAGCGGTGAATGTGCAAATTACATTGAAGCGTGTTCCACACAAGGCAGTAAGAGGGATGACACCCTTTGAAGCCTAGTTTGGATGCAATCCTGATGTTGAGCACTTTCGAGTCTTCGGATCCAAGGCTATGGCTCGGATTCCCAAGAAGAAATGCAAGGCTTTGGAACCACAATCCAAACCTTGTATCTTTGTAGGGTATCTTGATGGCATGAAGGGATATCGATTGATGAATCCTACTTCTCATGAGCTATATATTGAGAGAAGTGTTAAGTTCAATGAGTCTTCTTCAACTTCTACTTCTCCACCTATTGAGGTTCTTGACTCACCGATTGATTCGACTCATCAGATGATGATATTGTTGAGCATGCTCCTCTTCAGATCCTCCCGACCATCAGACCTTTGAGTCTTTTGATTCTGATAGTAGTGATGATGAAGACTATGCCCCTTCTCACTCAAGTGAAGAATCTTCGACTCGAGCTTGATCCTCTTGGTCCCCTTTGGGCCGGAAAACTTTACAAAGTCTTTGGAGATTTAGTTGGAGATACTTCAGATATGAGACGTACTCACTTAGATTTCATTGGACCCCACTCTTTCTTCACCTCTGCTTCTGATCCATAGTCTTTTTGGGAGGCTTCTAGTATTCCTGAGTGGGATTCTGCCATGGATGAGGAGTATTCCTCTCTCATGAAGAACGATACTTGGGATCTCACCACTCTTCCAAAAGGAAGAAAAATCGTTCGGTGTAAGTGGGTGTTCCGAACAAAGTATGGAGTAGATGGAGATGTCAAAAAGTTTAAAGTGTGATTAGTAGCTAAGGGTTTCTCCCAGATAGCTGGGGTTGATTATACTGAAACCTTTGCTGGTTGCGAAGATGACTTCTATTCGACTAACCCTAGCCATTACCACAACGCAAATGATGGAAAGTCCATCAAATGGATGTTAAGAGTGCCTTCCTTCATGGTGACCTAGAGGAAGAGATCTATATGGAATAACCTCCGGGTTATATCCAAGATTCCTCCCTTGTTTGTAAGTTAAAGAAGTCTCTTTATGGCCTTAAACAAGCCCCTCGAGCTTGGTATGCCAAGATGGACTCCTTCTTACTTACATCAGGGTTTACTAGGTGTCACTTTGATCCAAATGTTTATATTCTATGGCAAGATGACTCCATACTCATTCTTGTTCTATATGTTGATGACTTGTTGATCACAGGCAGCTCTTCCTCTATTATTGATTATGTGAAGATTGCCTTAGCCAACAAGTTTTCCATGACTGACTTAGGTCTGCTTCATTACTTCCTTGAGATCTAGATTTCACAATCTGACTTGGGAATCATGATTTTGCAACCTAAGTATGCTCTTGCTTTGCTAGCTTGGTTTTAGATGTCTCATTACAAGTCTTCTCTTACTCCTTTTCTTTTCGGGGTTAAGTTGGTTTCAGATTGCTCTACTCCCTTGGTTGATGGTACTCTTTACCAACAGTTAGTTGAGAGCTTGATCTACTTGACTCACACTCGGCCGGGTTTATCATATGCTATTGGGATTGTGTCCAGATTCATGTAGGATCCACATGAGCTACATTAGAAAGCAACTAAATGGATCCTTCATTATGTTTGTGGCACTTATGCTAATGGCACTCACTATCATGGAGGGTTGATATTGACTTGATTGGGTTCACAGATTCTGATTGGGATGGTGACTTAGATCATCAAAAATCTACTTCTGACTATAATTTCTCTCTTGGTTTTGGTCCTATTAGTTGGTCTAGCAAGAAGTAGAATGCAATTGCGATATCATCTACAGAGGTAGAATACAGAGAAGCAGTTAACGTTGCCACATAAGCTATTTGGCTACAGGGTATTCTGACAGAGTTTGGCATCCACTTTCGGCGGCCTACCATTATCAATTGTGATAACACGAGCACAATCTCTATTTATAGAAATCTAGTTTAGCATCAACGGACGAAGCATATTGAGATCCATATGCACTTCATACGAGAGCTTATTCATGATGGTATCATCAACATTCAAGACATTCGAATGAGCTGATCAAATTGTAGATTTATTCACCAAGCCCTTCACTAAGATGAAGTTTCTTCACTTACGGTCTCTTCTTGGGGTGAGGTCTTCTGCAGCTTACCCATCTTCTTAGGGCTATTTAGTCCTTCTTTTCTTCTTCTTCTTCTAGAAATATTGTGTTTGTATATGGGCACCTTATCAGGCCTTTAGTTGCCGGCCCCATTGACACATCTTTCTTAGTTGTTTAGGAGTGTCTTCCTCTTCCGTCTGACTCATCACAACCGCTACCCCAGCTTCGATGAAGGGGGGTGTTAGTGTGAGTTATCCTATGTGTCCTCCTCTCATGTTGGAGGGTCATCTCACATGGGTTAGGTTTAGGGTTTCATATGTGTCATGCACTAGGGTTACTCAACACCCTATATGTACCCCTTTTCTATTCATTTATGAGCATGCCAAGACACTCCATTGTCTTTTCTCTATGCAAGCTTTGTTTACATGAGCAAGTTCTTCCATTACTGATCATTTTTTCCTTGCTATCGTTGGAGCTTTCATGATTCCATTGGAGTGCAAATACTTCGTGGTGCCTCGTTTCCAATTTGATTCTCATAAACTCTTTTTAGGGGTTGGGGAGAGACTCTAGGGATGATGTAGTTGCCGGTAGAGCTAGATGAATTTTACTTGGAGAGAGATATGGCTAGACAAGAGTTGGAGACAATCTATCAAGAGAGGGATGTAGTGATTCGGAGAAACATACACTCATTTAGGATAGAGACTAGTACCGAGAGCAAAGGGAGGCATACAAATCCAGATTTGGAGACCTTTCCTCTATACTAGTATTAGAGTCATGAGTGGTGCAATGGTGGCATTACATGGAGTAGGATAGATAGCGGATCCTAACATGATATTGATGGATCAATATAGGGCCCTAGCTACAAAGGCTAGATATTATGAGTAGATAATGGTAAATAAATTAGCAAATACATTGAGATACTTTGGGATTACTTAAAATGATGAGAAATAAGCTGGAGAAGATCCATCCGAGAGTGCAATGAGCATGGCACAACTACATGAGGTGAGGGCTAGGGTGGAGGAGACAAGTCGAGAGGAAGACAAAGGAATTTCCCTAGGAAGGCAAGATATGAGGATATATGATGTGCATTTTACTAATTTTGATGACATCTCAGCTTTGAGAGAGGGCCCTTAGAGGCCAATGATGTACTGAGACACTTTTGATGATATATATATATATATATATATATATATGATTTTGTCGAGCATGTGTTATTTGCATTATTTTGGATGATTGTATAATATGATTATGATGATGAGATTGTGTGAATTATGAGTATATGTGTTTGCTTTATATTTAGATAGATGATATGTGATGATGGAGATAGATATGAAAGAAAAATATGATAGGTATATGTGGTTTAATAGATGATAGAAATGAATGATGATAGGTAGGAAATATGATGAAATTTTTATATGGATGAGGTATGGATATAGATGATTTAGACATGATTAATGTTATGGTGGTAAAAAAAGGTCAAGAGGTAAATATGTGATGATGATATATAAAGGAAATAAGAATAAGAAAGAATGCAACTTAAAGAGAAGGAAAACTATGGTACAAATGAGGCTACGTCATATCAAGGAACACACGTGGGAATAATTCCTCCAACTATATTGGAGGTAAATGAGAAATTAATCCAAGTAAAGCAATGCACTTGTAACCAAAACAAGTGTTAACACATAACCAATAATAGTTAGTCATGCCAAATATCGAATGGAAAATATGGATGAACGCTTATGCACATAGGGTTGACATGAAAAATGGGGTGTAGATGTAACTTGTATGTAGGAAGAGGTTTCATAGGTGGTCGTTCGTATGACTATGCCCCAACTCTAGGTGAAGGGAAATGCAAACTGATCAATGTGGGAAGTCTACAATAGAGAAGAAAGTTGATTGATGCGGGAATATTTCTTAGGATGCTTGCGTTTTAATATTTGATATACTTTTCATTTTGAATATATAAAAGGATGATCAATGTGGTAAGCCTTCACTTCCATGATATAAGAGAGTAGCCATCCTTCAAGGGAGTGGTCTAATTTTTGCTTTTGATTTTTGGAATTTTATTTTTAGATGACAAGATAAAATATGCATGATAGTTATCCTTTGAGGGATCAGTCTATTTTATTATTTTACTTTATATGAACATTTTTCCTTTGAGGGAGTAGTGTGTTTTTGGATAAGATAGCATGAGATATGAGCATCCAAGAATTTTAAATTTTTATGGGGAAGAGCTAGGTATAGCTAAGTAGATCATTTAGGAGGGGAAAAAGATATACAAGAGATACGTATGGACCCTTTTTTTTCCAATAGGTAGATAATAAGGTGATGGATGTAATGATTGTGGAGTAATCACCAAGAAGGAGAACCTATCCATAAGGAATATGCTATGAGAAGAGCCATGGTGCCCATATTTAAGGTCAAAACTAGGAAAGTGATAGAAGACCACATAATTCCAAATCATTATGATGATGGATGGAAGAGCCTAATGATGGAGGAATGATCATGGATATAACTAAGTGTACATTTGTAGGTATGCTAACAATAAAATGGTCACAAGTGAATGCATTAAGAAGTTCCATTTCTGGTTTACCATCAAGGGAGGCCAAACGATAGGCTCCCGATCCATATTTATGTATGATGATGTATGGTATAATCTAGTTGGGGTAAAACTTTCCACATTGGATCCTCTCTAGAGTAGTGACATTCTGATTTTCTTTAAGGACAAGGTCACCAACATTGAAGTCGTGAGGCTTAAGGTGCTTGTTGTAAGCATGGATAATTCGATCTTGGTAGACTTGATGGTGTTAAGGGTGATAAGGATACATTCATCTAACAACCAAGTTATTCTAAATGATCCTAATGATAATCCTTGTCACAAATAAAATCATGGAGAGAAACATGTAAGGAAGGAATCTAAACCTCGAGAGGAAGGAAAATTCTAACCATAAACAAGAGAAAAATGAGTAGTGTTCCCATAGGGGTGTGAATGTTTGTCCGTAGGCCGAAAAAGAGTGAAGGGGAGAAGATGATTCCAATTTCAACCCACCTTATCAACAATATTAGCAAGAATGTTATGTAGGGTCTTATTAGAATCCTCATCCTAGCCGTTGGATTGAGGATAGTAAGGAGAAGAGAAGCTAAGTTTTATGTTAAATGAATTGCTAAGCTTCTTAAGGTATTTATTTTTAAAGGACTTTCTATTTTCTATAATGAGCTTATGAGGGACTCCAAAATGATAAACAATTTTGATAGATGAAGTTGATGATTTGGTTGGATTTGGTTGAGGAAATCGAGAAGGCTTCCACCCCTATTTGGTGAAATACTCGGTTGTGGTGATAATTGAATGAAGGTGCTGGTAAGAATGGGGGTTGATGGTGCTAATGAGGTTAAGCCCCCATTGTGAGAAGGGCCAAAGGTCTTGAAACAACTGTAAGGCTTGATTGGGAATGGGAATAAGTTGGAATGATGCTAGAATTTAACAAACTTCTAAACATACTCACATAAATCTTGATTAATATTATACGAGTAATATCCTAGGCAAAGGACATTCTTAGCAATATAGCTAAGTCACTAAATTTTCCACCACATATACCATTTGTGGACTTCTTGGATGACATGGATATTTTAGAGGACTTGAGGTAACGAAGGAGGATACCATCAAATCCACATTTGTAAATAATGCCTCTAAGGATAACATAGTGGGTTGCGTCTTTGGAGGAAGGACCTCTTTCTATTCTTAGAAATATCAAAGGGATATTAGATTGGGATATGTTGTCAAATATATGAGAATACCAAAGGTCATAAGAATTGGTGTCAACATGGTTGACATGGTGAAGTTCATGGGCATGAGATGATTGATTGAGATGATGAAAAATGACAAATAGTTTGGAATCTTCCATTGTCTAAGGGATAAGAAAGGAAAGGGAAGCCATAATGTCAGTGAAATGATTAGATGATTGAGGAATAACTTGGATGGAATAAGAGTCAAAATATTTGAGAAGGAAGATGATGACATCCCTATATTTATGAAGGATGTCATTTTTACATTGATAGGTCCCTATGACTTGATTAAAATGAGATGAGAATCACCGTAGATATCTAATATCTATATGTTGAGGAGGAAAATGGTTTCAAGGCCTAAGATAAGAGCCTCATACTCAGCCATATTATTAGTACATTTGAAGTTAAGTTTTAGTGATAGGGATAGGGGTACCCCAAGGAGGAATGATGATGACACTCAAGTGCCTTTCCTCTTATTGAAATTTGGATCCATCAAATAAAATAGTCATCTTAAGAGGGGAAAACATGATCAACGGTAAAGATAGACTCATCAAAAATTGTTCATGAGGGAGATGAGTGTTTGGAAGAGGGGCCTCCACAAGTTGATCGAAAATAACCTAAACCTTAATGGATTTCTGGGAGATAAACTCAAGGTCAAACTCTATCATAAGCATGATCCCAATGAATGATGTGATCACTATGATAAGGCTTAGAATGCATGGTTTTAAGAACGTGGAAGTTGGTAATGATGAAGGTTTTATGATTAAGGAGATAATGATGAAGCTTGGAAGTGGTGAAAAGAAGAGGGCACAACACATCTTCTCAGCTTTGGTGTAGTGGTTTTCATAATCAAGAAGAGTACAAATGATATAATAAACATCTTACTCCCTACCTTTCTCTTCACAATGTGCCAACATGGAATCCAGAGCATGATCAGAGGAATATATGTAGAGGTAGAAAGGGTTCCCTCACATGAGGAGGTGTAAGCACACATGGAGAAAGAAGATATTTCTTGAGATTATCAAAGGATTTATGATAGTTGGCATCCCAATTAAATTGGGTTTCTTTATGAAGAAGGGGATGAAAGGGATGACAACGATCAGAGAGTTGTGAAATGAATTGGCAGATTGATCGGAGATGCCCCTAGAGGTTGTGAAGTTGTCATTAGATTAGAATGGGGATGCATTTTGATAACCTTAATTTTTGTAGGTCAACCTTATTACCCCTAATGGTGACAATAAAGCCAAGGAATTTCCTAGTTAGTACCCCAAATACACACTTGGCTTGGTTTAGGTGAAGAAGAAAATATATAAGGCACTTAAAAAGAATTTTGAATACTAAAATATGGTCACGTCGATGCTTGGATTTTCCCAAGAGGTCATCAACATAATCTTCCATTATTTTATGGAGAATTTTGGGAAGATATATGTCATCTCACACGGTGATAAGTGGCCCTAGAGTTTTTAATCTGAAAGGAATAATGTGATAACAAAAAGTCCCCCAAGGGGTGATGAAGGAAGTCTTATGTTGGTCTTTTAAAGGAATGAGGATCTTATTGTAAAATAAAAACATCCATAAGAGTGAGCATCTCATGGACAGCCATGAGGTTGACAAGATGATTGATGTTGGGAAGGGGAAATTCATCCTTAGGACAAGGATATTTAAATCTTGGAAGTTGGTATATATGTGGAGATTTCTAGAACATTTAAAAATGGGTATGATATTGGAGACCCATTGTAGATAGTTGATAGGTTGGATGAAGTTAGCAGAGAGAAGGTGTTGTAGCTCTTCTTTGACAAGAAGGGAGCTATGCGGGGATGTATGTGATGATTTCTATCTAATGGGTTTAGTGTTAGGGATGGTGATGATGTTATAGATGAAAATGGAGGGTCAAGACCTAGCATGTCAAAGTATAACCATGTGAAGGCATGACTATGTTTGGATAAGAAGGAGGTGAAGGCTTCAAATCTTGAGGATCAAGATATTGGCCCACCTTAAGGATGTGGGTCTCTTGGGAGTCCCTCTATGTTGATGTCAATGGTGGATTCATTTAGGAGGAGAAAGGATTAGGAGGAAGGGAATTTTTGATATGAGAATCCTCGTCCCCATGTAATAAATAATGGAGTCTTCATCATTGCATTGGAGGATGTCGATGGTAAGGAAATCTTCCCATATCATCTCAGGATTCTTGAGAGGAAAGAACCAAATTTCATTTTCATCTTGATAAGTGACCGGTCTAAGGGAAATGGTGGAGACTAAAAAAACATGAGGGGGATAGATACGGTATCACTGATACCAGATATCTGGATGAGATAATCCACATGGAGAGAAGGGATGGACTCAATATCGATGTGAGAGGAGGAAGAAAAGTGCAATTTATGGAGGATCGAGGGGAGGGATCATTTATATCCTAAGCCAATTTTTCATGGTTCATAGGATTTTTAAAGACAAGGTCATTAGAAACCTTAATCATATTGCATCCTATACTATATCCCTTCTATGAAAAATGATAATTGTAAGTGTAGACAATGGATTTCTTAGAGAGGAATCCAAAACCACTATTGTATGGTTTGGTGTGAGGGTGATCTTTGGAATGAGAGAAAGGGAATCAAGTCCTCCATAGACCAATTGGTTTTGAGAAAAGAGGGGCTAAATGAGATGATGTCCCCAACATTGGATTGATACATAGGGGCATTATCATGGGCTGAGGAAGTTGATCAAAGGAAGGGAATTAAGAGCGAGGAGTTGATACTCCCCTAGGAAAGGTGCTACATCACATCATCGATAGATCCATCATGAGGTAACTTACATGTAGGCACAAAAGAACACATGGATATTTTGAAAGAAGGGTTTTGTTTAGGTAAAAACATTTTTTGGTCGATAAGTTCATATGACATCCCTTGAAAGGAGGTGAATCAACAAGAAGAGTGTGTATTTTATCTTTATATTCATACATAATACAATGATGGAGGGTAGATGGGATGTAATGCATGGCACGAATCCAAGGGCGTCCAAGCAAGACATTATATTGAAACTCCCCTTCTACAATGTAGAATATCTCATGAAGGAGTTTATGGATGACACAAATGGGAAGGATAAATGTGCTTGAAGTGGGTGAAACAACATCATTTAAGGCATGAAGAATGATAGGGGATTTAATGACAATGGTGTTAGGGTGTTAGGGAGTTTAAGCTAATTGAAGGTATGAGAAGAAATTATGTTGATACTAGCACCATTATCAATCATGGATTGATGGATGAATGTGTCATTGATGCAAATTGTGATGAAGAGAGGAAGATCATGGTCTTTGGGAAGAATGTCAAGGATTTCAGAATCCTTGAAGGATATGGTAGAATAATCTATGAGAGCATCAAATATAACTGCAGGGGTTAAGGCTCATCAAATGATACAAGAATACAATTTAGGGCTTTAATAGAACCCTATTTGTGGTTGAGTATATATTTGGATGAGTTTGTAGAGGGACATATTAATGGGATCTTGATAAAACTATTTCATGATGGTATTTTGATAGAAGAAATATTAGTAGCGGTCAAGATAAACACTTTAGCCTTAAAGAAAGAAGGAGGTAAATGTAGAGTATGAAAGGTGGGTTCATTGGGAGGAACAATGATGATGAACTTATATTTGAATGAAGTGGATGAATGGGTATTGTAAGGGAGATACCTAGTCGAAACAAGAATAATGTCTATGTAAAGAGGGGGAATTATTTGTGGAAGGAAGAATTTAGAGGTGGAATAGCGAAAAAGGTGGAAAAGAAGGCTTGGATTTGATTGGAAGGTCATATTTAGATGAGGATGAGTCGGGGATGGACAAGAAAAGAGCCTTCTCCTTGCAATGATCGGAGATGTGGCTTAATACACAATGGTATGCACATAAGTGCATTAGGATCAAACCGGGTAGGGTTTGGGACTACGGGGTCAAATGGTTTGATGGGGGGAAGGGTGACCACAAATGCATGGAGAAGATGTTGAAATACCTTAGTATAAGATTCAATGGATGGTTTAGAGGGTGATGTTTTAGAAGGAATGGATGAGTTTGATTTAGTGGATGTAGGTAGAAGAGAGGTCTTATTCTTAGGAGTTTTAACCACTAATTTTGATGTAGAAGGGATGGTTATTGTCGATTGATATTGGGATAGTTTTGATGATTATTTGTAGAAGTGGTGGTAGATGATTTAGATGTGGCTTTAGAGGGGCAGGTGGTGGATTTGGATTTTTTTTGAGTGATGATGGGAAATTTGGATGAAGGATCAGGTCCTAAAAGTGAAGGAGGGAGTCCTAAGATGGATGCCTAGACACTAGGTGGTTGGGATTTAACAGTCTTGGGAGAAGGTCACTCTAATTTCTTAGGTGGATGTGGGTGCCAAGATTCTTAGGTTTACATTGTCGGTGTTTATTATTGGTGGGGATGACAATAATCATGATTAGGGGATATTAGGAGAAGTGGATGAGATATTTAAAGTTGGAGAAAATGAAGATGTATGAGAATATTATGAGGGTGTTGATTTGAAGGAAGAGGATCGAGATGCAGAGGAAGATGATGGAATAGGAATATATCTTAAATGAACATCTAAGGAAGATGTAGAAGTAAGAGAGGGAGTAGGATTAGATAGAGGAGAAGGGATGGATGTTGATGAGGTCATCGATATGGTAGTAGTAGGATCACTTAAAGGTTTAAAGAAAGAAGTAGGTGAGGGATCAAGTGTAGAGATAGGCATATGAATTAAAGAAGGTGATATGATGGACATAGGAGTAGGTTTGGATGTGAGAGTTGTGGGTGTGATGGGCTTAAGGATAGAGGTGGATAAATATGATGAAGTGATCAAGGAGGATGATGTAGGAACATGACTTAGGGTGTTAATGGTGTGGGATTCAGGTGTTTGGGATGTGGAAGGGATTAGTTGACTAGTAGGAGGATGGTTAGGAAAATGTTGTTTAAAAACATCAAGTGGTTGATTGGGAGGGGCATTAGGATTACTCACTTGAAGGTCCCCTTGATTGATAAGCCATTGAAAAAGGTCCTTAAAGGTACAACACTTCTCAATGTCGTGCCCATAGATTTGGTGATGTTTATAATAAGCGTGCTCGTAATACCAAGAGGACTTGGCCTATTATTCGTCCAAAGGCCTAATAAGAGGTAGTTGGATGAGATTGGAAGCCATAAGCTTATCAAATATGGAACTATAAGACTCCCTGAGAGGGGTATAGTTTGGGGTAGGGTGAGGATCTCTTTGTGAAGGCTCAACTTGGGAGGTAGAAGAAGAAGAATATTTGATGACAATAACATTTTCTGCACTCTTAGATTTATCATGATGAGAAGAAGAAGAGGAAGATTTGGTGAACTCCATCTTGGGTTTGTTAGATCTAAGTTTGAAAAGGTGTTGTGCAAGGACACGAAGTTCTAATTTATGATCTATGGTTAAGGCTTCCTTGAAGCTTTGAAAGGACTGAATTTGGAGAGTAGAAGAAATGTGTTTAGCACAAGATCAGAAAAGAGATCAATGAGCTCGGTATGGGGAAAGAAAATGATAGTCGAAAAATACAAAATTGATTTGTCCTCGAATTGTTTAATGGCATATAGATCAATAATGGTGATTTTACAAGCAATATTGAAGGAGAAATGCTCTAAAATGATTTGGAAAAGATGTTTTAAGGAGAAGAGGGAGTACATAGAGATTTCATTATACCAGTCATATGCAGGGCCAAATAATGACATGGGAAAGGTACGGGTAAGTGAAACAAGTTGGGGGGACCAAAAAGGGGTCATAAGTTAACAAAATCTCAACTTGTAGGGATTATTAGAAATACACGCACTCAAAATTAGAAAAAAGTATATAAATATTAATTGTAGCATCCAGAATCTAGTTTCTAAGCTACTATTTGTTTTTTAAAAATGGAAACATTTAGCTATATTAAACACTCAAAATTCAATGACTTGGTTTTTTTTTGTAAAAGCCTATAAGATTGTAGTCCGTTTTCCCATGATTTGGATGACCAAAACTTGATATTTTTTTTTCCTTTGGTGAAAAGTTAGATGTCACTGTCTATCTTGGGATAAATTTTATTTTGTATTTTTTTAGCAATATTTTTTTTATGATTTTTTCCATGAAATTGGTTTGAAAACATAAAGAAAACAGAG
Source organism: Taxus wallichiana var. yunnanensis (assembly GCA_018340775.1). Taxonomy (NCBI): domain Eukaryota; kingdom Viridiplantae; phylum Streptophyta; class Pinopsida; order Cupressales; family Taxaceae; genus Taxus; species Taxus wallichiana. The sequence continues at coordinate 333,676,221 of CM031238.1, read as the reverse complement.
CACTTTTCATTTTCCTGCCATAACTTCATAAAAAATATCGAAATCAAATACATATTTTTTGAACGTGTATAGAATTTCATCATGGTTGGGATGGTATAGGTTTTATCACATTCTAAAAAGTGAAATAAAAGTTGCAGTCTTAAACATAGACATGAACATTCACGAAAATGTGTCTTAAAGACCTACTATTAGTAAAAATTATAAAATGATATTTATCATATTCTATTCACTTTAAAATCAATATTTATACAAAGCTAACAGTCTCCCCTATGCGATGGTACCATTTTTGTGACATGTTTTCAATTTTGGCATGGTTCAAGTCCATGAAAGAGAAAATTTGATGTTTTTGGCCTTTCACACTCCATAATAACCTCCCAAAGCTCAAGTTCAGAATTTTTTTCCCAAGCCTTAAGGGTCGGATTTGATGATATAGTTAGGACTATAATCACAGTTTATAAACCATGACTTGCAGGTTCTAAATTGACCTATTGCAAAAGAATGGTGATCATGGTTTATAAACTGCAATCATGGTTCTAAATTGACCTATTGTAAAAGAACCACGACCGCGGTTTATAAACCAAAATTCTGGTTCTTAGAATCATATCTACATGAATCCTAACATCCAATTCACCATGTGATTTTATTCTCTGACCTGACTATACAAATTTCTATGAAATTTTGCCACCTTTGCACTTTTTTCTTGTCATCAGAAGCTATTTTTCTACTAGTTTTAAGGTTCCTGCATCATTTAGAGTTTTCCTACATTGATTGAAACATCATGGGAGACAAGAAATGAAGTCAAAAAGGAAATCAATAAGTAAAAAAACACCGGAGGAATTAGAGGCAAAAATATTGCAAGATTATGAGCGAATGTGGAAACTTCGTGAATCAAGAAGAGGTTCATCTTCAACCCCTACTATTATAAGCAATGAGGAACCAGGTAATGTTTTTATTGTTAATGTTGAAGATGAATTAAATACTCATGATGTAGTTGATGTTGAAATTGAAGGAGACAATGAAAATGTGAATCAAGAAATTCATTTTGAAACCATAGACAACCAAAATTTGGCAAAAACACCTCCTAGGATTTTATGAAAGAGACCTAATTATTTTATTGAAATTGATGAGAACATTTTGAAACCAATGTTTGACAAAATTTATGAATGGAAAATCAGAAGAAAATCCATGAAATTTCGGATAATCATTTTGAAATTTTAAATGATTCCCAAAGATTTCAGTTGGTTAGTTTGATAAAATTGAATAAAATGATACCTACATCAAACACATTATGATTGACAACATTTAATATATGTTGTCAAACCTCTGTAATTGTTGAAAACCTACATGATGTATATCACACTTTGTTGGTTTCAAGAGACGCACAAGGGATAGTAATTTTGTGCATCGTGAACTTGCTACTAGTGTTGTAAGTGAATAAACAAAAAAATAGGGTTTTATTAGGCAAACAAGTCAAATGTTGAAAGTTAATTGAAAAACTCTAATGAAAGTAATTGAAAGTCTGTATTATCCTTCAATAACCCAATAACATTGATTTTTGGGCATTTTCTACTAGAGCACCACGTAAAGAAAAAGATTTATCTGATGTTATAAGATAATTTTTTCAATTTTGGCATGGTAACACTAGAGTTTCACCTAATACAAGAGATGTTGTAAAACAGAGAGTTATTTCTAGTAATCGTGAACCACATCCAAAGCATTTCTTAGTTATGACTCAAACTCAATTTTTTTCCTAAGTTTGAATAGAACAGTACTAAAAATTAAAATTATTCAACGTTTTTTGAAATTTTGAAACTATTCTATGTGAAAATAAACCATGCTCACACTACTTGTTGTAGGCAACATGTTGAATTTACTGACGCATTCGATAATTTTTGACATATTTGTTCTTATTTGCATTCGAAACTATGTTACTAGAATGTAGTATTCAAGTTCCTCCAATAAATTCTAGGCATTTCATTCCTATGATATTTTGTGAAAGAAAATAT